>CM044116.1:714102-928255 GCA_024174645.1 Lemna minuta | reverse complement strand
CGCAAGGCTGAAAATGCGAATTTGGGAATGCCAAAAATGCAAATCATTAATCTCTTGACAATGCGAATTCAAGAAGGCAATGCCAAAAACCGATGTTTCTCTCTCTCCCGTCCTCCCTCTCTCTCCCGCCTCCCTCCCTCCCTCCCTCTCTCCCACTCTCTCTCTCTCTCCCTCCCTCCCTCGTTCTATCTCTCCCGCGTCCCGCACACCCTCCCTCCCTCCTGCCCTCTCTCCCTCTCTCTCCCGCCTCCCTCCCTCTCTCTCTCCCATGTCCCGCCCTCCCTCCCTCCCTCCCTCCCTCTCTCCCGCCCTCCCTCCCTCCCTCCCTCCCGCCCTCTCTCCCTCTCTCTCTCCCGCGTCTAGTCTTTCCCTCCCTCCCTCTCTCTCCCGCCTGCCCTCCCTACCCTCCCTCCCACCCTCTCTCTCTCTCCCTCCCTCCGGCTCTCTCCCGCTCTCCCTCCTCTCTCTCCCGCCCTCCCTTCCTCCCTTCTCTGTCTCCCTCGCCCTCTCTCCTGCTCTCCCTCCCTCTCTCCCACCCTTCCTCTCTCTCTCTCTCTCTCGCCCTCCCTCCCTCCCTCCCTCCTTCACAAATGAAGGAATTGATGATCCAGCCCAATCACTGATTGCTCGAGGGATGAATTTGAGTTAGCATTTTCATGATTGGAATTAAAAAAAAGATTTTTATGATTTGAAAACTCAAAAGAATTATCAAGTGGGAACTGAATATCAGAAAAAGCATGTCACACTTCCTAATCGAATTCTTCAACGGATGCTTTTCCACGACGATCATGATTAAAAAATTATCATGAAATTCATAGTTTTTTAGAACATTTTCCCAATTGAATAACTGGATAATATGGAAAGCGATGAAGAACGCATGCATATAAAATATTTAAAAATTTCCAAAATCACCTTTGTCAACGAAAGAGACGGAGAGCGACTCGAGGACGGTGCTGTAGACGCAAGGGAGCATCAAGATATTCAAGATCCGTCTTCTGTTTCTCTGTCTAACTTCACTTTTTCTCTCTCTCTACATGTCAGCTATGCACGTTGATCTTATCGTCCGGTACTTGCTTTTCTAGCCCACTTGAGACAGAGAAATGCCTAGAGAGATGGAGAGGGTGGAAATGGAGAAAGATCTAGAGAGAGAAGGCGATTCCGTTGGAGTGTACTCCACCGTCAGCTGTTGAATAATGGACCGATGTCGGAGCGGATGGCAGCGAAAATCTACCCACGTAAGTCAGCGCATCCTTTTGACTTTTTCAAATCCGGGTCCCCGCCATCTTCCCAAATGAGTAATTACTTTAATTCATGGATTAACCAGATGGAGAGAGGAGATCCGTTGGAGTGTACTTCATGAATCAGGAATAAATCCGAAATCCGCGAGAGAAACAGACGCTCTAGAATTCGAAATGCCCTTGAAGACGCTCCGATTTGTTTCACACAAAATGCCCTTGAAGACGCTTTGGAATCCGCCTATGCTTGGAGATTTCTCCGAGCTTCTCCAAGATTTCCAATAGTTGGGCCTCTGAAGAGCTCAACAGTTGGGCTGACTGCAATGCCCTGTCCAGACATGGTGAGAATGATTTCCCATCCAATGATTGTGGTGTCACCGCCATGTCGTATGTAGAAATTGAGGAAGGTGATGATATATCCAACTTAATAATTCCACAGAAGCATCTCCAACAATAAAATACGAAATCGGAATCGGAATCGGAATCGGAAACACGAAAACGCGAAATCGGAATCGGAAACCTCGCACGATCTGGAAAACCGAGAAAAATGAAATGAAAAAGAGAGAAAACGGAAATCACAGAATGAAAAATGAAAGACAAAATCAGAGAAATCACAGAATGAAAACATAAAAATCAATAAAACGAAATCAATAAAATCGGAAACCGAAATCGGAAAGAAATTGGAAAAGCGAAAATCAAACAGAAAACCGAAAATCGAACCGAAATTGGAAAACCGAAAATCAAATTGAAAGAAATAGGAAACCGAAAACACGAAATATGCAAAAGACGAAATCGGAATCGGAAACCTCGCACGAAATCGGAATCGAAAACACGAAATCGGAATCGAAAACCTCGCACGATGGAAAACCGAGAAAAACGAAATGAAAAAGAGAGAGAGAGAGAGAGAAACCTACCTTCTTCAGGAGGTTGCGAGGACCTTCTTCTTCAGGAGGTCGCGATGACCTTCTTCAGGAGGTTGGGAGGAGAGAGAAAGTCGGGGAGAGAGAAAAAGAAAGAGAGAAAAGAAGAGAGAAAGATATCGATATATACTAATGTAACCATCATGTGTATTATATCTAATCATGTGTATACATAAGGTATCGTTGAACCTATTCATAATATACACAGGGGTAAAAATGGAAGAAAAAAGAGCTTCACCACAGGGAAAAACCTATTCTATTATGTATATAGATTTATTGAATTTGACTTTTAGAATGATAGATAATTTAATTTCTGATCCAATGAAAGAAATTTAGATTAATTTGGAGTTATATTTCGAAAGTTATGAATTTTATAATTTTGTAGGGATTTTTCTAGATTTTTTTGAATTTTTTTGAATTTAAAATCAATTTATTTGATTTAAATTCATTAAAATAACATTTTTTATTTTCACGAGCTGACGTGGAAAATGACTTGGCACGAGCGGAAAAAGCGCACCACGTGGCGACATATGAGACCGCCACGTGTCACACACGTGTACGGGTGTGCGAGTGCGTGTGTGTGCGCGTGTGTATACGTGTGTGCATATGTGCTTGTGTGCGCACATGTGTGATTGCATGTGTAAAATTAAGGAGAAAGCACACTGTTAAGGATTTTGGTTAACTCCTTAATTACGCACACCTTATATACAAATATTTTCTCTTTAATTTGTGCCATGTGGGACTATGTTTTCGGGTTTTAAATTCGCACGTGATGTGGCAGCCCGTGGAGAGTCCAATCGCGCAATTAAAATGCGACCATTGATTGTCACTTAAAGCAGGGGATACGTGACACATTATTACTCGCCGGCGAATCATTTTTCAAATGATTTAATCTCAACAGTTGATCTAAGGAGTTATAGCGGCTGAGATTAAAATCGACAAAAACGCATCCGAAGCGTCAGATCAAGATCCAACAAATGGCGTTTCAAGCATTACTTCTAAAGCGTGCGACGTGGCAAAATCTCGATGGTCCATCTCCGATCCAATGGCCATGACTTAGCTGTAACAATTCTCATCTCTGCGTTTCATCATGACTGTTTTTTGTAAGATTAAACTTTCCATCCGACGGTTACGCCCAAATTTTCTATAAATTGAGATGTTCTTCGACATTGTAATACATTCTTGGATGTTTTTCGAATAATCAAACTATCTAGACACCACCATCCCTTGAATCTCTCGCTTCCAATCGCTTCTAGACTCATTTCCATGTCGACAGAGTGGTTGGAAGTGAGATTTCGTCGATAGAATAGGGAGAATTCACCTCTTGAACGCTGATGATTATCTTCGAAAATCGCGAAATAAAAACCCTTGGATCTGGCGATTAATTGGATCATTTCGATCGCTATCTCAGGTTAGATTATGTGTTTTCCTCCTAATCTTGCGTCATGTATTAATAGATTGTAATTTAGGATCGTAGATTTAGTTAATTTTGTTTTTAAGTTTAGATTTCTCTCTCTTCGTGTTCAGAAATTTCTATCTAATTTGCTCTTTGATTTCTCTGCAAATCTTGATCCAAATCAAGTAATTTTTTATTCTATGGATTCTTATTTGAGTTCTCTTTCCAAATCTATCAAAATCCTGAATTTCTCGCCTAAATTCATTGTCCGATTAGATCGAATTTCAAAAGATCTATCAAAATTCCCTTATTTCTCCGTGGATTCGCCCCTTATTCACCACTATACTATTCAATTCATGATTTAATCTTAAAATTCTTGAGTTTGGTAATAATTTTGACACTAATTGGTGTGCATTCAACGACCACGCCAATTCGGTCTGTCAATCTCATCTCCATCTAGTCTCACTAGATCACCAAGGCAAAGGCAAGAAAGGAGGAGAAGAGAGGGGTTGGCACTCACTAAGGCTCACATAGACACCCCTCCAAGTAGGGTGCCCACCCCCTATTTATAGACTTGGTTTGTGGAACTTCTTGAAGATACCTATATCCACCAAAGTATGTTGATCTTATGTGTGTAACCTCTAGGCTCATATATCCCTTCATTTAATAACTTTATTAACTTAATAATATCTATTAGAAAAGTTCATTATTAACTATATCAACATGTAGATTAGTTTATTTAGGATCTATATAATCCAATTGATATAGATTATATAATAACTCTCATATGAATTATCATCATTAGTTACCGTGTACATATAATCATTCATCTGTGCGGAACTCCTTGAGAACTTAAGGTGCAATCAACTTTCAAACCCTAATATTCCATTATAATTAGTATTAATTTGTGAAGGAAGTCCATGACAACACCCTCTTCAATGTTTCTACTAGCCTATCCAATACTTTAGTTGCATCTCATTCCTTGACTTAGGCTCTTGTTATATCAAAGGTGGGGGATTTCATCTTGACCATTCAATCACCATTAAGACTTTATGTTGTATCTAATTTATAATGTTTAGAGATCCCATGATTAAAGATTTGTAAGCCATAGTCGAAACATGATCTATCCTCAAGATGTCATTGGTGTCTCAAGTCTAAGGATCATGCAAAAAATTGTAACGTGAATCGACTTGATTGACAATTAGGTATATTACCATTGAAGGATTTCATATGAATCAATTTAATAAACTCATTTTTTAAAGAGCACCCTTGGTTTTCCACACTAATGGGCACAAGATCAAGCATACTAGTGAGATCAATATGCCTTACTAGATGTTTTGATATTTTTCTCGAGTATGCTTCAAATAGGAATATTTAGAACATAAGTTAAAAAAGTGATCATTATATTATGAACTCATCATAATTCACTTATTAATTGCATATTATCATGGACTTCATTGAAAACATCACACAAAAATGACAGAATAAATTTTCATTTAAATATAAAAAAATAGAAGATATGAAAGTGTGATTTTCTTGAAGGTCATATAACGCCTTCTAGACTCCTCTTCAAACTTTTTTTATCTATGTTTCTAAATGTTCTCTCTCTTATATGGGGAATCTTCATCACCACCACACATTGGTTTCATTCTCATCCTTGCACAAACTCTCATGCCAATCACACTTTTGTGCACATATCTTGTGCTATTGGTCTCTCTCCCTCTCTTTCTTTTTAGAGGACATTTAGCACCCTATATGTGTGCACCGGCTCTCAAGTGCACTAGGGGCCATCAGAGTGCCTATTCAAGAGCATATCGCACAAGTCCTAGGCCCATTTTAGAGTGCCACACTAGCTGGTTACTCATTTGTTTCATGATGTGGCGGTGGTCAACTTTCTGTCCTCTCCAAGATGTGAAAGGACTACCACCCCAAGATTACTTGGTGTAAGGACAGCCACCCCTTTGCCCCTTCTTAGGCAATGACTACCACCCAAGGCTTCCGAAAATGAATTCCTATCTAGTGCTTCATGTGGGGGAGCTTTCTGAATCAGATGAACTACGACCCCAGTTGACCAAGCTTTTCTATTTTTATAAAAAAAAAGTTGAAAAATAAAATAATGGAGAAAATTTCATAAAAATGTAGACAATCTAGAAAAGGGAAAAGAGTAAAAAATAAATATGAATAAATATGAAAATAGAGAAAAATAGAGAAAAATGTTGTTTGCTTATCAACTAGTTGGATAGAGGGGAGATCTATCATTCGTCTGCTGATTCTCCTTGGCTGCAGTCTGTCTCTATGACTACCTCCGCTCACCACTATCTTCTTATACTTATTGGCGTTCAAATCTTCAATGAAAGAGATGAGGGAGGGAACCTAAGAACGTCAACGTGAGCCGTGCGTTATTCACTATCCCCGCCAAAAGCCGCTGGATATGAGTACAGTCCAGATAAACCTTTCATACTCCCTCTCTCTCAACTTTCTCTCTCCCTCTCCCTCTCCCTCTCTTATCAATTCGAGCTGCCATAGACTTGTTTGAAATCGGCACGCATTGTGGCGTAGACAGACCAGCTAGGGTCACGATCGCAGTCGCAGTTATTACACCGTCTGGCAAAAAGGTGTAACAAGCAGACCCCCTCTCGGCCGAACTGTTCCCCCTATATAAATCAGCCGGTCCGCACTGCAATGGCCGAATAAGTCGAGCTGCCTCTCTCAGTCTGTCTACATCGATCAAAATTTGGGTTGATTCTCAGAGCGGCTTCCTTCTTCTTTGATCTTGAAATGGTGTTCTTCTGCTTCATGGTGGACCAGAGGAGGACGATGAGGAGCACGAAACCAGCGGCTGGGATGTGTTCTCGCTGCGGAGGCGGCGCCAGAGTGGCGGAGATGCAGACGGCCACGCGTGTCTGTTACGTGCCGGTGCACCGCAAAGCTTGGCGCGCTATCATTTGCACCTTCTGCGGAGCCACGCTCAAGTCCTACGCACGCCTGAATATCCGACGATAAGGATGAAGCACTCTAGATAAATAGATGGTGGCTAAGCAAGATAAACGAAGAGGAAGGTGATGGGCAAAACAGCCATCGGTGGAAGCTTCTCTTCTTTTGTATATATTTCATGATGACTAAAATTAGAAGGAAATGCTTGTGCAACTCGAATTCCTTTGGATTCAAAGCGCCGAAATTTATTTCCAACGATAATACTTCGATTTCATACAATTTAGAGTGGCCCTGGACATTCAAATTTGAAGATGAGACCGAACCCGCAGAACAATTCTGACCAATTTTCTCAATAAAACCGCCTGTCGGCCGAGGCAGGGAGAAATTATTACTCTCTCCCCTACTTAGGGTTGGACGAGTACAGAGATAGAGAGAGGGTTGGGGATTACCCTTCTGAGAGGAGTAAATTACAAACAAACCCACCTGGTGTTTACGGTTAATAATTCGATCTAGTGGATGGATACTAGATGGGCAGCTGGGACAGGGCACAGTCCTTGATGGATAAATCACTGAACATACAGCAAGGGGTCTGAACTCTGAACTTGCCGTCTTCTCAAGGGAGAAGGCGTGAACCTTGCACTATTTTCCGCTTGCCGTCTTATCAAGGGAGGGCGGCCTGAACCTTTCACTATTTCCACTTGCTGTCTGTTAATTCTTTTGGCCAAGCTGTTGCGGTGTGAATAGAACTTCGGCATCAGTCAAAGAGAGGACGGATATAAAGTCAGATAGAAACGTGGAAAATTAGGCATAGATATACATATATATATATATATGTATGTATAGATAGATAGATAGATAGATAGATAGATAGATAGAGAGAGAGAGAGAGAGAGGGAGGGACAGAGAGCCGCATTCAGATTATCGACTTTCCTTTTATTGACCAAAAAGTTACACTCCTTTCATTATTTTGCGCGGCCTTAGCAAGAAGAAGAGTTTGAACGAAATAAATTGGGAAAGCTCGCCGGTCAATGGTCACAAATATCGGTCAAAATGGAAATGCGAAGAGAAAATTTTTAAATGACCGAATCATAATTTTTTTTTCTCTCCGTGTCTATACTCTGACAGTAACCGGAGTCGTGCGTGAAATTACCGAAGGCAACACAAGCATGTTGCCGATTCCCAATAATTTTTAATAAAACCGCGTATGAATATCTTTGCATTTAATCAGCTCGTTTGAATGGATATGGATATTATTCGAAATGATTTTTCGTCACAATATCGAATACGCGATGCCTTTTTCATGCTGGCGGTCTCAATTAATCAATTAATTTGGTGATAATAACTATATTGATTTCGCTAATTAGTACAAATCTTGCTGAAGACAAATGATTTCGTTTCATTTCAATTTCCTCCGATTCCTGAACTTTTTCGTTCAACGATTAGCTGGTCTTTCTGGAATACACCGGCGGCGCGGGGGAAGAGATCGAAGTCAAAGAGAAGAGTACAGAGGAAGCATTAAAAGAGGATTTCAAAATCCACTTTTCTTAGGAGGCGATGCCTCCGTCCATTAAACTCGCCTCTTAAAGAGAGCGCATGTGGGCGTTCGTTTTTAATGCTCGATCTGTAGTTTTCTCTGACTTTGTCATCTTCCTGCCGCAGCCGGGGACCACGAAAAAACCATGAGGACTTTCAATGACGCCATGTCAATATCCTTATTTTCATCAAATTGGTCGACGTTAAAAGGTATCCTTGAGTGGATATTGAGATGACAGTGTTTTTGAAAGATTATTTATATTTTTTATTGGCTAATTCATGAAATGATATCCACATGAAATAAAATTGAGACCGGGAATATACTTCTGACTCAGGTTATTCCCCAAATTCACCGCCAGAAGAATTAAAGACTTTGTTCAATTTTCATTTTAACTGATCTGGATTGATTAAAATTATACACTTGAGTTCCATTTTGACTGATCTTTGTGGCCATTTAAATTATTTTTCGATGGAGATATTATTCTTTCATTTAGTCGACTTCAAGAAATCAATTACCTCCGATGCTTAGTCACTCAGCATGAATAGAGTTATTTCGTTAATTATCTTCACCGGCTAATGTCGCGACAAATAATGAAAGCCAAGTCAAGCTTTTTGATTCATTGGATCAAGTTGATGCATATGGATGCGTCTCTCCATCTCTCTCTCTCTCTCTAGACTCCAAGATAAGGATACTGATATCTTCTGGCGAGCTTGATACGTCGATTACGCGTGAGTATCCGACGGTCAGGATGAACTTGCGGCATGATTAATTGACGAGCGCTTCATCAGGGAAACTGGCCCCAATTTTAAGAAAGGGCTGGTCTTATCCTGAAACCCTAAAAATTTGTTGGACTGATAGATTTGCTTTAGAGAGAACCCAAGAGCGCATACTGGGCAGAAGGCATATATTTCGGCGGATTAGACTCAAGAATTTCCTTCTAACGTAAGCCCTTGTAAATATATTTACAAAGAAGAGAAGTTTCCGCAAATTGGTGTAGCACTAAAAACATGAAAAGAATTTCGAAAGGCGTTTCGCCCATCACTTTGCTCATCGTTTATCTTCCTCAGCCACCGTCTGTCGAACCAGCAGGCTTCATCTTGACCGTCGGATGTTCACGCGTGTATAGGACTTGAGCGTGGCGCCGCAGAAGGTGCAGACGATAGCCCGCCAAGACTTACGGTGCACCGGCACGGAGCAGACGCGTGTGGCCGTCTGCATCTCGGCCACTCTGGCGCCGCCTCCGCAGCGAGAACACATCCCAGCCACTGGTTTCGTGCTCCTCATCGTCTTCCTCTGGTCCACCATGAAGCAGAAGAACACCATTTTGCTATCAAAGAAGCCGAAAGCCGCACAGATAATTGCCCCAAGTTCAGCGCTATCTGAAGAGGGGGAAGTTGTTTAGGATATCCATTGACCCTTCGGCCGGGCTGATTATATAGGGAGCAAGCGCGGGATTTCCTCTTACGCGCTAGACGCTGCAATAACTGCGACTGGGACTGCCAGCTGGTCTGTACGTGGTACAGCGCTTTCCGCGTTCAATAATTCCTGCGGTGGCCTCAACTTTCAATGTTCAACGTCAACTGGAAGAGTGAGAGAGTGAGAGTGAGAGAGAGAGAGAGAGAGATTTCAGTGTATTGTCATTCGTAACCTGAGCGTTCAAATTAATATTTGAGACGAAGCTCATTCTATAAAGGTGGAATTTCTAAGCTGATTTGAAGGTCGAAAGCCGGGATGGCCGATCATGACCGATCGAAATCAAAGGACTCATAATCGACGACTTGTTTTCGCTAGTCGAGATCGATGGATAATATTGACCAGAATCGAGGGGGCTGCTGGCATGCTGCGGCCGCCGGCAGTGGTGACTAGGGGGGCTGCTGCGTGCTCATTAATGCATTGAAATGTCAACCTCGAATTGAAATGCATGCAGAGGAAAACGTTTTGTATTTCTATTGACCCTTTCTTCAGTGCACAATGGAATTGACCTCAAATTTAGGTGTAGATTATTTCAGGCGATTTTCAATATGGCCCCTTCCCCTCCAAATCCTTGACAGATCCTCACTGCACTAAATGGATCTCATTTTGAGATGCCAAAAAAATTGAAGTCCTTTGTTCTCCCATAGAAGATACAGCATGATCGGCGATCCACTATAAAAAATCATTAAAAAATCATGAAAAATGATCAAAGTCTAAAAAATTTTAACAATCAGTTCGAAAGCGAGATCTTTGACTCAATCGATACCTGGGCCTTGATCGCTGATCGATCGACGGCCACTTTGTTAGATGGACGATCGGATCGAGGAATTTGATCGTGCCAATCCGATCCGATAACCTTTCCTTTGATACAAGCATGAATCGGTGCCAAAATCCAGCTCTGATACAACTGATAGAAAATTCTGCAGCAAAAGAACTCAACAAAGCAAATTTGTCCAATGAAGAGAATTATTCATCCGCAGAATCTCCGACCTCAACAAGAACATTGGAAAAACCATCGGAAACAGTGAGAAAAACTTACCCAATGACTTACAAACCCGGCACAACTTCAGAACATGACAGGAACATTGATGTTATCTTTGTTGGGACTTTGATCTATCCTTCAATGCCCCGGGTTACTCGGAGAAATACATATTAAAAGAAAATGAAGGTCACCAATAAGAGAAAATCAAGTCAATGAACCATGAGCCTTTATCTTTTGGTAATAACAACACGCGCGCGCGCGCACATATATATTAATTTATTTGATTAATTGAGACCAGCAACAGGTTGTCTTTTCCATGGTAATTCCTTACACTCTTTAGACGGCTGTTCCCGAAAAAAATAATGGAAACGGGAAACCTTTTTGGTACATCAACGGAAAATAATGGGATAGTCAACGGATGGAGCGTGATGCAATAAATTATATATATATATGCATATAGTGGAAGTTTCTCGCTGACTTTGTCTTCGTTCTCCATTTGTTGCTGTCTGAGACCAAAGTTCAGTGCACACGCCAACACCTTGACTTTTAGCATTAAACTGACAGCAAGTAAAATTAGTGCAAGGCTCCACCCTCTGCCTTGATATGGCGGCAAGTTTAGAGTGCAGGCCCCTTTCTGCAAGTTTACTGATTCATCCATTATGGAATGTATCCATATCTATCATCTATCTTTCTGTTGTCTTCATTCAGAATAAACATCGGAGGGGGATGTATGTAATTTCCTCGCAGGAGGGGAAGTTCCAACCCTCAAGCGTGGAGTAATTGTTCCCTGAAATCGGCCTATTTCATCGACAAGCGGTTTTGTCGGGAAAATTGATCCGAATTAATCCCCACGTTGGGTCTTATCTTCAAATCCTAAGAATTCGGATGCCTAAAAGCTTGGAGAATGGGCCCAAGGGGACTCAAATTTCTAAGAAATCGAAGTGTTATCGTCGGACATCCGTTTCGACGTACTGAATCCTAAGACCAACGAGCATTTCCTTCGAATCTTATCCATAATGGAAGTAGTTACACATGAAGAATAGCTTCCTCAGATGAGCTTTGTATACAGAAAAAAATGAATTCCCGTAGACGTATTGCCCATGAATTTCCTATTTGTTTTCTTGCTGAGCGGCCATCTATTTATCTAGCACGCTTCATCCTGACCGTCGAATACTCAAGCGAGTATAGGACTTGAGCGTTGCGCCGCATAAGGTGCAGACGATAGCCCGCCAAGCTTTGCGATGCACCGGCACGTAGCAGACGCGCGTGGCCGTTTCCATCTCGGCTACTCTGGCGCCGCCTCCGCAGCGAGAACACGTCCCAGCCGCTGGTTTCGTGCTCCTCATCGTCCTCCTCTGATCCACCATGAAGCAAAAGAAGACCATTTTGAGATCGAAGAAAAGGGAAGCCACTCTGAGAATCTATCCAACGTTTTGATCGATATGGCGATACTGTGAGAGGGAAGATCTCGATTTAGTAGGCAATTGCTTTTCCCACAGGTTGATTTATATAAGCGAAATAGTTCGGCGAGAAGTGGTCTGCTGATCACACCTTCTTGCCAGGCGGCGTAATAACTGCGGCTAGAACTGCCAGCTGGTCTGTCCTTGCTACAACGTGTCCGATTTCAATTAATTCCACGGCAGCCCGAATTGATGAGAGAGAGAGAGAGAGAGGTCTCAAGCTGACGTTCTTAGGTTCCCTCGCCCATCCTTTTCATTCAGGAATCAAAGTTTCCGGCTGTGTTTTGCTTTTTGGTCAAAACCTAATCCAAAACCAAAAATTTATTTCAGTCTCGGCACGATTGGATGATCTCTGAGAGTTTGACCGATTGAAAAACTTACGTTCTATTTCGTCATAGGGGAGAGTATATATCGTTGGATGAATGATGATTTCTCGAATTTTGAAGGTGGATTTCATTACAATGATTTTTTATCATGCTTCAGTATTAATGAGAGTAAGGCGCTGTGGAAATCAATGCCATTGTTCTTTCGTTAAAACATGATATTTTCTTTTCCTAGAAAACTATGGCCACAGCCGAAAAGAGAATGGAAGAGAAAGCAAGGAAGCTTATCAGAAATAGTTTCCGTAATCAATTTTTTTTGTCTTTAATCAGAGGTTATTTCTTTGCTTTATAACAAATATAAGAAAATGACGGGTCAGTTGTCATGCAAACGATTTGATATTACTATATTGACTTCCGCATGATGGAGTGATGGACGATGATCAAAGAGGCAGCCATTCATCTTTCCCGTTTTGAACGTATGTACACACACACACATGTATAAACTGCCATCTCCCATTTCCAGTGTCCCCGCATCTTCGACCAGTGCGAAATGAAGATTTACGATTTGAAATATTTATAAAAAGACTGAGGTACTCTCCTTAGATGATTTCCAAGAGACATAGCTCTACTCCTTTTAAGAAAGCTAGTGCTTAACATTCTCAAAAAATGTCTAGAGCATGAACAAAAGAGATTTGATCACAGTAAATCAATCCAATGTTACTTAAGATTTTGGGATGGTCATAAATCTCTGAATAAAATGTTGATGCTGATTTGAAGGCTTGACAGAAGATAGTTGTATATTTCTAGAAATATAACTCAACATTGATAACTGTAAGAAACAAAATTGTTTTGGGCCAAAACGTTGAAACATAGTTCCATGAAGTGACCCATAGTTTTCATTTCCTATTTAACTGTTTCTATTTTAGTTTCAATTTGATTCCATCAAGTCTAAAACTTCTATGAATGACTTCATAAAGGAGAAACTGAATAATGCAGTATATTTTATCCATAAGCAATATTAAATAGTTTTTTTAGATTGTGTATGACTACGATATCTATCCTAATATCTGAATAGCATACCAAATTTCATGTGCCTATCCAATAGACTTGAAGTAGTTTTTAGGATTGACCAAACTGAATCTCGACTACCATGGAAATATGGGATGCAATGGGATTTAGTTATCTCACAAAGTTCCTCTAAATGCATAGATTCCTCGAAATGCAAAAGAGCTACCTCTTAATTTTTAGGAAAACTATGCTCATGCTAGGATTAGATTAGCCATCAAATATCAAAAAAAATATATACCACATCAGATACCTTGATTTCATTAAAAAAAATGCAATTATTGACCATATAGAGGTTGATGACAGGACATGATAAAATATAAGATATTGATATCCATTATGGGAAGTTGCACATAGAAGGCTTAAGGTTTTGGCCATGCCTTTTCTTATTCAGACAGACCTATAAATTGTTCATGAGAATTTTTTTAGTTTACTCACGAAGACCTTTGCCTAGGTTAATGAAATATGTGGGCATGTTGTTGTATACTTTTCTTTGCATAAAGGAAGCTACAAATACATGCATAAAAATTGTGAACCACAATTTTACGTGCTTCATACCCCAACTCCAAAAAATCCAAATTGATTCAAAAAGTATTATTCACAAATTTTTCAAGTTTCTCTACATTAAAATTATGACCATCCTTGTGGGCCCAAGTTTTCATGCATCAGTTGGCTGGAATTGCCACCATGACCGAGGGTAGCCATGAAGTTGCAATAGTGGAAAACCAGCATGGTAGTAGCTTTGGCCCATTTGGGTTTCCTGAGTTACATCTAATACTTTTTGGAGTGATGCCTAGGTTTCTCACAATAGGTTCACGAAGGAAAGGACAACTTGTATTTGATTTGACTTTATCCCCTCTTCTTACTAGAAGTCATTGGAGGTTTGAAACCTCATCCTCCATCCCTACACACATTAATCAAATGCAACTAGGGTATAGAGGTATGGGAGCATAGATTCAATAGGAGATGTCATGGTGCTCGTAGGGACTCTATTGCTATCCTAAAGAGGTTACAAAAATATTGATGAGGTATTATGAAGTTGGACACTAGAAAGTACTTGAACAAAAAAATTTATAAAAGCAATGAAGGATCAAAGCTCACTAAGTGATAACATGCATCTTTACACATTTAATTCATTATGCTTTAACAATTTTAAGGCATACTTCATATCATTATTACACATGTTATTATGTTTTGACAAAAAATTTTCATTCATCATATCACATCATTCATAAGATAAATTAGAATTAATTTTAAGAATAATTGATGTTCTACCTTTTTCAAGGTCAAACAAGAATAAATTTATCATATTTGCATGAGTTTTTTTATCGTAACCATGAACAAAGAATGAAAAAGACAAAGATAAAAGAAAAAGATGAGTGATTTTTAAATTTAAATTTAATTTCTTTGTCTTATTTACATTTTTATAGATGACTAAGAAAGGAGATGAGGCAAGGATCAAAATGACACAAATTTCGTGGAATAAGGAGTTTTCTATGAAAAAAATATTATTATTTTAACTCTAGGAATTTTTTGGAAGAATGAGGAGTCTTGCTCAGTAAAGAGAGTTTTAGGATTTTCCCTTGATTTTTTGAGATTTTTTATTGATTTTTTCTGAATTTTCTCGTGATTTATTAGAAGTTGTTTATTTTTCCTATTTTTTGTAATTTTCTAACAAATTTATATTTTTTATTTTATATATATTTTTAAGAATTTTTGAAATAAAAAAATCAAGCTCAATTGTGCTATTGACGTAACATGCTAACGTGGTATCATGGACACACGACACATAATTAGAGCTTACAGGGCACACCAAGGAGAGTATTGGTTTGTTAATAATAGTGTGAACTTTAATAGGCCTTAATAGGAAATTTAATTAAATATCATTTTTTACGTTTTTCAATGTAAAAAATTGAACTCCTTTCTTACTAGAACACGTGGCACTTTGTGAAGCGTTGGATCTGGTAGACTGGGCCCATTGGATCTCCTCTTAATTGAGTGATGCATGGCGACTTCTAGAGCATGAAATTGCATAACATCTGGCTAACAGTCTCCAATTTATCCATATTTTCTATCTCTTAGCTATGAATCCCAGATTGCTACATGGCATTATCTAGAGCATTCTACACCCAATGAAGATGATCCAATGGATAAGGCAAATCCCCCTCTTTCTCTCTCCTCGCGATGAATAGAGATGTGGCATGTGATACAATTTCACAGCTCATAAATGCTCCAAATTGAAATCATGATATCTCATAATCTTGATGAAGTTTGGGGCTGAAATTTTATGTGCATGATCATCATTTCATGCTCGTCATTCTAATAATAGCCAATTTAAATTTTGGGCAGAAAAATTAGATTTTTTTACGTTTCTTTGGTCGCTTCTAGCATGGGCTGACCGAAGGAAAGAGAACATCGATTGATTGTTAGTTTATCTTGTATTGAACATCATTTTTAGTGAGTTTCTTCTCGTTTCTATTCATTCCTCATGTTTGATGCAAGTTTCCAAGACCAGGCAAGATGTATAGGATCTCGAAGGGGTGATTAACCAAAGAGCATCAATAGAATGATCAATTCTAAGGTTTTCTAGTTTTCATCGTCAACATGGTATCATAGCCATAACTACTCTTGTCACTGCCTTCGTCATTAGGTGTTACAATCGTCATTCTCAATGCATTGTCTCCTCCCACTCCGGCGCACTCTTCTTTCCGTCATCATCTCCAACCCTCATTTCCATCAAGCTTCTCCATCATTGACCCTGTGAGCGCCATCCAGTGCTCTACTCCGTCCGACGCTTCACGACATGCACAGCTGCACGCAGTCCTTTGCTCCACATCTAGCTTTACTCTATAACATCCTTGATGGACTTACTTCAGGAGGTCAACATTTGTCAACCACCCACCACAGACCATGTAACGTTGAAACATTATTGCAAGGAGCTCTATGTTGGCATCTACTTGAGCATGCTGATGTGGCACGAGAAAAAATGCGACGCCATGTGACGGCATAAGAGAACGCCACATGGCACACATGTGTGCATGTGCACGCTGATAACGTGCTAAATTAACATGATAAAATAGGATTATTGATACATATTAAGGCATAAATGATTTCATTTACATGCATGTTATCATACTTATATGTATTTTTCTATTATAATATGAAAAAGTCATTATAATCTCAAAATACTTTAATTTAGGGTTAATTTTGATAAATTAGAATTTAATAATTCGATAACCCATCTTTTTCTTGAGATTATAAGTGTTTTTAAAATTAAAATAACAAGAGAAATCATTTTTATAAACATTTATTTTCTAAAGTTTTAAATCTCAATAAATGAATGTATTTTTGAAATAATAATTTAAACTCTTGTTATTTATTAAATTTGATTTTTAGAATAATAGATAATTAAATTTTCGATCAAATGAAAGAAATTTGGATTAATTTGGAGTTATATTTTGAAAGTTATGAATTTTATAATTTTCAGGGATTTTTTCTGATTTTATTTTCGATTTAAAACCGTTTTTAAATAAATAAAAAAATAAAAAAAAGGGTTTTCACGCGGGTCCCACGTGGATGCGACGTGGCACTCCGGGCCACGTGGCAGCGCCACGCGGGCCCACGCGGCGCGATATTTATTTACATATATTATTTATATACTATATGAGGCATAATGTTCCGCCTTCCGTATATCGGAAGGGTATTCAATCCCTTTAAAGCGTCGCCCATTATAAACCAATTTACTCTCTTTAATTTTTTCCGTGTGGGACTAAAGTCCCACACAGTCTTTTGACGCAGGTGACGTGGCCTCTCGCGACGCCTCGGATCATCGGCGCCGTGGAAATATATGAGTCGATCACATGGTGCGTGGACCACCGATCGTGATCAAAATGCACGTGGCATTTTAAAGGCGTTATAATGGCCACGATTCGATCGCGCGGGTGAAATCCAGACAGTCGGATCGCGATCTAAGGAGCGAAAATCGCTTGCGTTTTATAACGCATCTCATCAGATCGCATCCAGACCGTCGATCGAGATCCAACGGCCACGACTTATTAGAAACGGTCCACGATGGACAGTTCCATCGTAACCGTCGATCGAAACGATCGTACAGTTACGCCCAAATGTACTATAAAATGACTTGTTCTTCGTCGATTCTAAACATCCGAGTTGGAATTCAATCTAATTGAGCTGTATAGACACCTTCCATCTAATTTCTCTTAATTCCATTGTGTTCCTCTTCCATTTCCGCATCCACGGAGCCCTTGAAATCGAGATTTGGTTAAGTAGATTGGAAAAAATTGCAGCTTGAATCTCCTCGACGCGTTCTTGGTGTTTTTCGTGATTAAGCGGTTTAATCACGACGATTTGATTTCTAATTGGAGTTAGTGGAAGCGGTTTCGCATAATCTATCTTCCTATAGTGTTTAATTTCTATTTAGATTAGGATTTAGAGTTTAATTTCATCAAATTTTAGCTAAAATCGCGATTTTCTTTGTCCGAAATTTTCTCTCCACTTCGAGTTTCGATTTCTCTGCGAAATCAAGTCCAAATTCGATGGTTCTTGATTCCGTGGAATCGATTTGAAGTCCTCTTTCATAATTTACCATTTTTCCCAATTTCTATCATCAATTTCTCATCCGATTTAGTCAATTTCAAAGATTACATCAAGAAATTCCTTATTTCCCTGTGGATTCGACCCTTATTTACCATTATACCCTTCAATTTGATACATTTTCATCAAATTGGTAAGTTTGAAATTATTTTTGACGCGATACCGTGTGAAATCGACAACCTCACGGTCTCGTCTCGTCACACGCGCGTGTGCGCCCGTGTGTGATTAATGAGCATAAGCACCCTTTTTTCAGGATTTTTGCTAGTCTCATTAATCACTCACCTCTTATATACTCATGCATTCACTTTAATGTCATGTGGGATTATGTTTTTCTATTTTTGTGCGCAAGTCACGTGGCGAAATGTGGAGTGTACGATTGCGTGATTAAATTGCGATCATCGATTTTCACTCAAGTGAAGGGCGACGATTCATTTTAAAACATTTTAATCTCAGCCGTTTATCTGAAGAGTTATAATGGGTGAGATTAAATGCTCCCGATAGACTTTGATGGACGTGTGGCAATATCTTATATGTTGATTTCTGATCAGACGGACGCAATCACACGACGATTCTTCTCCACACGTGACGTGCCACAATATGGACGCATGATCTCTGATCAAATGGATGCAACTCAATGCCAACCATTCGCACCCAAGCATTTCATCAAAGCCGTTGATTGAAGATGAAGAGTAAAATCTAACGGCCACGCCCAATTTTTCCTATAAATTGACATGTTCTTCGACGATATAACCATTCAGGGGTGTTTCGAGTAATCAAATTGTTTAGACATCTCAATCCTAGAATCTCTTGCTTCCCTTGGCTTCTAGACTCGTTTCTGCGTCACAAGAGTGTTTGAAACTGAGATTTCGTAGAGAGAATATGGAGAAATCGATTCTTGAATGCCAACGATCGTCTTCGAATTCGCTGAATGAAGAGCCTTTGATCTGGCGATCAATTGGATCAATTCGAGCGCTATTTCGAGTTAGAATTCGTGTTTTCCTTCTAATCTTTCTTCTTATAACATCATATTTTAATTTTGAATCGTAGATTAGTCAAATTTTAGATTTAATTTTGGTTTTTCTCTCTTCGTGTTCAGATTTTCTACCTAATTTTCACTCATTGATTCCGCAAATATTGATCCAAATTATATGATTTTTGATTATGTGGATTCCACTTTAAGTTATCTTTCTAAAAATATCAAAATCCTTAATTTCTCACCTCAATTCATTGTCCAATTTGATCGAATTTTAAGAAGTTCTTAAAAAATATCTTAATTATTCGTGTATTTGACCCTTATTGACCTCTATACTATCTAATTCGTGATTATTTACAAAATTGGTGAGTTTGGAACTTATTTTGATGCATGTCCATGTGTATTCAACGACCTCATGGATTTGCTTCATTAGGCTCATACAGAGTCCACGCACTTGGTTTGCAAAGGTTAGTGGTCCTCCCTCTGCCTTTGGCTTCACATCATGAGATACTGATCCAATCACTATCAAAGATTGTTAAGCAAGCTGGTATATCTCACCCTCACTCGCCCTGACATCGTGTACATGGTTAGTGTTCTTAGGAAATTCATGCAATAACCTTGACTAGTCCACTAGGAGGGAGCTCTATGGTTTCTAGAATATATAAATCCATCCTCAGGAAGAGGGCTCATCTATTGACAACATGGTCATCTCTATATCGAAGCGTACTCTAATGTTAGGTATGCAAGTGACAAGGGAGATCGTAAATCTACTACAAGTTATTATACATATATTGGAGGTAACTTCATCACTTGTCGATCGAGGAAATAGAAGGCGGTATCATGCTCTAGTCTCAATACTAAGCTATGGCTGAGACTGCATGGGAGATGCTATGGCTTTGATCATTTCTCAAAGATCTCGACATCTCTTCTCCTTTTAGTAATGCCCATGCATTGTGATAATCAAGTTGTTATCTTTATTACTAACTATTCCACTTTTCATGAGCATACGAAGCATATTTAGATTGATTGTCACTACATTCATGACTGATGGATATTATGTGGCCTATAAGCTAATCATACTTCCATGAATCTCATTTATGTTCATTGAAATGAAATTTATTTATTGTCATTCTTAAGTGATGTTTGTAATCAAGTCCATGAGCATATAAAATAACTAAGTAAATTATGATAAGATTATAATACAATGATCATTAGTTTTAAACGTATATCCTAAACATTCCTATTCGTGGATATTCGAAAAGGATATCGCACAATTCGAGAAGAATTGTACTATCGGATCCGACTCATATTATGAGTATGGCTAATCTTATGGCCATCAGTGTGAAGATACAATAGACAGATGGTGGGTGCTCTTTAGAGAAAGAGTTCCCTGAATTGATCTATATGAATCCCTAAATGTTATTATACCTAAAAGTCAGTCAAGTTCATTTATTTCACAGTTGTATATGTGGTCCTTTGACTTGAGACAAAAAAATATCTTATAGATGGATGATCATGTTTTGATTATGACTCATGAATCTTTAACCACAAGATCTCTAAAATGTCATATATTAGATACGACATAACTCCTCGAAGATGATTGTGTGGTCAAGATGGGATCATCCGCCCTCGGTATTTGAGAAGATTGAATCAAGATATGAAATGCGATGAAGTCATTATCTAAGATAGTGGAAAAATTGGAGATTAAGTTTGTGATGATCTCTAACATGTATCATTACTAACTTGAGTGACCAATTAGGGTTTGACAATTAACCATACCCTAAGTCATTCATGAGTCTCGTGGGGATGAAGGATTATATATACATGATAACCTATGATAGAAAGGTTTCATAAGAGAGTTCTTACATTCTTCATATCTCTTAGAGTACGTGATGTAGCTTGGCACCCAACGCACTAACAACTCAACCAATCAATTTGGTTAAATCTATCCTTGATAAATTAAATGTATATGTTGATGTGGATTATTAATTAAGGTTGACCAATAAAGTGTTATTGAGCCTATAGAGTTATTAACTAATGAGATATGCAGACATAGAGGGTCACACACATAAGCTCTATGTATGTTGGTAGATATAGACATAATTATGAGAGTTTTTATACAAAATCCACATATCAAATGTCTATAAATAGGAGGAGAATGACCACAGCTCAAGGTGCCCATGCAAGCCTTATGAGAATTCTCTCCCTTCTTCTCTTTCTCTCTTGGTGAAGAGCTTTGAAGAGGAGATCCAACCATCTGAAGACTATGTGGATACATCTAGAGGCTAGACAATTGAATAGCTTCAAGAACTCCTTTAAGAGAACCTTATAAGTATGTTGTCTCATACATATTATATGATAGGATCATTTGTTCTTGGTGCCTCAATGTTTTGAATATCTGATTCAATGTATTCTATTACATTTGATATTGTGATTAAAATTTTGGGAGGCTTATTGACCTAAAAACATATCAAAGACAAGGTTATATCTAGAGTTATTTCCACCCCTCATGTGACATCATCTCATTAGCTTGCAAATGTCTTCACTAAGAGTCTAGCCAAGATCTCCTATGATGCCACTTGTACAAAGTTGTGCATGTTTGATTTATATGCTCCAGCTTGAAGGGGAGTGTTTGATAATGATATCGGCCCATTTAGGGCACCTCATCTTCACTCTCTATATAAGAACCTATATACTTTACTTTTGAATACGCACTTCTATGGATTTCTAGTTCTCATTGTCAAAAACTATATATATTCAATCTTTAAATCCATATTTTTAACCTTAAATCATTTTTCCACTATTCAGCCAAGAATTTTTTTATCTTTGATAAGAGGTCAAAAGTGTTTGATTAGTTTATTGCATCTTCTTTATACATCTCCTCGTTTCCATTGATCATTTTTTGTGTTCTTAATCTAAAAAATAATCCTTCATTTCAATATTTTAACCATCCTCCTTATAGATTGAACCTCAAGTCCCCAATATTCTAAACTTTAAAAATCAAATCCGAAGAGTTGAGTATAATTTTTGAAATTATAACTTGTGTTTTCAACAACTGTGATTTTAAATTTATCACTAAGATAAACCCCTACTATGAGCTCTTGGTGATAGCATTCTAATGTGTGCAAAAGGGTCGTGGGTGGTTGATACAAAAACTACCGTTACAGAAGATCCTAGAAGCAATCAAGATGGTTTAGCATAGGATGGTCACCTTGTTTGTGAGAAATCATAGAGTTCAAAAAATTTTGTCCTACGCTTGATGTTGATCTTTTTGTAACCATAGTCTTGAGCACACACCATTGTAAACGTGTGGGCTTGATGCATGCAAGAGGTTGAGAAATGGAGAAAATGTTTGCTACATCTTGGTCTGAAGGGTTGAGTTGAGTTGTGTCCATTTGGCATAACTTGGAGCAATCTAGGAGGCAAGGGCTTGGTTATAACATAGAAAATATTATGGGCTGTGAAAAATTCATCAAAGATCAAAGTTCATGAAGCATGATTGTTTATGTCAAAGATATACATGATGGAATGATGACTATGTGGTGGCACTTGGATTGGAGGAGTGACCAATGGCGAGGCAGACAATGAGAGTTCATAGCCATCTAGAGAGTAACTATGAATTGGACAAACTTGTGGTGTGGCAGAGATAAAGAATGGGCCTGGTAAATCATGGCAAAATCTCGCATCTTGTCTTGAGAAGCTCAACGCAGATAGGATTTGATAGCAAACACAAGGAGGGGGTCGAGGCCTTTGTAGGAGACGGCGATCCTCCTTGAACTAGGGGTGGCGACCTCCTTGACAGAGGGGTATCCCTTCTAAGAGTTGATGAGTTTTCATCTCATATACCTCCTACCCTTCATAAAGTGTTTCCCATTTTATAAATGTGTTATTTATGCCACATTTATTATATTATTCTCATCTCACCTTTAGATGTCATATAGACAAGTTATTCTCATCACTTCTCATTGTATTATTTGTGCATAATTTATGTGCTCTTGTATCTTATTAGATGTGCACTTACAGTATATCATCATAGTTTTATGTAAAATCAAACAAATATAAATTCATAGATACAATACTATGTCTATTTTCTATTACCTTTATTTTATCTACTTAAAAAATAAACTATTGGTCATTTTCACTAGATATTAGGGCATTATAGAGGAAACAATCTCTCTCCCTCCGTCTTTCCCTCTTTCTTGAGTGAGGACGTCCCTCAGCTGGATCCCTCTCCTTCTTGGCATCAACGTCTCCATTTGTTGAAATCAATAAACCCATCACACTAGGACTATTGAAGAGTTTATTCTTTCAAGTTATTTCAATCTTTTGATGTGACAGTGCTAGTAGATGGGCATCTTGGCGGCCAATCCATTTTTCTTTGAGATATTAATCCAAATTCTATAGATAGATAAGTAATCAGTAAAATATATCCTAATCAAAGACCTAGATATCCATAAAATATGAATCTCTATATTGAGATATTGTTCTAGGTATATATGCATCTTGGCGATACATGGATATATATATGATTTGTTCTATTAAGGCCTTGCTTACGGAATACAGCTAACAGCGAGGACCCCATTGAAGCTTTGGTTTGAGCTCGCTATCCAAATCTCTCTCCCTTCGCTATCGTCTATCTCTCCGCTCAGCTTTCTTTCCCGTTGGTTCATCATCGGAGAGTCTCACTCTATAAAAGTAAATCAACTAATGGGCGAGATGGCTAATTGTCAAGCATACTCGCTATGACATTAACATGTTTCTCCAACCAAATGAGTTACTCTGGGCTTGTTCTTCTTACTCTTTTAACATTAAGCACCTTCTGCTGCTCAAACTAGGATATTTTTCCACCTACCTCTCTCAATTTCTCATTAAAACTCTCTTTCGGTCCAAGATAACTGAAAAATTGACTCACGAGAGAGAGAGTGTGTGAACTATGAAGAGTACTTATGACAAGACGCCTTCGTTCTCTCTTTTGAGAGAGATACTGATTTCAATCAGGGGAAATCTAGGGAATGATCCAGGAATGATCAATAGAAGCCGTGAAATCTGGGGAAGGATAAAGGATATTCGAGACAACTAGGATACAGTTATTAGGGATGCTTGGTGACGGCCGTCATTGGGAGGAGAAATTCGTAGGTTAGGGGGCAACTGGTAGTCTTAATTTCCACGCTTTGATTGCGGGCAGAATATTGGGGAATTCCTGGGTTACGGGGGACCTCGTAGTCTTAATTTCCGCGCTTTGATTGCGGGCAGAATATTGGGGAATTCGTGCGTTACGGGGGACCTCGTAATCTTAATTTCCGCGCTTTGATTGCGGGCAGAATAAGTACGGCTAGTCGGGGAGGTGTCTAGATGCATCAACGTGTCATCGAACTCCACGGCAACGGGAAAGCTGCTCTTTCTCTTGCTCACGATCTATCAGTCTATCTCTCTGTCTCGCTCTCTCACAAATGAAAAGAACGTAAGAGTGAGTGAAGTGGGGGCAGCTGAGGTACCGAAAGAACTCCAAATCATTACCGAAAGACCGAATTCCGACCGAAACCGACACCGAAGTCCGGTTTTCTTCCAGAGACAGAGACAGGGAGGGACGGAGGGAGAGGGAGAGAGAGAGGGAGAGGGAGGGAGAGAAATTTTTAACGGTGGAAGGTAACACAGCGGCGGAAGAAAAATGCTTTTTCTTCTTCCGCCCCGCGAGAGAGAGAGAGGGTGGCGGAAGGGAGGGCGGGAGGAGGAGAGAGAGAGGGACGAAGGAACCGGGGGGGAGAGACAGAGAGCAAGGGAGGGACGGAGGGGGAGAGACAGAGACACAGACACAGAGAGGGAGGGACGGAGGGGGAGAGACACCGACAGAGACACAGAGAGGGAGGGACGGAGGGAGAGGGAGAGAGAGAGAGAGAGCGAGGGAGGGAGGGAGGGAGGGAGAGAGAGAGAGGGAGGAGGGCAGGAGAGAGAGGGAGGGAGGGAGGGAGAGGGAGAGGAGGAGAGGGAGAGAGACGATTTCCTGAAATTCTGTTAATTTTACTAGGAAGTGTTAATCTATTATCATTCGTTTGTAAAACATGTGTTATATATGAATAGTGGTGTCACAAAAATTCATAATTTATGCTCAGTTCTGATGATGTTTCACGAAAGTATAGGTCTAACCGACACCGGAGAACCCTAGGCAGCTCTAGTGTTTTCTCTTAGTTGGGTCTCCAGCCCGGTAAATAGTAGAACCCAAGGGTGAAATTCGGACTGTTCTTGTGTTCTGATGATTGGGTCTTTCGATCTTAATATCATAATTCTCGTCACTTACAGGCGAAAAGCATGAAAAAAAGTTAACTCAATTAAAAGACGGCTGCCGCCTTTTGCGGCATGCGAGGTTCCTGTCTAGCTTTATCCGCAAACAGAGAGCTCCTCAACAATACCACATTATTCAGTGGCACCATTAATGGCGTTTTCTCTCACGACTCCCAGGTAGCCGAGTAAATGAAAATAGGCATCCACCGCCAGCTTAACTCTATAAAAATATCTTTTGCTTTGACCTGGCTGTGTGGAGAGAACCATCAATTTGGGAGGGCTTCTTCCTTCAGGGAAGAAAATGGCGTTCTTCTGCTTCATGGTGGATCAGAGGAGGACGATGAGGAGCACGAAACCAGCGGCTGGGATGTGTTCTCGCTGCGGAAGCGGAGCCAGAGTGGCCGAGATGCAAACAGCCACGCGCGTTCTTTATGTGCCTGTGCACCGCAAAGCTTGGCGTGCTATCATTTGTACCTTCTGTGGCGCCATGCTCAAGTCCTATACTCGCTTAGAGATTTCCAGATAGAGAGTGCAGCAAAACTGATCATAAGCGACGTGCTTTGTCTTCTTTTTCCTCTTTTTTTCTTATTATCTGGGAAAACTGGGTATCCCCCCTTGTTCTCTTTGAAGAGCTTACTCAAGCTCGCTGCCTAGGATTCGATGATCAGGTCAAACCCAAATAATAAATTTGGACATGTTATGAAATACATCTGCCGAAACTTCTCATCGTCGATTCCATCACAATGATCATCATCATCTTTATCTTCATCATAGTTATCATCACAATCATCCTTATCGTCCTGGTGACTATCACTACTCTTCTCATTTTCATCGTCTTCCTAGTCAAGACCTCCACGATCACTGCCCTCATTATCATCCTCATCACCATCACCATCATTGTCACTACCATCATTATTGTGACGATCATCCTCATCATCATCATCACCATCGTCACCGTCGCCCTAAGCGTCATCACGGCCACCACCCACATCATCATCATCGTCACTGTCATCATAATCGTCATCATGGTGATCATCTTCTTCTTTGGATGTTCATATTTGGGAAAGAACGTATGAAATACTGGCCTATTTTGAAAAGATAAATGTCGGGAGTTGATCCACAAAATGCAGGATGATTTCGGAAGCTGGATCACCTCGAATGCTGCCCGAATTTATTAGATTGAAGTGACAAGGTGATGTCCAATAGGTTCCCTTTGGTGAGCCGTCCAAATCGACGTACCCACAGACTCTGTGGCACAGACGCACCACAGCGCCTATCTGCCCTTCGGATTTTGGAATCGAGCTCTGCGAAAGAAAGTCCTATTCCGTAGCCAAGTAGTAGGCACGTGAAAGGAGTTGTGACCTCAGTCACAGAAGAAAGGAGAAACAGGAAGCTGCATAGCGAAGAGACTCCCGTAGCGTCACAGTTTTGATAGCATTAGGCACCACAACTTCAAGAGCTTTCGTCGTTTCTCCTTACATTTATTCAATTTTATATGAACCAAAAACGGTTGGTTCATCATCGTTTACACCCCTTTATTCATCCTCAGAGGCAAATATTATTCATGGATTCCAAGAATATCAGTATAATTATGAAGCTCAATTTCATGTAGACATTATTCTAAATCAAGATTCTCAAGTTCCACCATGAAAAACAGTGGTTTAGATTCATCCACAGAAACCTTCAAATGGGAAGACGTAAAAGGAATCGACATGGAGATGTATCATGAAGAGAAGAAATAAGCAAAACCTAAAAGCAGTTGAGGTGGAGACTCCATTACCTGCACCGGATTTTGAAGAATAGATTCAGTTTTGATGACTGATTTTCATGAGACAATTAAATTGCAGAATGATATTATATTTATTTATTAAACCTTTTGTAAATACATTATTTTCATTTGGTTGATGAGATAAATATACATAATTATTCTCCTCATTTCAAGGGGTTATCTTTTAAAACTGTCTTCAAAGGACAGCTGCCGCCTCTGGGTGGCATGTGAGCTCTGGCGTGGCTTCGTCCTCAAAAAGAGGGCTCCTCAACAACTCCACATGATTGACTGGCACCATTAATGGCAGTTCCCTCAACCGTCCCAGGAAGCGGGGTAAATGGCCACCCGCCAACCGCTTTAAAATAAGAACCATCAAGCTGGGAGGAATTATTCCTTCTTCAGAGAGTTTCATCATCTTTTGAAGGAGGAAAATGGTGTTCTTCTGCTTCATGGTGGACCAGAGGAGGACGATGAGAAGCACGAAACCAGCGGCTGGAATGTGTTCTCGCTGCGGTGGCGGCGCCAGAGTGGCGGAGATGCAGACGGCCACGCGCATCTGTTACGTGCCAGTGCATCGCAAAGCTTGGCGCGCTATCATCTGCACCGTCTGCGATTCGGTTCTCAAGTCCTATACTAGCTTGGATGCCTCCCGTTAGCGAGGTACTTCGTGCGCTGCGTTATGACGGGCAGTGCGCTTTGTTTTCTCCTCCTCTTTCTATGTTCATATTTTGGTAAAATAAGGTATTTAATTACCATGATAAGGATAATCAACATCATCACCACCACCAACACCATCATCATCATCACAACCACAGCAAGCATCATCATCGCCTTAATCATCATCATCATCACCATCGTCACCATCGTCATCACAACCACAGCAACCATCATCATCACCATCGTCACCATCGTCATCACAACCACAGCAACCATCATCATCGCCTTAATAATCATCATCACCATCGTCATCATCACAACCACAGCAACCGTCATCATCGCCTTAATCGTCATCATCACCACAATCACCCCCACACCCACCATCACTACAACCCCCATATTTATCATCACAGCAACCACCATCATCATCATCACCGCCACCACAACCACCATCACCATCATCATCATCACCACGGCTGAAAAAGATTCTTTCACTTGCAAAACTGCTGGTTCACCTTTCTTTAGAATCGTCACCCCTCTCTATCTTCATAACCTCAGAACCTCGTAAACTCCGTAGCTGGGCCAGTACTCTATTTTTCCCATGAACTTTTCAGAGCCCTCTTGATTATTTTACTGGAATTTGAAATTCTCTGTCAACACACTCAACAAATTACTCCTCTTGCTCTTGAATCCACCAAATATCCAGTACCTAGGTGTATTTTAGCCGTTGCCCAAGTTCCATCTGAACCCACTCGGTTTACCGCTGCATTCAACGATCCCAACGGCACTCATGCCGAGGGGACTGAAGTTAATGCTCTGATAGTGGGCAAAAAGTGAAAAATAATTCCCAGATCTTCCAAGCCTCAATAGATGGGTTGCCAATGAATCTTTCGATTAAAACACCAATCAAATGGCAGTATTGATCTCTGTAAAGCCAGCTTAATAGCAAAGGGATTTACTTAGCTGGGATGTTTTGATTACATACACATGATTTACTAAGCCAAGTGGTTAAAATTGCCACAATTAGGTTTCTTCTATCCATTGCGCTTTTCCCTACTTGGCATATCCACATCAAATGCTTTTCTTCATGATCTTCACCAAACCCCAAAGAAATGGTTTAGAAAGTCAACATCTAATTTGCAAATTGATGGCTGATATGGATATAAAATATATATCCTTATCTTTATAAATATTTACAAGCAATTTCATACTTCTTTTATAATTGATGATGATGATAGCTCCCTACTACTCTTGATGGTCATGGTAAACATCATCCTGTGAGTTGAATGGATTCCGAATTTATCTTATTTTGATTTATTAGACCCCCAAATATAGCCTCTTCTCAAAAGGCAAACATCAAAATATATAACTTGTGGTTAATCCTTGCACATTAGCTACTACCTCGTCTTAAATATATATATATATATATATATATATATATATATATATATATATATATATTAGTGCTGACCCATTCAATTATTCAAGTATAGTAGGACCTTTATAATACCTAAATATTACAAGTCCTTGTATTTCTTATGTTATCAAGAAATCCTATTAACATATGCACAGTCCTAATGATTACTAACACAGTCTACAATATCTCAAGAGCACTATACTTGATGTCCTGCATCACTACAAAAAATTTGATTCATCGGTATCAATCTATAGTGACACTTCTTGGGCCGAATCATCATTGATCAACATTCAATGGGAAACTAACTTGTATCTACGCCTAAATCTCATCTCGCGGAGCTCTTGTAAACATCCCGTAGTGTAGAGATCTTGTGCAGGGGCTCAATACAAGGCATTGCATAATTGATATGAATCAGATTGCTTCTTCAAGAACTTAAATTTTATCTGTCAACCATTTTGAGACTATGGTGTGACTATATTGTGTCTAACCTGATCTTCCATGCATAACCCAAGCATATCAAAATAGATTATGACTTAGAAAAAGAATAAATTATTGATAAATGGCTTGGTCATCACCCATGTGGTCCCACGAAGTTGCTTGCCCCCAAGCTGCCTTAGCCCAGCTAAGTAGATGCCAATCAACTACCACCTCCATCTCTTTGCTTCTCATTCCCTATAGCATCTATTTTTCTATACTTGATGTTTGATCTAATGGGATCTCCTAGTGCAAATGACTCACTGCCCCAACTCGTACTACTGGCTCTACTAGCGGTCCCAATTGCTCTCTTGTCATGGGAACAGCTGTGTTACTCATTTATGACCATCTCTCTAGACTGCCCTGAAACTTTTATGCATGTAATTAAAGCTCATGGGACCTCCTACATCGTAAATTTTTGTATTGCCTATAAGTTGTGTAAACTTGATCAAATTGGACAATGAATTATGACGCAAAATTAGGAAAATTATAGTTCTGGAAAGAAAACTTAAATATCTATCCATGGAATAAAAAATCACTTTATTTGGACTTATATCCATTGAGATAACTAATGGTGGGCCCAATAACAAACAATATTTTTTGATTCTTGTTGTTAGTTTTTTTTCGTATCCTCTTTAATTGACTCCATTTTTTCTGAAAAATTAAATCAAACGACTAGAATCATTGGTGATTATTTTTAGATATCCAAATGGACAAATAAATATTTTTGTCATCAGCATTCATTGACTTGTTGGAGAGTTTGGCTTTTAGAGATGAACAAAGGGATACTTGTGGAATTCAAATGGGTTATCAAGAAAATAGTTATCCTAATGCTTGGATTTTAGGAAGACAAAATTACATTCTAGTTTATTATTGTCTCAATTTTTGGGGTGTAATTTCTCATGATGAGTATATTAAGTTTCTTCTCTATCAACACACTTAACCATATACATCTTCCTCAATAATGTATGTGGCAACTATCTTTCAAATCTTTGTATTACTTCCTTTTAAGGGAAGGTATTTTCATTATTTACCATAGAGCATAGATCAAAATTTCAAGCACTAGACTATTGATTTTTCCATTGTTCTTCATCCTATGACCTTTCATTTGTATTCATTGGTGGCAAATGCTTATGTCAATTTCTAGGTGAAGGTCATATCTCTTAGATTTAAAAACTTTCCCTAGATAATATTTTGTGCAATTTTACAAACCTTTCAATATTTTCTCCTCAAATTTCATAAAACTAGAAGTTCCTTGTTATATTATGTTATATCCTTTTTTTAGTGCAGCTTTTGAGGACTGGTAGAACTCTTGGTGAACATCGTAAAAAAGCAAAGGCTTTGAATAATTATCTGAAATGAACTTCCTTCTAGATTAAGTTTCATAACCTCTACCAAAGACAACATGTCTTTGGCATTATTGTCTTGGTTACTCTTGATTATCCCGACTTCAACAAACACTATCATGGGTATCTCTTGATATTTTTTTATTGTGGATCTGGTTGATATTGTAAGTATCATCATGCAACCTAATTTTGTATTTTTATTGTTCTTATAAAAAAATCCTTTTATGCTCACACATTATGACATTTGGGGTAGACCACTAACTACCTTCATTTGTGTTTCTTTATTTAATTATATTTTTTGAAAATTTCTCCCAAGTATATTCAATTTTCCTACTTAAATATGACATCAATTCATATTTATCATGAATACACTTGTCACTCTAAAGACTCTTGCACTCATATGGCCTGGAAGTCCACTCAAGGAGATCTTCATGTTTATTGCAAAATCTTGGGTATGATTCATCAAATCCTTTGTTCTCGGGATTCATCATTGTTTGATTGATGTCATTCACACCCATGTTTCAAGATGTAGTCTTTTATCATATTTATTTCATCTTTCTTTATACTCCTTAGGGCAGAGAATGCTTTATATAATCTTCTTCTCAAATGTGATATTTTTACCTTAACTTTTAATGTCTTCGGATGATTTTCTTTTGTCAAAGATCTATTAATGACCATCAATAAGATTTCAACATGCAATTAATACTGTCGTTTTGGACTATTTGGAATCAAAAGGGAAATTTCATATGCTTCTTTGACGCGCTTAAATATGTTTTTGTGATTTCATTTGCGATCACTTTGTCACTGTTCATCAGCTTGAGACACTTCCTTTCCCCCCATCTCCTCAGCTCGTTTGTTCCTCCTCATTTGTTGATGAAAGTTTTTTTCTTACAAAGGTGCAATTCCAAATTTCCTTTTTTTAAGAAGATAATTCTTTTTCTCAAGGCTCTTTAGGGAAATGACTACACAAATCATGACAACTACTACAAAATTATTTACCTTTTCTTACTTCCCTTTAGAATGCTCTTGCACTCATTTCTTTTTCTCTATGTTTTTTTGCTATCCTCATATTTTCTCCATTTTCTCAAGCCTTTAATACCTTCATTGAATTTGGCTGAATTTCAAAGAACAACCTTCAGATCCAAGCCTTGTTATCATGTATTTTATGGGAGCAAGTACCTCATCCAAATGATACTAATATTGTGACATAAAGATAAGTTTATAGAGTCTAGCACAAGCCCAAGTATTGACTTAAGTTTCGGAGAGGAGGTTATTTTGTGGGTCAAGGGTTGACCCAACAATATCACAAAATTTCTCTCTAGGAGCTTGGTTCAGTTCTTTTTTCAAGTTTTTCACTTTATTGTGGCCAATCAAGGTTGGATGCTCACCAAAAATCAAGTCAATCCCACAAATCAAAAAATGTCTGAGATAATCAAACAATCGATACCCGAAGCAAAGCCCTAGTGGCTCACTTCAAGAAATAAAGTTACATATTGAAGTCATTAGGATTCATCAGGCCCACTAATAATCACTTCATTTTCTTATAAGTATATGAAAATGAGATATAATTGATAAGGAGTGGTGATGAAGGCATATCGATGACAAGAGTGGTGATGGAGTGGTCAAAATTATTTATTCTCAAGGACATATGCCAATCTAGATAAATTAAAGAACCAATAAATATAAAATTCAGCAACCAAAATCTATATATCTTCTACCATATATCCTAGAAATGTACTTACAAAAAAATCAATCTATCAAACTAAATGTGTATGTCTATTAATGTATATACAAGAAATGTACTTAAAGATATACTTATCTAGCTACCTAAACATATATTTCCTTATATAGATTGTTATATATCCAAAAAAAGTTACCTAAATGTATCTTAAATCTAGCAACCTAGACTAACATACATTTATAATAGTATATATATCCATAAATTAAAGTACCAAAAGATATACATATTTTGTCTGTGTGTCTATCTATCTAAATATATATTTATCAAAATAAATTTATAGATCTTTCTGTCTCTTGGAAATATTTATCACTGTTCTATACATCCAGAACATTTACCCTTATCTAGATATCTAAGATATAAATCCCTGCTTTATATATAAAAAAATTGAATCTGAATCTAAATTTAAACCAATGTATATACATATGATAGTGCTATATATCCCATAAATTAAATATCAATATGAAATTCAATCACCACAGAAAATCCTCAAATAGAACTTCAGATTCACCACTCGATAAGAACTGTGCAAATGTACCTGCAATGGAATGGCCTATGGAGGACGAATCAACGACAATTCGGCAAGGAGATAAAGATGGACGAAAAACTGAGCCCTCCGATAACTCTGGTGCTCTCATACTGTGTCAGCAGAGACAATGAGAAATGATGAGGATTCAGTTTCTCCAACAAAGAGAGTCTTAAATAGAAAGGAATAAGTGGGCCCCACCTGAGAGGATCAAAATTATTGAGATTCAAAGGCTTGTTATAACAATTTGAGGTACATTGTAATCTAGGAATATTTTTCCGATTTAAAATGATGTGCTTACATTGAAAACAAACCTAAGTTAAGAGCTTCTCAAAGCCTATTGTATCATCCCACGTGTCTAGACTATTATTCGATTCTCTGATAGAATATGCACAGCTTCATCGTTATACCCTATGCATGGTGACAAGCATTCATCAAAATAGAGCATTGTAATTTATAATATCAAAGCTAGTCTCCTTTGAAACTAAGTGGAAGAGCCTGCCATTATCCATACGCCTGCTCTACTCAGCATTTTATAAATAGCATGATACTGAATATTAGAAAGTTTAAATATGCTAAGAGTTCTTGTTGTAAGACAAGATTCTCACAAATATATGAATCAGTCAAAAGAATTTCACTGGACACTACTAGCTCCTTCTGTACAACAAAGAAAACAGCCCAACAATTGGCCCCTTGCCATTCCATGCCTGCATGATCTATGAATATTAATATAATGATTGGCACAACAGATTAGATCAAGTTACCAGCCTGTGATCATAATAATTGTTGTCGTCATGATCTTCTTCTTCTCTAAATTCCTCTAGAGATTCCCCCGTTTCATCTCCTCTACCATCATCAACAGATCTTGTACAACCTCTGATGCTGGTGGCCGAAACTCGGGAGCATTCTGTAAGACCCAATAAGCATCAGCTACTTCCCAATCGCATCATTTCACTCATCTAATTATAAAAGCCATAAATTACCTGGACACAACGACTGATAATGTCAGCAAACCTGGACAAAGACTTCACCGGATACCTCCCCTCGATGAAGGGATCAACCATCTTAGTCAGCATGTCAATGTCATGAAACTGTGGGCTTGCCCATCTCACCAAGTACTGCTCCCCTCTTGCACGCAACCTGAAGACAAGGAAGATGATAATGAGAATCATGATCACGATAATGATGATAACGGCACACCCAACCTATCATAAGGTTTGCGCCCCGTGAGGAGTTCAAGCATCACAACTCCAAAACTGTAGATGTCGCTGTGCTCAGAATATGACGAGGAATCATTAACCTCTGGCGCTTCATAGCTAAACGAGCGGATTTTACCCGATAACTTGACATCAAATATCAAATTATTAGACATTCATAATGTTCTCAGAATGAATATTAAATAAAATTAAGTATTAGCTATATATCTCTTGATAAAGTCACCTAGAAATTTGTTTTGAACTTTCAGTGAACTTTAAAACAATAATTTGCATTAATTATTAGATTCTTTATAAAGAGATGTCTAACTTCTGTATGCATAGCTCTGGAGTGGAAGATGGGGTCCACCATCTTACTCAATAGCATGGATGATGTGGGATCTTTCGTTTACCTGGGTGACCGACATGGATGATAACAAGGACGAGAGGCCACAGTCACAGACCCGCACAGAGAGCTCATCGTCCAGAAGAATATTGGATGATTCCATGTCCCGGTGCACCACTGGTGGCTCATGGCCATCGTGGAGGTACCTTTTGATTGAAACAAGATAAATACCTTCAGGTATAAAGATGGGATCAAGATCTCTAACTTTCTATATGCCCTATCTATTAGAGCCACTATGAAAAGGGAGGATTTTAGAACCTATTCCAAGACTTATGTTTATAATGGTGGTAATTAGGTATCTTAGTCTTCCTGCATATCTATACATTCATTTGCCCACATGGTATTAAGATGAAGATCTTGATGATGACGACAATGATGACGATTTTGATGATGATGATTATATAAAAGGAAAAGATAATAATAAGTATGAAGATGATGGAGTGACAATAAGCTGGTTCTAAAGATTTATATGATGATGATGGCATGAGGAAAATGATGATGATGATCACAGGAGAATGCCCATGGTGATGAAATAGGGACCATGATGATAATGACAAAGCATAGGTGTGTACTTGATTGTATATTTGCCAATTCTAAGATATTTTCCATGAGATGAAGAAGCATAAAGGGATGATGATAATAGGGAGGATGATGATAACAACAATGATGATGATGGCACCGAGGATGATAATGATCTTTATGTTGATGGTGGTGATGATGATGCAGATGATGATGAGAAGATTAAAATGATAAAATAGTGAAGAATTCCAAAATGATAATTTTGTAAAGGTACATACTCCAAGGCCATGGCAATTCCAAGAGCAATCTGGATTCGGGCCTTCCAAGAGAGCGTGCGCCTGAAATCATCATCATCCCCATGAAGGACATCGTGGAGAGATCTCCTGCTGAAGAGCTCGTAGACAAGGAGGCGCTGCCCATGCTCTGCACAGTATCCGACCAGCTGGAGAATGTTCTTGTGCCGGAGCTCAGAGATGGAGAGCACAATTTCGAAGAAAGAGTCCACAGGAAGGGAGTTGTTTGCATTGTCCAGCTTCATTATTGCAAGCTCCTGTACCACAGGAAATAGAAACAGTGATCACAAGCAGCAATAGATAGATGGATGGATGGATAGATGGATGGAGATTAGCAGACCCAGTGAGAAAAAAGAGTAAGAGGGGAGGACAGCAATATCAAGAGAGGTAAGCAGAGGTAGAGAGAAAGAAAACATACAGAAACAGATAGAAGAAAGAGACAGATAGAGACTGGGCATAGAGAGACAGAATGAGAGAGAGAGCAGAATCTATTCTGACAAATAAACTTCAGGGCTACCAACCTTTCCATCAGGGAGTTTTGCATAGTAAACTCTACCCAACATGCTGTCCCTCAGAATGTTCTCCTGGCTGAAGCTGTTAGTATACTGCTGAAGAGAACCCACTGAGAAAGATGTCACAGAAGTGGGAGGGCTGAGCTTCTGGGCAGGAGCAGGGAATAATTCAAATCTCTCAATTGGAGCTCTCCTCTCCTCCACAGTCGGCGGCTTCTCCACCACCACCACTGGCACCAATTTCTCTCTCTTCCTCTCTTCCACTCTCTCCTCAGGTACTGCTGAAACTGGGAAAATTCCAATAGATTTTGGGCAAGAAAGACCTGAGAGCAGAAAATTTTGAGTTTTCAAACCTTTTTGGGCAGCCTCCGGACTGCGAGGAATTTCAAATTGTGGTGGAAAAGATGAATCCCTAGGCGTTTCTCTTTGTCCCATCTCCTGCTTCTTTATTGTGCTCTCATGGGCCAGCTCTTGATTGCGGCGCTTCGAGATGCAGTAATTCACAATGAAGATTGCCACCAGGAGCAATATCACGGCTGTGATCACTCCGGCCACGGCAATTCCAATGATTTTCTCAGTCGATAGTTTCTTCATTCTGTCAGTCACCCTGCCACTACTAGTAGTGTTTGAGGAAGTGCTGATGCTCGGCCCGGGTGGACTTCCCCGAGGCTTTAATGGCGTTGAAGGAGAATCCGGTGATGGAGAAGAAGATGGTGGAACCGTTGAGTTGAATGGATTACCGCCCGATCTAGACCCCCACCAACTCAAGAAAAATCAAATTTGATTTGAAACATGAAGATCAGAAATGGAGATGCTTACAGGAAGTTTGGAATGCTGTACAGCTTTGTGGGCACTGGCCCAGAGAATAGGTTGTTCTCTACATTCCTGAGAGAGAAAGAGAGAGAACTCTTAGAGAAATAAAAAACTTCACAGCCAACTACAAGCAGGCATGCATTACAGATGGATCAGACAGACAGTCTGATCCATCCGCCTAAAGTAAACATAAAAATATCTCAATAAAATGATGAAATATATTTTTCATTAACATCAGAAGGCCAGTCTTGTCCAGTCTGCCCATCTGTCTCAAACAATGGTTTTCTAAATAAACTTTCTGAAGATGATTCGTATAAATATTAAAATTATGCTCCAATGTTTTGCTACGATACATTTAACATGAAAAAGTATTTTCACTTAACTTTCCATCTAGAGTCAACGCTTTTCAAAATGGTCAACGGGCTGGTGGATGGTCTGTCAAGGGATGAAGATTGATAGAGAGGGAAGATAATTAGGCTTACAGATTCATAAGAGGAAGGTTCTGGAGAACATCAAGGAGTCCTGAAAACTGGTTGTTCTGAATATGTCTGCATCAACAATCCAATCTCAGAGATTTCAAATCAAATAAAAGAGTAAGAATCTTTGGTCAAGCTCACAGGGTGGTCAGGGAGGACAAGCTTTCCATTGACGGTGGCAGTGGGCCACTCAGATTATTGAAGGAGAGATCCCTAGAGAGAGAGAGAATATAGAGAGAGAGTGAGACCTTGGTTAAGTGAAAGCTAAGAATTGATGGAAAACTCACAGATTGATGAGCCCAGTCAGTGCCTGGAAAGAATCAGGCAACACCCCCGAGAGCATGTTGTGGCTCAGTGACCTGATGAGAGAAAAGATAGAGAGAGTAAGCGCCAAAATAAAATTAAAGAAAAAACACCAGCGTGCTTACATGTCAGTCAAACTCGCTAATGTAGATAATGAGCTCGGAATGCTCCCCGTGAAGGCATTATCTGACAAAAAACTGTAGGAGTTTTTTAAGAAAGACAGACCAATTTGGCTCGTAAAAGTCAACAAACAAGCCCAAGAACACCTACAATTGCTGCATGGTAATTGGTAGATTCTCCGGTATACTCCCTCCAATATGATTATTACTCAAATCGCTGCATTACCCATGCAATAAAACATACAATTACATTGAATAAACCAATAAAATTACAATTTTGACAAAGCTTAGGCAATCAACATGTTTATCATGGAGGAGAAATTGATCAAATTCCCTCCCAATTCTCCTCCCAAGTTTGCTCCATTGAGGACTCTACGAAGAACACAAAATCCAATTAAAGCATTAATATCAAAATACTTAATAAGAATATTTAGTAGAGTCAAGGCTTACATTCCAGTTACATTGGGTCCCACACAAAGAACTCCCTGCCATTTTTCAGTGCAGGGATCTCCTCCATTGGGAATCCATCCAGGGAGAGGAGGAGAGCCCAGAGAAGCGTGTAGACTATTTATGGCAAAAACTGCATGAAATTTAAACGTGATCGGCTAAAATCAGCAAACCCAAATGCTCAAATCAATCGATCCTTGAAGTTTTAAGAGAGAGAATAGACAAATTTTGATCGAGAGAGAGAAAAAATATACCGTCCTGCTCGTAAGTGTATCCCCTAGAGAGAGGCAGAGAGAGAACCGAAGACAACGCCCAGAGAAAGGGGAGAAGCATCTCCAGGTTTACAGAGATAAAGGAGCCTGTTTTCATCAGAGAAGAATCAAAAACCAATGGAAAAATGTGGAGAAAGGAAAGACCATCCAAACAATTTACAAGTTTAATAATTGAGATCACTTGATGGGAAACAGAAAACCAATAAGAGGAAGAGAAGGATCCGCTAGAGAGAGAAAGGTCATTTCTAGAGAGAGAAAACAATGTACAATGTACAATGTACCCACCTTTCTAGGCTGGCAGATCATCTAAACAATGTACAAGTTTAAAATTGAAATCTCCTGATAGCTAACAGAAAACCCAGAAGAGGAAGAGAAAGATTAGCTCTAGAGAGAAAGGACATTTCAAGAGAGAGGAAAAAAACCCACCTTTCTAGGCTGCCAGAATGTAGCGAGAGAACGGAAGATCCTCGAAACAATGTAGATGCGCAAGAATAGAAAATCACCAAATGGGAACAGAAAACCAAGAAGAGTAAAATGAGGATTGGCTAGAGAGAGAAAAAACCCACGTTTCTCGATTGGAATAATGTAGAGAGAGAACGGAAGATCCTGGAAACATTGTAGAAGTGCAAGAATAGAAAAGCACCAAATGGGAACAGAAAACCCTGAAGAGTAGGATGAGGATTGGCTAGAGAGAGAAAAAAACCCACCTTTCTCGATTGGAATAATGTAGAGAGAGAAAGGAAGATCCTCGAAACAATGAAGAAGTTCAAGAATAGAAATCACCAAATGGGAAACAGAAAACCCAGAAGAGGATGATCAGGATTAGTTAGAGAGAGAAAAAAAACCCACATTTCTCGATTGGAATAATGTAGAGAGTGACAGGAAGATCCCCGAAACAATGAAGTTCGAGAATAGAAATCACAAAATGGGAAACAGAAAAACAAAAGAGGATGCTTAGGATTAGCTAGAGAGAGAAAGAAAAATTCTAGAGAGAAAAAATCCACCTTTCTAGGCTGGCATAATGCAGAGAGAGAAAGGAAGATCTTCGCAAGAACGTCGAAGTTCAAGAATTGAAATCGACGAAAGGGATACGGAAGACCCAGAAGAGGATGATGTGGATAAGCTAGAGAGAGAGAGAGAAAAAAAATCTGCCTTTCTCGGCTGAAATAATGTAGAGAGAGAAAGGAAGATCTTCGAAACAAAGTAGAAGTTCAAGAATTGACGTCAACAAAAGGGATACGGAAGACCCAGAAGAGGATGATGAGGATTAGCTAGAGAGAGAAAGGAAAATGATAGAGAGAGAAAAAACCCACCTCTCTATGTTGGAAAACAGCGCTCTTACAGTAACGGCAACAATCCCGGAGATCTTAATCCACTGAAAGACGGAGAGTAGCGGAAAAGCAACGAGTCCCCATTAATTCTCTCTCTTCCGGACCTCGAGAGAAGATGAGAGAGAAACAGTAAAAAAAATTGCTCCTGAAGAGTAAATCAGTCACAGTGAACGTGGGAATCTTCCGAGAAAGTTCAAAAAGATGAAGTCCACCAGTCGTTCTTCGTTTTATTCGAGCATCCCGGTCGCCCACGAAATTGCAGTGTAGGAGAGATAAGAAGAGGAAGAGAGAGAAAGGGAGTGACGACGATAAACGGTGAGACGGGTCGTCAGAATCCTATCGGGATGTACACGAGCACTGAGTCTGAGCTGGCCATCACTCGGAATAGAGTTTTACTTTGAATTCTGGAATGCTTAGAGATCCGAAAAGATCGGATTCCGCAACATTTTAATACAAGAAAGAAAAAGAGAGAGCAAGAGAGAGAGAAAGATAGTTCAGCCATAGATGGATAGATAGATCAGCTACAGATAGCTAGGTGAATAGATCAATCCGTCATAAATAGATAGATAGATACAGAGAGATACACGGATATATATATATAGAGAGAGAGAGAGAGATCACTCATAATAGATGGATAGATAGATGGACAGATACATACATAGATCAGCCATAGATAGACAGGTAGATAGATACATTCTTAGATAAATAGATAGATTTGAATATCCAAAAATAGCATTTTTCTCCGAATTACGCAAAGCTTAGAGCCTCAGAGATCCAAAAAGGTAGTCTCCACGCCATTAAATTGGAGAGAGAGACAAAGAGAGTGAACAGTGCTTAACTGAAGCAGGATGCAATATTTATTTATTAATGGGAAACTTTCTACATAACGCAAGACAGACCAATCATCATAAGCGACGAAAAGATTGCGTACTTCGTCATCTTTCCAATAGTTAATGAAAGCTCGGAATCGGACAGCGCAAGGCAACTTGGGTTCTTCATCGGACGACGGATGAGGAAGATTTAGAGAGAGAGAGAGAGAGGGGACGAGGATTTCACTAGTTTCAGGTATGACTGGTAACGGTTGCCTGACTGGTAGACGAGCGGATCAAATAAAATTGTCTACGCTGCTTTCTCTCTCGCTCTCTCTCTCTCTCTCTCTCTCATTGTTTGGCAAGAAGATTTACCTTAAACATATAGTGGGTCTTGCTTCAGGCATGTAGTAGAAAAATCTCTCTCCCTCATCAACTAGTAAATCATCAACACAGGTTCTGCAAGAATTCAAAGCTTTCTCACCCTTGAGTTCAAGGTTTTCATTCCCCTCTATTCAAGAGAGTCATTCTTGCTAAATAAAGCTTTTGATCTCACAAATTATGGAACATCCATGCCAGGGAATCCAATGATATTTGAGCCCTATGAGCTCGTTGGCTTATTCAACCTTCTCACACTCCCCCTCCATGCTCAAGCATACAAACCCTCAATCAATAACTTAAATTTTGGCAAATCAAGCTTCAATCACAACATTGAATGGGTGGTATTCCAAGACCCATTTAGTGATTTAGTGAGAGAAAGGGTCATCTCTATAATCTTACTATCGTCATTAACTTAAGAAATCTACATGCAAGGGTATTAGCGGAGTCTCCACGGGAGTCCATTTCTTAATAGATTCATAGAGACTCCTAGGTACTACATGAATCCTTGGAGGATTTGAGCATAAAATGATATGAGATAAAAATGAGTTGGAGAGAACACTTAGAAGAGCCATGACAAGTCTATATTGTGCAAGTCTTTCGTGAAGAGGTATGGTTGAGGAAACGAACAGTTGTCAATAATAGTCTTTGGTGTCTCAAGTCAAAGGATCACATACACAACCATGACATGAATCAAGTTGATTGATAAGTATAATAGTATTCAGGGATTCATATGGGTCAATTCAATCTACTATTTCTCTAAAGAGCACCCACGATCACATGAGTCAGATGAAACAGTGTTATTCTTTCTTAATAATTTGATAATTTTTCTCAAATATTCATTGAATAGGATTATTTTGAACACATATTTAAAGACTAGTGATTGTTATATTATGATCTCATCATAATTAACTTAGTGCATATACTCATAAACTTTATTATAAATATCGTACACAAATAACGATGAATAAATTTTATTTCAATGAATATAAACGAGATATATGGAAGTATGATTTGACTTATAGGTTGCATAGTATCTATCAAATGTTTACAAGAGGAGGCCCTAAAAAGGGATACACAAGAGAGAGAAGATTGATATAGAGTCATATTAGAACTTCTTTTTTTCACATATTAAATTGTCTTAATAAAATCAAATCATAGCTTTGCATGTCGTATTGATTTTCTTTGTTGATTATATCTTTCGTTTTATTTTTATCTAAGTTAAATTAAGAGTTAAACTTCAAGTCCATCAAATTTTATCTATCACCATATGATTAGTTTGGAATAATCTTTTCATATTTATTAAAATCATCAAGAACATCAGTCTAAACTGCTAGTGCCTCTTAAGAGATAGTGATATTGAAATCCTAAATGCATTAAGTGCACAATAAGGGCAGGAGACAAATTCTTATATCACATACATATTTAAGTATCTTTCTTTATTGTATTAAAATAAATTACATGATTTTTTTAGGCCATGTATAGGCCTAGAAAATAAAGTAACTATGACAGTAAAAAAGAAAGTAAAAGAGAGAGAAGGAAGAAAAAGGTAACGTGCTAATAAAAAAATTTATGTATACATGCATTGGAAAAATTTTAACAATTAATCCATTGCATTTGTGATTAATCTTCATCCTCTGTCAACCTTAGATATAAGGATTTTCAGTCCCACTAAAGAGAGAATACATCATTAGGGAACCAAGGCCACAGATGACATCAATGCATCCCATGAAGAGAGGACAAAATCATTATCAAAGACATAGAATAAAAAATCACCTAGACATCACTCCAATCTTGGATCAAAAAAATTTGATTTCATTGCATAAATTAAATGATGTGGTCTTTAGGTTAGATAATGGAAGGCTACCATCAAGTAGGTAAAGTCTCTAGAGGAAAATGAAGATGATGAAGATTGGTGAAACAAGAGTGAAGTTTAATGATAGAGTTCCGCTCATTGGTGAGGTGGAGTTGTGAATGTAAGGTATTGGGGGAGGAGGGTGAAAAATAAGTTTTAATATTGGAAAAACAGATAATCAATCTAGATTAATCCACTACCATATAATCCATTTTTTTAAGAAACTAGAGCGTGGATAAAAATAATGGATTGCATAATTTTCTTAAATGATAATTAATTAATTTTAATGCTTTAGACATAAGATTGTGATACATGTCACTTGTTTGTGTATCATTTTCATAAACATCGTGCACTTCATTATCCCACAAAGTGTGATAAATGTTTTTGACCTGTTTCAAGGTCGGATAGCTCGATGAGTTAATGTATTTCAAGACATAGGATAAAAAATCAAAAATAAATGAGAAGAAATAAATTCAAAGTCATCTAAAAGGTTGACCTGAAAATGATTTGTATTTTATGAGATATATAATTTACAAGGTTTCAGGTTTTTTATGAAATTATTTCTATTTTTGAGTATTTTAAGGTTGAAAATGGGTATATTTTAAATTTATGTTGTTGTATGATACACCACTATAAAGCTAGAGTGGTCATAGGTTCACAAGTGTGGTCGACAGACAATGAGTTGAAGAAAATTTCCTTTCTCCTCACTCATGATATGTCTTTGTGCATGCACAATGTCAAACCACCTCTTCTATCTTCGTGGTGTTCACTTGGGCAATGGAAACACTGCTGGGATCTAAAGTTGACAAGCTTTCCAAATCTTTGATAAAAGCATTGAACGCAATAGAAAAACTATCGAATCAAATATTAGACGCTTAGAAGCACCAAGTGGAGATAATCCTACCATCTAATATAGATTAAAACCATACTCACAAGATTCATTTAAAGGAGATCTTCAAGCCATTCAAGTGTCTAGCCTCTAGCAATATTTACACAATCTTCGGACAATCAAATCTCTAGAACAGTTGTCCACGAGAGGAAGAGAAGAAGGGGAGAGTTTTCTACTAAGCTTGAATGGATATCTTTGTTATGATCATTCTCCTCTTATTTATAGACTTGAGAAATATGAAATTTTCATAGAAACCCTGGTTATTATGTTTATATGTACGAACATCCATTGGCCTTATTTATGTGACCTTCTAGGTTCATGTATCTTGCTAGTTGATAACCCTATAACACTTATTGGTCCTCCATATTAATTAAATATATCAACATATAGATTAATTCATCAAGGATCAATTTAACCAATTAAAAAGTTGAGTCGTCAGCCCGTCGAGTGCCAAGCTACACCACGTGCTCTAGGAGATATATAGTATATAATAACTCCCTCATGAAACCTTGTCATCATTGGTTACCATGTATGTATAATCATTCATTCGTGCGAGACTCATGAATAAATTAGGGAAATATTAATTGTCAAACCCTAATTTTTTTACTCAATTTAATACAAATGCGAGTGGGAAATCATCAAGAACAACTTCACTAGTATTTCTATAACCTTGGCCAAAGATTTAAGGACATCTCATTCCATGAGTTAATCTCTTATTATATTGATGGTGGATGATCTTATCTTGACCACTCAATCACCTTCAAAGACTTCATGTCGTAACCAATGTATGATATTTTGGATATCCCATGGCCAGGGATACAGAAGTCATAGTCAAAACACAATCATTCATCCATAAAATGTCTTTAGTATCTCAAGTCAAAGGACCATGAACACAACCATGACATAAATCAACCTGATAAACAATTTGGTACAATAATATTCAGGGATTTATATGGATCAATTCAGTAAACTCTTTCTCTAAAGAGCACCCACTATCTATCCTTGGTGTCTTTATGATAACATACAACTTATTATTGCAATTACATGATTATTAAAGCAATTTAAGGCATAAAACTTTGAGTGCATATTATAATACTTCGGCATATTATAACACTGATTGCATATTCATCATTCTATGAAATTTACATCAAAAATCTCAAAATATATTATTTAAGGGATAGTCATGCATAAATCAAAGATGGAATTCTAAAATAGATTATCTCCCTTTATATTTGATATTTTCCTTGAGTTTTTAATGCAAATAATAAGAGAAAATATTTTTACATATTCATCTTTTTTTTTAGTTTTATTTTTCAAAGAATATGAGTATTTTTTATTTCAAAAGTTATTCTCTTTTTATTTCTTAGATTAAAATACATATAATGATACTATTATTTAATTTGTGCTTTAAAAAATTAGATTAAAAAGGAGTTATATTTTGATAGTTATAAATTTTATAATTTTTAGGGAGTTTTCTAGAATTTTTCTAATTTATTTAATTTATTTTGAATTATTTTTTATTTAATTGAATTAAAATCATTAAAAATAATATTTATAATTGCGAACTGACATGACAGCAGACGTGGCGCACGCGCTTGCGTGTCTCCACATGATGACATATATGTGTGCCACATGGTGCACACGCAGGCACGTGTCAAGCGTTTGCCATGTGTCAAGCGCCCTTAATAGGATTATTTTTATTTAACTAACCCATCAGTTTATTTATACATGTTTATTCTCTTCATTTTTCCAATGTGGCACTACTTTTATCTTAATTTTTTGCAGGCCACAAGGCGCAACAAGGAGTGTTTGATATTCTAATTTAATCACGATCATCAAATATTGCTTAAGTTGGGGGAGGGGTGGTAACGTAGTAGCATCTCAATAGACATTGACGAGTCATTTTCGTGCATCGTTAAAACACAAAGACAACGGTCAAACAAAATTTATAAAACCGAACTCACAAAGACAAGATATAATAATCAAGTATTGGGTAAGTATCAAGTCGATCCACAGAGAGCAGGGTTGACTTTAATTGCAGAGTTGACTTGGTCAAACTTAGGTTTAAAAGGAGTTTTAAATAAGAGAAAATAAGATGTAAGGAATGGAAATGATATAAATAACCTAAATAAGAAATTTTAAGAATTGAAATCTCGGATTTGACAGAGAAAAGTCAAAAGTCAAAGTCAAAGCATTGACTTTGACCAGCAGTAGGTGTTCTGCAAAATAAGAGAATCAAACAGAGTCAGAAGATTACGAAAATTAGATATTTGGAAACTAGAGATAAAATAGAATTTATTGATATATATTTCGTAATTTTTGGATAAGAAATGGATTTATTATGAATTATTAAAATTCAATAATCAGAAAATCCCCGAAATTAACACCTCAGAGGAAATCGTTAAATTGAATGACCAAATGAAATCCAAATCTTTCAATTTATATGTCAATGGAAAGCTAAGAACCAGTGAAATCCAACAAGACCAAAATTATTAAATTCTGATTTGTAAATCAAAAGTAATTGACCCCGAAAGTCAACGTTTGACTTCTAATGAAAGATAAACAGTCCTTGGTCAAACGTCAAATTGGAGGCTCACGATGAAGTCAGGGGGATCACGATGAACTAAAGATCTTCCTCGAAATTCCCTTAATTCCTTCACGAATCGGTCAAAAGTTAAGTTCAAAGAAGGGAAATACATGCTTTTAAAGGGGAAATTGGCCCGAGGATCGTGGGTCATTGGAGCGGTCGTGGAGGCGTTTTGCAAGGGTCATGGGAGCGCTTCCACTTGGCGAGGACGTGGCTTCAATTCCGCGATGATTTTTGACCGAATTTAGCAGTGGATTGAGCCCCAATTTCCTCTCAAAAGCACCACGATCGGGCCACGATCGGGCCACAATCGGGCCACGATTGGGGTTCGATTGTGATCCTTGGTCTCCATCGATCGTCGTCGGATCAAGTAGGAGCGATTCCGCCGCAAAAGAGGTGCGATCGCGGCTCAATCGCGCCACAATCGCGGCTCAATCGCGCCACAATCGCGGCTCGATCGCAGCTCGATCGGACCGCGATCGTGGGATTCTTCCGCGCTTTGTCTGCACCGTCCGATGGCGCTCTTCAGGTGAGGTGGATGGTCAAGATTGCACGTCACCGTGGCCGTCAGATCGCGATCGAGAGTCACTCGATCCACCATCAGGGAGCTCCATCGCCAGCCGTCCGATGATCGTGCGATCGCGTAGTCCACGATTTCGATGAGCGTCCGCCGTCAGATGGGAGAAGATCGCGGTGATGATTGTGATCGCGACGCCCTCCGTTCGATGAAGATCCAGCGCTCCAGCATCGTCCACGTGTCGCAAGGTAAGCCATCGATCTTAATCCACTTACTCCCCTTTTTAGCACGTGTTGTAATCAGTGATCGCGTGGACTCGGGTCCACCCGATCGTAGCCATTTAGATAGAATCCAACGCCTGGCGCGTCGCCACGTGTTCTGCAAAAAGAAAAACCGTGTGGGAACATAGTCCCACACGGAGGAAATTACGGGAAAACTTGCGCTTGAAATAGTGGAGCGGATTAGAGAGATTAGCCAGTTCTAAGAGTAAGCTTATATGTACGATAACCTATGTATATTATATAATATATATGACACGTGGACACGTGTCACCCATGCGCCACGTGGGCCATCCGCGGCCCTGCCACGTGGCCTCAGAGCCACGTCGCATCCGCCGGTGGTCCCGTGTGCCACGTCATAGCCTCGCCATGTCACTGCCTCGCCACGTCAGCTTACGGGGGCATGTGGACCAAAATACCCCCCCTTTTTCGCGATTTAAATAAAAAATTCATAAAAAATTACTTTAAAAATCAAATAAAAATCAGAAAAAGGGCTAAAACTTCAAAAATCATATCTTAAAATATACGACTCCATTTTAATCCAAATTTTCTCCATTGGATCACAAATTATTTTCTTTTTAATATCATGTCATTTAAAATATATTTAGAAAGAAGAAATCAAGATGACTTATAATTTACTTACATCATTTCTCATTAAACATTTTAAATCATAAATTCATCCCAAAATCATCCTTCCAAACATTTACTAACGTCAAAACTCATTCAATAACAGAGATTAACTTCTATTAATTTAAACACAAGATTAATCATCCATTAAGCATGAAATTATCCCTAATTTATGCATAAATATCAACTTTAGTGAAATGATATGTCAATGGAGAAAATTCCTTAAAAGTATGATAACATGCATCATATTCACGTAAAATAAGCATGAATATGAGTTAATTAAGATAAGAATTCAAATTATAAATGCATGTTATCAGACATCAATTCGACTTATTTAATGGGTGAATCCTAGCCATCGATCAGAAGAGTTATAATGGCTAGGATTCAAATAACCTTATTAAATCCGATGTGTTGGATCAAGATCGGACTGCTGCAATTCGACGACGCTCTCTCTTTGAATGGATACATGGCATGATTCTTGCGCTCCGATGAAGATCTTCTAGTCACGACTTAATCACAATGATTCGCCTTTTCAAATTTCATTGCAACCATTGGTCTCATCAAAGAGAAGATCCGACGATCACTCCCAATTTCAAAATGTTATAAATCCTCTCCCTCCAACAGTATATGGATTCTTGGAATTTTTTTTATCGATCCAAGAATTCATAGAGAATTAAATATCTTGAATTTTTTTTATTAATTCATTATTAAATCCTTAATTTAGTGAGTTTAGAATATATTTTGATGCGTAGATGTGTTTGTTTTTCAACGACCATAGGATCACACTTCATCACTCTACACTGATGGCCACAGGATCAATCATTTTCATCATATGAGTCGGATCAAACATTACTATTCTTTTGGATAATTCAATGTCCTTCTCGAATATCGGACTAATAGGAATATTTAATAAATATGTTTAAATGCTAGTGATCACTGTATTATGATCTCATCATAATTCACTTGGTCATTCCATATTCTCATAGACTCCGTTGCAAACATCACATAAGAATGACAATGAATAAAATTTAATTTCAATGAATATAGATGAAATATGAAAGTATAATTTACTTGTAAGCCACATAATATCCATAAAACATAGTGGTGGAAGCAAACTCACTTGGGAGCAAACTCACTTGCAAGTCAAATAAAGCCTTCATTGGGAGAAAACTTACTTGAACAGATGACCTAATAATCTGCTCAACCTATTAAATTGTTAGAATTATGATCTACATGAAAATGTTTTAGTTAATTTTAATTTCATCACATTAATAAAATTATTTTCACCTAAAATCCACTATTTCTCTCTAAGAATTTTAATGATCTTGTGTTCTTTTTTCCTCCATTGATTTATATTCTATTGATGATAGCTTTTATTGATTGGATTTATCTATCTTTATAATGAATGGATATTCTTTTGTAATAATTTTATCACAATTTTTTAGTGTAATTAGATTCAATTCAAAATTGATTAGTTAATTGATATTTGATAATCTAATGTTCTATGGAATCAACCCTAACTCATTATTATGCTTAATTTATTATTAATATTAGTAAGTTTACTTCTCTGATTTCTTCTAAAATCAGTTGACAAATTTGATATATTTTACACTTTTTATGGACCCAAAGGGGTCAACCTGAAAAAGATGGAATAAGTGATAGCATAAACTAGGGTTAGTTATTTCAAAATAGAATGCTCAATTTGAAACACGAAATGCACCTTAAAAGGAATAACATTCATAATTTAGATATGATAACATGCAATCTTAACATGATAAAACATGATTATTCATGCAATTTAAGGTATAAAACATTACATTTATGTGCATGTTATCATACTTTGAGTGCATTTCTATCATTTCATGCAAATTTATGTTATAATCTCAAAATACGCTATATTAGGGTTAATTATGATAAATTAAGGATAAATGATTTTATAACCTATCTTTACTTGAGATTATAAGTGATTTTTAATGTTAAATAATAAGAGAAATTATTTTTATAAACATTCATTTAAATTTCTAAACTTAAAATCTTAAGGAAATGAGTGTATTTTTGAAAGATAAATTAAAACTCTTGTTATTTAAATATTTTGAATTTTTATAATGATAGATAATTAAATTTTAGATCAAATGAAAGAAATTTGGATTAATTTGGAGTTGTATTTTAAAAGATATGATTTTTACAATTTTTAGGGATTTTTCTGTATTTTTCCAGATTTTCTATGATTTTATTTTCTATTTAAAACATTAAAAATAATATTAAAAAGGCGCGGGATCCGCGTGGATGCGACGTGGCACGCAAGGCCACGTGGCAGCGCCACACGGACCCGCGCAGCGCCTACGTGGCGCGTATATATTATATTATTTTATTATTACTATATATATATTAAAAGGGTTCTTCAGCCTCGCCTAGATGGGGAGGGTGTTAACCCTCTTAAATGACGGGTATTATATACCCGACATTTTCCAAAATATTTTTGGTGTGGGACTAATCTCCACACTCTTCTTACCTTTCAGGTAACGTGGCGCGAGGAGAAGCGTCGGATCGACGGCGCGCGTCGATCTCACGCGTCGATCGCGTGAGCGCCGGACCACGATCGATCAAATCAACACGTGCTTGATTGGGCGAGTTATAACGGCCCTGATGTTGGCGACGTGGCGCGACGAGGGGCGACGGATCAAACGGGCGATCGATCGACGCGCGTCGATCGCGTGCACCGTGGACCACTGATGAATCAATAACGCACGTGGCGTTTTTAAAAAATTATAACGGCCGAGATGCGTCGGCGCGGATCGCATCTCAGCCGTCGGATCGTGATCCAAGGAGCGAGATCAAAACCTTTTTATAACGCTAATCCAAGCGGAAGATCGAAGCCGTCGATCCAGGTCGGACGGCTAGGACTTAAACGAAACGGTCCACGATGGACTGTTTCATCGTAACCGTCGATCGAAACGATCGGACAGTTACGCCCAAATTTAGTATAAATAGATGTGTTCTTCGTCGATGTATGCATTCGAGTTGGATTTCAATAAAATTGACTTGTCTAGACACCGATCCACTCGTTTCTCTTGATTCCATCCTCTTCCTCCTTCATTTCCGCATCCATGGAGGGGTTGAAATCAAGATTTGGTGGAGAATCGAAGGAGAAATCGACGCTTGAAGCCGGTCGTAACGCTCTTGACGTTTTCGGTGATTAATCGGCTTAATCACCTTGTTTTGATCGCTAAACAGGTTTAGTGGAAGCGGTTTTTCCTAGATTATCTTCCTATTATCTTTAATTTTCGTTTAGATTAGGATTTAGCTTTCAATTTCATAGAATTTCATCCAAAATCACAATTTCAACGTCCGAAAATTTATCTCCACTTCAAATTTTGATTTCTCCGCGAAATCAAGTATAAATTCGATGATTCTTGATTCCGTGGATTTTTTTTGAAGTCTTCTTTCTAAAAACACCATTTTCCCTAATTTCTCACCTCAATTCATCGTCCAATTATACCAAATTCTAAAAGATATCTCAAAAATACCTAAATTCCCTGTGGATTCGACCCGTATTTACTATTATACCCCTCAATTCTCTCTTAATTCCCCAAATTGGTAAGTTCGGCATTATTTTTGACACGAGACCGTGTGAAATCGATGACCTCGCGGTCTCATCGCGTCAAGATACTAATTTGAAAATCCAAGAATAGAGGATGAAAATTTCTCAAAATATTGAATTTTCCCAGATTTGAGTGCATGATGACTCTATGTTAATATGAAGCAAATTATGTCGATAAATTTTCCTTTTTCTTTATATTTTATTTGGATTCAGTTAGTGGTTAAGTGATTGATAGGAGCTATGGATTATATTAATATACATCTAGGATCCTTAATAAGTATTTTTTAATTTTTCTTTAAAAATTTGAAGTTAAACATGGAAAGAGGATAAAAGAATATATGAAAAGTAGTCTATTAAAATTGATGAATCATTATAGAAAAAATATAGGGATCTCAATAGTATTTAGAACATAGATTTTTATTTTTACTTAGCCTATACAAAATGTGTTGAGAAGATGGTGTTATGATACTAGTTGGGGGATATTTGATGATTTCACTCACCCATATCCCGAAGCAAATGAGATGAAATCACCATAGCAAGAGGGATGACAAGGAGAAATAAATTTCCTTGAGTCCTATTCTAGTGTTATACCTTCATGGATAATAACGCAACAGGTCATAGGAAAGATCGAGCCCACTATTATCTCCTTATACGCTAGTGATGGGGTTGAGGGGAGTGATAACATGCTAATTAAACATGAAAATACATGATTATTAATGCAAATTAAGGCATAAAACATTCCATTCTAATGCATGTTATCATATTTTTTTAGTGTTTATCTATCATTCTATGCAAAAGTCATTATAATCTTAAAATGCATTAATTTAGGGTTAATTATGATAAAATTAAGGATAATATTTTTATAACTCATATTTACTTGAGATTATAATTAGTTTTTAAGGTTAAATAATAAGAGAAGTCATTTTATATACACATATATTTTTCTAAGTTTTAAAATAAAAAAGAAATGAGTATATTTTTTAAATAGAAATTTATTCGCATTTTATTTATTAAATTTGACTTTTATAATTATTTGTAATTTAATTTCTGATCCAATGAAACAAATTTGGATTAATTTGGAAATTTTCTAATTTTTAGAGATTTTTCAGAATTTTTTAAAATTTTTCTGAATTTAAAATCAATTTATTTGGTTTAAATTTGATTTTATAATCGCACAAGTGACATGGCAGCACATGGAGCATCCGATCGTGCGATTAAATCGCGACCGTCGATCATCACTTAAGGCAAGGGGTACGTGGTGCAAATCTATTCATCCCTGAATCATTTTAAAATGGTTTAATGTCAGTTGTTGATCTGAGGAGTTATAACGGTTGAGCTTAAAATCGAACAATCGCATCTAGAGCGTCGGATCAAGATCAAACAGCGGCAATTTGATGCATTACTCATAACGTGCGAAATGTGGCTTCATCTCGACGGTCCATCTGAGATCCAACGGCCACGACTTAGCCGTAAAAATTCGCACTCCTTTGTTTCATCAAAGCCATTGATCAAAGATTAAATACTGGATCTGACGGTTACTCCCAATTCACCCTATAAATAGAGGTGCTCTCCGACATTGTAAAGATTTTCATGGCAATTCGAGTAATCAAACTGTTTAGACACCAAATCACATGAATCTCTTGCTTCCCATCGCTTCTAGATCAATTTTCACATCCACAGAGTGCTTGAAAGTGAGATTTTGTTGAGAGAATAGGAAGAAATCGGCTCTTGAACATCAACGATCATTTTTCGAATTTGGGAATGAAAAGCCTCTGATCCAGTGAGTAATTAGGTCAATTTGAGCGCAATCTTGGGTTAGAAATCATGTTTCATCCTAATCTTCCTTCGTATAGCTTTAGATTTCAATTTTCGAATCATAATTTTAGTAAATTTCAATTTCTGTTTTTTGAGATTTTAAATTTCAAAAATTTCTCTCTTATTCACTTGATGATTTCTCCCTAAATCTTGATCCAAATTCAGTGATTTTTTATTTCGTGGATTCGTTTTCAAGTCCTCTTTCCAAAAATATCAGTTTCCCTAATTTCTCACCATGATTCATCATCTGATTTGATCAAATTTCAAAAGATCATCTGAAATTACCCTAATTCTCTGTGGAATCGACCCTTATTCACCACTATACTCCTTAATTCGTGCTTATTTGATAAAATTGGTGAGTTTGGTATTAGTTGCACACGAATTGGTGTGTAATAAATGATTGCATCAATTCATTCTGTCAAGGCAACCCAATACGTTTGATTTTTTATTTTTTGTCATTTTGCTTTAAATAAGTTCACAAATAAATTGTGATATTCTAGCTTTAAAGAAAGACAAACAGGAAAGAAGATTGCTATGACATCCTCTAAAAATAATGTAAGTTTTTTGAGATTTTTTTTTCCAACACGTAATAGACCATTTCTCATTCCATACATTTGGATTGCTTTTTACGCTTTCATGGTAGGGTTTTATAGAGGAAAAAATGTTTATGTTCAACTAAAGGGAGTTTTTGAAGAAAAATATTCAATATGTTGACTCACACCTACTCGATTTTTTTCATTAAAATTTAAAAAAAAATCTTTAGAAGTTTCCAAAACCTTAGTTGAATTCATCTACCCTATACTCTATGCATATCAAACATATTTACACTAGTGATTAACAAAAAAGTCTTTCTTTTTACTCAATAGAAATAGGATATCTTAGGATAAAACATCTTAAAATTAGATTTGGTGATTGATCTTCAATTTATGGTTTAGATGAAACTTCAAGATGTGAATCGACATCGTTAAGTCATAGACATCGGATCAAAGATAGAGCGCCAAGATTTGCCATGTCATCGCATGAAGAGGAAGTGTCTTCGAATCGCATCCATCAAATCATGATCCAACCTATTCGACATAGATCTACTTTATATCTCTTGAAGAACCTTAGTCATCAATCAAAGTAGTGATAACAGTCCAGGTTTAATGTGTTTGATGAACTCCCTCAAATGAGTGGTATGATCAAAGGCTTTAGATCATGATCAAGTGTCACAAGCTAAATGACCCTTCATCCCATGGATATATCCCAGTTGAGAGCCAAGGTTATCTATCCTATTTCTCTCCCTATTATCTCTATTACCATGAATGGTAAGCTCACAATATTTTCAATTCTGTCAAGGCATGACACCCTCAAGGAAATTGCAGAGATGTAAGATGTGTGGTGGTTAGAGATTCATGCAAGATTTTAGGTCTCCTACCTAACCCTACATCAAGGACACACAAAGGCCACATGTGAGCACATCGCTATGGTTAAGTGGTTTTCCATTGTGGTGCCCTATGTCAAGGCCCAATTGGTCGCAACGCTAATACCCTTTTTGGACTTCAAATATTGCTAAAAAAATACTTGAGTTGATGGAGGTTTAGACGTATGCCTCTCTCTCTCTCTCAACAAAATTGATAAAGTATAATTGATGCATTTATTTTCATCATTATTAATATATTTTAATTCATAATTCTTGCTAATATAATGCACATTATCATGTTTTTATGATATTTTTGTATTCATCATTTCATTCTACTCATAGACTCAATTTCCATCAATTTAGTGTTAATTAGGTTTTAAAAAATTGAATATGTCATATCATGCATCATTTTTTTTCAATTGCTTATACCATGAGACTAAACCCATTTGACTCTTTCAAAGTTAAGTAGTTTAATTCTCATACTTTTTTATGAGGTATATGGATGTAATGACATAGGCACAAAAGTAGAAAAGCATGGATACGAATGATGATAAGAGGGCAAGATGAAAAAACTCCCTACAAAAATTTGAACACCAAGTCAACCCTATTTTTATGAAATAAGAGATAAATTAGGTTTGTATTTGATAGAGTGATCATCCTAATATTTTTAAAGATGATCCACAATTATTCGGGAAGTAAAAATTAGGCCAACCTCCTTATTTTTAAGGAGGTTGGACAAAACTTAGTTTTTATTAAGTGACCCCTTAATTTTATTTTTATGATTTTATAAATTTAAAAATGAAAATTATGGATAAATAAATTCTTGATCCAATAAAGAAAATTTTATAGAAAAAGGAGTTGTATTTTGTGAGATATTAAATTTCTAAGTTTAGGGATTTTTTTCTTATTTGTAGAACATTTTTACAAAAAAATAGTCCAATTTTTTATTAGAATTTTGTAAAAAAGTCCCTCCACACTAATAAAGGCTGACACACTTTTTTTTTATGATAAGTGTGTGCCACATGGTGTGCTCTTATAGCACGATCTCAATACACGACTAGGATTTCATCTAAATTAAAATCATAATATCTCATGATCTAGATGGAGTTTTGAGCTAAAATTTTATGGCTAGATTCATCTTATAACCCTCTATCCATTCATACCCTTATATTGAAGAATTGGGCTGAAAAATTAATTATTAGACTCTTTTACCCCTCTTTACACTCAAACCCTAAGAACACACTTATAAATGTCTTTACTTTTCTCTCTCCTCGTGTTTTTGGCTCTCTCTTGGCATCAGGCTACCAGAAGGAACGGGAAAGGAGGTCAAGCCCCTGAGGATGATCATTCTTTGATGCTCAATATTTTTGTGGAGAAGGGAGAAAGCAAAGATCGTGATCGGAGCAAATCGAGCATCACTCGGCCTAGGACGGGGCACACAAACGGGGTTTGTGCAAAGATTTGGATTGGATTTTGGCTTGTGAAAATCTTCATATTCACTAGACACGTGTTTTATCTTTATTTTTCTTTTATTATAGTTGCTTTGACATCACCTACGCATGCATTTCTCACTCTCGCCATCACCTCGCATAGATCCATTGTTACCACCATCCATCCTTCTCATTTTTCTATCATATCATCTCCATTTCTATTTCTTTTAATCTCATTGTCACATCTCTTTTTTAATTTCTATCTTAACTCTAAGATAAACTGAAAACTATTGCTCACACTCACCTCCACATGTTCCACTTTCACTAGTCCATATTCTCCCGCTCTTGTCTTTCTTTTGAACACCTAACCTCATTACTTTAGGTCACTATGAACTTGGTCCTCACTAACATTATACTAATAAAGGAATTGTATTTTATTACATGAAATTATTGCACAACAACGATGAAAAATACACACGATCAAGTTCATCAAAAATCTAAAAAATTATCTCTAATCTTTTTAAAGTAAAATATTTTAGAATACATAACATTTTTCAATGAATCTTTTGGGATTATATTAAAATTGAAATTTTGGTGAACTAAATGGATTCTTTTCTTTGCAGCCAATGTCTTTTCATGCAACATGACAACCATATTTTTATTTATTTCACTTAATTAAATTGGACTGCTATTATTTTAGTCCAAATCTATTTCATATTAGAAAAATTGATTTTATTAATGAGAAAAATACAATTAGATATTTTGATTAATTTAATCAAAATGACCCATGTCTTCTTGAGTCTCTTAATCATTGAGTGTTCTTGAAATATGTTGACACTCGCATGAACTTGAGATAGAATTTCACATAGATTTGTAGTATAACTTGTTGCTTATATGCTCAACTTCTGCCAAGAAATTTATGCATCAAACTATTTATACAAAACATACAACCATAGAGGTTATTTGGGTGGTATTTCATTTATTATATTATGATTTATCACAATATTAGTATGTAGGGTCTTTGATTATTGGAATTTTCACTAAATGCACTCTTTGATTTATCCTTTGTTTCAAGTTTGATATGTCTTAAATTTGATTAATTTGAAGGATCTCTCTATCTAATCCTAAAAATAATATCTTCAATCATAAGCCTCTTTCATCATCTAATTTAATCAAATTCTAAAATATTTTTAAGTGAACCTTAATTCTCTAGGAATTCACCTCTTTATCAAAATTGTGGTACATTAAGTTATATATCTAAAATGAGTTAGGACTTTATCTTTGAGATTGAATCTTGTTTTCATTGAGGAAAAAATTTGGCTTACGAAGAAAAAAGAAGAGGATGAAGACTTCATGAGATGAGAAAAAATATGATAACTAATTTCTATAAGCATTTACTACTCATAGAAAGTTTTGAATCCCCTTTAACAAAAAGTTATGTCATTTTACCTATCATGCTTGATAATTTTTCCACTATTTTTTGCAAAAAAAATGTTTTCTAATAAATTAATAATTTAGAATTTGGGAATGAAGGATTTAGAAAAACTCAAATTCTATTGGTTCATTTATATTCATTAAGAAAATTTTCATACCTAGTATTGATTTTCCTCTTCATACAGAGATATATAGATAGAACGTAAAACTGTATTTCTGATGTGCACATGCATCAAAATATAGAGCATATGATTTAGACCTTGATATGAATTGAGTGATTCTACGTAAGATCAGCCTTTTCCATGTTAGGGAGTAATGGGTCAAAAAATTTATTAAAAAAACTCCTTGGGTGAAGGAGTCTAGTCAAGAACTTCATGCCAATTTTCAAAATTTTGGGATTGTATACTTGTCTAATAATCCATGCTCCATTTTCTCTTCATCTATCGCTACTCTTCCTCTTTACCTTCCCTTGTCTCTTAATATACTATTTGGATCCAATATAAGCCCATGCACTCCTCACCATCTTATGGTATTCAAGTAATGACTTGAATCTTAGTCTGCTTGAGTCCTTGATGTTTGCCTTTTTGCCTACTTGACAATCACAACTTCCTTGCCAATGATGTTGAACCCCTATAGGCATCACCTATCTTTCGTGTGCTTCTATCTAACCTATCTACAATGCCCACTACCGTGTTAGTTTGTCTTACCCTTCTCATATTTCCATTTGCGAGCATTCTTTCAACTGGAAATCACCTCTACCAAGACTTTGCCACTAGGCATTCTTCCTACTCTTCACCTTATCACCACCTCTCATTTCTATTGTTCATTCATGCTCTCACCTATTCTATCTCCCAGTGATGTTTCTTGCAATCCCTAATGATGGATACCCGTTATGTCGCCTCCAACCTCGAGCTCAGGCCCTCTCTATTCCAAATCTCAACTACTGCTCCATCTGCGTCTATGTTTGTCATTCTTCTACTCCAGGGATCCTAATGCCTTTCAGTCCAGGAAAACCTATATCAGGTGTTTTGATTCCTAGGTAATAATGTGGCCACTCATGTGTCTACTTCCGATTCACATGCTCTCTTATTTCTTTGAAATTACTTTTGATCATCGATGCAAAAGCCTTTGCTCACATGACAAGTAACCCATCCTTCCTCTATCCTCTTAAGTCCACTTAATCCTACCCTCTTGCATCTATTTTCAATGTCAGCTGATGTCCCCTGAAAGGATATGGACCGACTTGGCCTTCACTACTTCTTCCATTGTCAATTATTCTTGACCTTCCTAACTTCTTGGTTGATACTATCCATCTATGCCACTGTATGTTGATTGGCCTTCCTTGTCTATTTAAAATGTATAGATCATTAGCATGGATTTCTCTAAGGAAGTTTATGTGTGAAGCACATAATTTTGGGAAAACATCATTGCTCCTACTCATGTCTTAGAATTATTCCCACATTATCTATTCTATCCCAATGATTGTGATGTGTGTGTACTTCTACCTTTCTTCTCTGTCTATTCAACACCACTTTGTTTTCTTTGTCGATGCTTATTCCATATTCAGCTCGACTAATTCTCACAAATTTTTCAGAATTTATTAATTGAATCAACACTTAATATCATTAGAGCAGAGTCAATTATTTTTTTATGCATAGACATCTACTTTATAATTGCTTCAACGAAAGTGCATTTAATGCTTGTCAATGCATATATGGTGCACATGGGGAGTGCCATACAAGTGGTGAGTTAGGGGGAATGTGCCTATGTTTATTTGATATCATTAAATTTCAAAACATGGATAATATAACCTGGATTTTAAAAAAATTCTACATGAGACTTCATTATTGTAGGCCATAATGAAAACTGGGTGTCATTTTGGATGCACTACTTGAACACATTGCCAAAATCCACGGCATTGAAATATTGAAATTAATTATCTTCACTTTATTATCATATGGTGATGGAGAATTCTAAGAAGTGATGATTTCTAAACCAATGTAAAAAGTAATTTGTCATCATATCATGATCACACATCAGCAGCTTAACATTTCAATAAGCTATGATGGTGGAAAATGGTATTACACGATGTAGCATGACCATAAATTAGTTGCATTTTTTTGCCATCTGATAACATGCTGAAATTAACATGATAAAACATGATTAATGATGCATATTAAGGCATAAATGATTTCATTTCCATGCATGTTACCATACTTATGTGTATTTTTCTATCATTCCATGACAAAGTAAGTATAATCCCAAAAACACTTTAAATTAGGGTTAAATATGATGATTTAAAGGTAAATAATTAATAACCCATCTTTACTTAAGATTATAGATGTTTTTAGAGCTAAAATAATGAGAAAAATCAATTTATTAATATTTATTTATAGAAAACACTTTAAAAAAATAATTATGTTTTTGAAATAAGATTTAAAATTCTCATTATTTATTAATTTTGACTCTTTAGAATCATAGATAATTAAATTTCAGATCAAATGAAAGAAATTTGGATTAATTTGGAGTTATATATTAAAAGTTGTGAATTTTCTAATTTTTAGGGATTTTTCCAGATTTTTTCTGAATTAATTTCGATTTCTAAATGATTAAAATGATTTAAAATAGGGGAAAAAAGGGGGTATTTTCGCGCGGGACCCATGTGGATGCGACGTGGCACGCAAGGCCATGTGACAGCGCCACGCGGGCCCACGTGGCGCCTACGCGGCATGATGCGACGCATTATTTTATATTTACATATATAGGTTATAATATATATAGTCTTCCGATTATCGGAAGAGATTATTAATCCTCTAATCCGTCGCACCTTATAAACCCGATTCCTTCTTTTAATTTTCTCCGTGTGGGACTAAGTTCTACATAGTTTATTTTTTATGCAGGTGACGTGGCTAAAAGCGAGGCGTTGGATCACGATCGAAGCGCGCCAATCGAGTGCACCCGCGGTCCACTTCATCCCAATCACGCATGTGCTTAAATTCAAGGAGTTTATAATGGCTCGATGAAACAGCGAGGAGTGCATCTCGACCGCCCGATCGCGATCCAAGGGGCGTGATTCAAGGCGTTTTATAACGCATATCTAAAGCTTCATCCAGGATGCTCCATCAACGATTCGACGGCTGCGATATTTTCAAAATGGTCCTCGATGGACCGTTTCATCGTAACCGTCGATCATTTCAATTGGACGGTTACGCCCAAAATTTGTATAAATAGAAGTGTTCTTCGATGTTCTAAGCATTCGAGTTGGAAATCAAGAAAATTGATCTGTTTAGACACCTCCCCTCTTGAATCTCTCGATCCCATTTTGTTCTACACTCATTTCTACACCTCCGGAGCATTTGAGATTGAGATTTGGCCGTGTAGATCAGTAGAAATCGACGCTTGAACTCACGATCGCGTTGTTCGGTATTTTCGACGATTAATCGGGTTAATTGCGTTAATCCGATCGCTATTTGTGGTTAGTGGAAGCGGTTTTTGCTAATCTTTCATCTATTTATGTTTGATTTCAATTTAGATTAGGAATTGAAGTTTAATTTTGGTTAATTTTAGTTAAAATCGTGATTTCTTCGTCCAAAAATTTCTTCTCACTTTGATCTTCAATTTCTCCACGAAATCAAGACCAAATTCGATGATTCTTGATTCTATGGAATCGATTTGAAGTAAAATCTCTTTCATAATTTACCATTTTCCCCAATTTCTATCATCAATTCATCATCCGATTTGATCAAAATTTGAAGAGACCATCATAAATTTTCTTATTTCCCTGTGGATTTGACCCTTATTTACCATGATGCCCTTCAATTCGAATTAATTTCATCAAATTGGTAAGTTTGGACTTTGTTTTGACACGAGACCATGTGAAATCAACCATCTCGCAGTCTCATCTCATCACCATCCAAACTTCTCTCCTCTCTCTTTTCTATATTCGAAAAAAATATGGCCTTACTACAAGGGGCCACTTCCTAGCTAAGGGATGATATATAACATGCAAATTATACATAAAAATATATGATTATTAATGAAAAATTAACGCATAAAACAATCTATTCTGATTCATGTTATCATATTTTTTTAGTGTTTATCCATCATTCTATAAAAATTAAGTTATAATCTCAAAATGTTCTAATTTAAGGATAATTATGATAAATAAAGACAAATATTTTAAGATTATATTATCCCCATTTTTTATTTGAGATTATAATGAGGTTTTAATGTTAAATAATAAGAGAAATTACTTTTTATACATATTTATTTTTCTAAGTTTTATTTTGTAAAAGAAATGAGTATATTTTTAAATAAAAATTTTATAATCATAGATAATTTAGTTTCTAATCCAAAAAAATTTGGATTAATTTGGAGTTATATTTTGAAAGTTATGAATTTTCTAATTTTTAGGGATTTTTTATAATTTTTTGAATTTTCTATAAATTTAATTCAAATTATTTTCAGTTAAAATGAATAAAAAATGATATTTTTATCATGTGCTAACGTGGAAGCTGACGTGGCGGGTTCAACAATGCGTCGCCATGTGGAAGTGTATATACATGCCACGTGACGCACGCATGTGTGTGTGTGCGTGCATGTGCGTGCAGGGTGTGTGCGTATGTGTGCGCGCATGTGATTAGTGAGGTTAAGTATCCTTTTTCACGATATAAGCTAACGCACATCCCGAGTATCTTATATACGCATCAAATTGCTTCAATTTTCGTCATATGGGACTATCTTTTTATGTTTATGTGCGCAGGTGACATGGTAACATGTGAAGTGTTCGATCGTGCAATTTAATCGTGATCGTCGATTGTCACTTAAGTGAGGGGGTATGTGGCGCACTCTGATTCATCGACGAATCATTTAATCTCAGCCGTTCATCTAAGGATTTATAACGGTTGAGATTAAAACCGTTCGGTGGACATGTGGACGTATCCAGAGCATCAGATCGAGATCGAAACGACAAGCGTTTCTTCTTCAAGTGCAACGTGGCAAAATCACAGTGGTTCATCTTCGATCGAACGGATGTGATTTAAACGTAATGATTCGCATCAAATACATTTCATCAAAGCCGTTGATAGATGATTAAATGCCAATTCGACGAGTTACGCCCAAATCTCCTTATAAATTAACATGGTCTTCAACGATCTAAAGCATTCTTTGGGTGTTTCGAGCAATCGAACTGTTTAGACATCTCAATCCTTAAATTTCTTGCTTTCTTTGTCTTCTAGATTGATTTCCACGTCGAATGAGTGTTTGAAAGTGAGATTTCATTGAGAAAATAGGGAGAAATCGCTTCTTGAATGCTGACAATTGTCTTCGAATTTGTATAATGAAAACCCTTTGATCCGGCAAGCAATGGGATCAATTCGAGCAATATCTTGGGTTAGCATTAGTGTTTTCCTCATAATATCTCTGCCTATAACATTACAATTCAAGTTAATTTCATTTTTAATTTTGGTTTTTGCTCTCTTCGCATTCAGAAATTATGACCTAATTCACTCATTGATTTCTCCGCGAATCTTGATCCAAATTCTATGATTTGTTACTCCGTGAATTTGTCTTCTAGTTGTCTTTCTACAAAATATAGAAATATCCAATTTCTTCCCTCAATTCATTGTCCGATTTGATTGAATTTTCAAAGAATTCTTCAAAAAAATACCTTATTTCTCCATGGATTCGACCCTTATTCGCCACTAAACTATTTAATTTATGATTATTTCTCTAAATTGGTGAGTTTGGAAAAATATTTTGACACGTGTCCGCATGTATTTAACGACCTCACAGATTCGCTTGGTCAATGATCACCCTAAAGGGTTAGTTATCAATTTTGGAAATTTTAGTTTCATTTTTCTTCTTGAATCCTCTTGGAATATTTGCAATCCCTTGAAATCCTTGATGATCATTAGAGGAAAAGAAGTCAGGGCACACATTTATGTCCCTCCAAATCAGATCAAACTAAGTCGGGGTACACAAAAGTTATGGAATAGTCCTTTTTTGATAACGTAATTTTTTTCAGCAATTTCTCAACAAAAGCCTCAATCAATTGCCAATTGTGTTGCTCGTTAAACATAATCAAGTTTTAGACGAGAAAGTGTATCGGATCTAAGAACTTCAGTGTTTAATTTCACAATTTAATCAATTAATTACATATTTAAGTCATATTTATCTCTTCTATAATTTTTTTGTTACATTGAATAACTTCTCTGTTCAATTTTCCCATTCTTCCTCATACCAAAATTCTGATCTCATTTTTTAAATGTACTTCACTAGATGTGTATGTGCGATCTAGAATCATCACTTTTCACCTTGATTCTACATGAATTTAACCCATATATGTCTCTATACTTGATTTTCATTAATTTTTAGACTATTTTCAATTTCTTAGATTTGTACCCCTTTTTTGAAATGTGGTTTCAATGATCGTGTTAAATATTCTTTTAAATGAGTACTAGAGTGGACATTCATTATCAATGTGAAAACCTATGCCTTGGAGAAAATTTTACTTGGGCACTTATACCTTGTCTGAAAATGTCAACATTGTGATAGAAAAGTTAGTCTTCAAACTAAAGTTTCTACCATAAAGTTCAGTTCCCAAAAAGTTTCATTTATCAATCGCAATGCCATGCAAGCTTTGAGCACTAAATGCTCGCATACATGCAGCCCTAATGTGGAAATAAATTTCATTTGAGTTCTTATTTATCTAGATTTCCATCAAGCTTGGTTAGTCCACCAATTGGGCATATCTAATGCTATTCTTAATGGATATATGGGTGAGTAGGTGCTCATGTAGACACTTTCTCTCAAGTTGTTTAGTTTGTGGGGGTACTTGATCAATTAATGCAAGAACATTGTCTAGTGCATTGAGTAAGTGTCTTAAAGTATCATCACACAACTGTCAATTTACAAGTGTCACTGTCACTATTGCATCACGACATAATTAGACTCTAGTTATGCAAAGGAAAGAGGGGATCAAATGTTGCATGGCGATTTGGCGAATGAGAACTCATAGAAGCAAAAGGTGGTTCTCTTAGCCTACTTTTGAAAGGAATTTACTATGATATGGCTTAAAACATCATGTGAAATGTTTTTTCTATTTCTCCCTAGTGCAAAACATCCATCTTAACTTTCAAACAATTTTGATAGTGAACTATGACAATTGTGGAGAAATCTTCATTGAAAAGAACCCCCTCATTCATAAGTTCATGACACAGTGTTTCAAAGTGCCTTCACTAATTATAGGTTAGATATTTCGTTTATATGCTTTCACGGAGTTTCATACTTGGTGAGCAAAGTATGACTTATTACTCCCTAGTGAGAGGGGTGATGGTCATTTATCATACGATTGTTGAAAGCATTTATTTAGAAAGACAATTATGAATATAAAAATTGAATTTTGTAAGACCTTGATAAAAAAATTGAACCCTCTAGAACCTTGATAAAAATCATGAATATGACTCAAATCCATGGAGAATATGGATTCAAAATAATGAATCAAGAACATGCAAACGAATTCCAAAAAATTGGAGAATGAAATCATGTCATATCCTAAAGATGAGAATACATTTAGAAAGAGAGTAAAAGATCAACTCAAACAAGTCCAAGAAAACACAAATCAACTCAAAGGCATTATAAGTAATGGTAGAACAAAGTTTAGATTGAAACATTGGATGCAAGAAGAGAAAAATGAAGGTCAAGAATTTGCTTCTCCATCTAATTGAAAAAAATTAAAACTAATAATGTATAGATCCAAAAAATTTCTCATTGTTGGGTTCTGACGTCAACAAACCTTTCAAAATTTTGATCAAAACATCAAGTGCAGCGGAATATATTGAATTAAATATTCAAAATATTGAGGCACCAAGAACAGATGATCATATCATCTAGTATGTATGAGAAAACATACTTAGAGGGTTTCCCATTAAAGAAGTTCTTGAAGCTATTCAAGTTTCTAGCTTCTTGAGATATCTACACAATCTTCAAATTGTTGGATCTCCTATTCAAAGCTCTTCACTAAGAGAGAAAGAGAAAAAAAAAGAAGAGAAATTCCTTCAAGACTTATCTAGGCACCTTTAGTTGTGATTGTTATCCCCCTATTTTTAAATATTTAGTATTTTTTTCATAAAAACCCTCACAATTATATTTATATATACCAATATTTTTAGACCTTATATGTATGACCCTCTAAGTCTATATATCTCACTAGTTAATAACTCTATAGACCCAATAATACCTTATTGGTCAACTTTTATTAATTATCTACATCAACATATAAATTAATGAACTAAGGATTGATTTAACCTAATTGATACGTTGAGTTGTCAGTTCATTGGGTGCCAAGCTATACCATGTACTCTAGGAGATATGGAGTATATATGAACTCTCTTATGAAAATTTTCCATCATCAATTATCATGTATATATAATCCTTCATTCACACGAGACTCACGAATGACTTAAGGTATGGTAAACTATCGAAACCTAATCGATCACTCAAGTTAGTACTAATACCTCGAGGAAATCATTAGGAACTCATTCGATATGTCCACTACTTTGGTCAAGGATTTCATCACATTTTATTCCTTCAGTCAATCTATTTAAATACCAAGGATGGATGATCTCATCTTAACCATACAATCATCTTCGAGGACTTTATGTCATACCTAATAGATGATATTTTAGAAATCCCATGGCTAGGGATTCGTAAGTCATAATCAAAATATGGTCATTCATCTACAAGATGTTTTTGGTGTCTCAAGTCAAAAGGACCGCATACATAATCGTGACATAAATCAACTTGATTGACAGTTAGGTATAATACCCTTCAAGGACTCATACAAATCAATTCAGTAAACTCTTTCTCCAAAGAGCACCGAATATCTATTCTTACCGCCTCCACACCGATGGCTACAGATCATCCATACTCATCAGATGAGTCGTATGAGATAGTGTTATTCTTTTCACATAATTTGATGTCATTCTCGAATATCCCATGAATAGGAATGTTTAGAACATATCTTTAAAGACTAGTAATCATTGTATCGTGATCTTATCATAATTCACTTAGTCATTGCATATGCTCGTAGACTTCATTGCAAACATCACACAAGAATGATAATGAATTAATTATATATCAATTAATATAAACGAGATACATGGAAGCGTGATTAGCTTATAAGCCACATAGTATCCATCACTTATCATTAACATCAATAAAAGTGAACGAACACTCCAATTCATGTCAAGACAAAAGACTTTGGTCAAAAATACTCTAGTGACTCCAGAAATCAAAATCACAATCAATTCTCACATTTTAATGCACCTAGCGTTTGATCAATCCAATTTTAAGAGTTTTTTCTGTAGATATCGTCAACATTTATTAGGGATGTCCAGAAGATCAAATAGATCTATAAATAGTTCTAATTTTGTTCAAATTGGTTGTCAAAAAAATGATAGGAGTATTAAGGGGCGATCAGAGTGACCTTGAGTCATCAAATTTTCCTATAATGAGGGTGGAATGGCTTCATATTGGGCCACATTTCCTCAACATGGAAGAGAGGGTGAGGAGAGAGGTCAAATGACTCTAAAAGTTTTGGCCGCCATAAGAAAACAATTAAAATGTTCTAACATTTCATATAATGCCATATGGTGTGATCTCATTTGATGTTCGTAATGATGATTTTTAAGGTCATTGGATCTGGATCTGACAGCATGAATTCACCCACTGTGCACTAGCTTGGTCCAATCACATCAACGATCATGATTAAATTTCTAAGATCAACAATTATAATGCCACCACATGTCATTACCTGTATCTTTCTATGTTCCCCCCTCTCCTCATTTTCTCTTCAACTTATATATCAATTCCTCTTATCTATCGCTCCGCTCTCCCTCACTCCTAATATAAACACATTTCCTCTTCCCTTATCTTTTTTGACACTAATGAATGGCAAAGATGATCTCCTAAAATATTGAATAACTTTCCTGATGAAATGGGATGCACATTTTTCTTCCAATCAAAGTCAGAAACACAAAAGGTCTAGATAGGTGGACCATATGCCATTAGCATTGGGCCTTTTTCTGCATAGAACAAAGCCAGGCTATGGTGCCAAGACTGTGATTATCATAGATACCTTTGTACCTCGTGCAAGGGTTTGCTCCCTTATTTAAAGAGGTGCCTATCTTGTTCTGAAGGTATTTTTGGTTCTATCTTGTATCTCTTCCTTTTATGCAAGTGAGCTTCTTCCCAACATTGGATTCCTTGGCCCTCTCATATAGTTATAATGCTCAAGTGATTGTGAAGAAGAGAGAGGAGGCTGATAGGCATTGCACAAGCCATGGCCAACCGTGGCGGGCGAGAAAGTTGAGTCGCCGAACTTCGCCGTGTGACACCCAATCCTTAGTTGGAATTCTTGAACATACTTCAATCCTTATTCTCCATGGCGCTCTTCAACTCAAAAATACATCCAATGGGGGAAGAGTCAAAAAGCAATACAAACAAGAGGAGGCTTAAATCACTGGGTAGAACCCCTTCATTCTCAATTTATGCGATGCTCTGTAATAGAATGAAAAAGTCTTTGGCAGATTAGCAATTTGGGGCTGGTGTTTGGCTAGGCTTAGGCAGCATTAGCCCCTTCTCCATAGGCTAGGATGTGGCTATGCTAGGGCTTTCCATTTGGGCCTCCTCCATATGCTAGGGCATGGCTTGGACTCTTCAATGAGCCTGAACATGATCAATTTAACCTGCTTATGTCCTTGCCCTCAAATAAATTCAAGGGCTAAAAAATCTACCACTTTATCATCCTAGGAGAACCCTAGCGTTCTGATGCTATGAGAGGGAAGAGAATGAGGCAAAACGACAGTCTCTCTTCAAGAGGAGAGTCTTATGCACAAAGGCATATGGTTCCACCATAGCAGACCCAATACAATGAAAAAAAATATAAAGTCTGATAACAAAATTATAAGAGGAAAACACACACATGTACATGTAACTTCACATTTCTCAGAAGAATTTGGGCAAAAATAATCTATAAATCGCATCAAATTGAAGATTATTCCTAACAAAACAATACCACATCAATGCCCCGGCTACCTCAATATACAAATCCTAAGTGCAGTGGTTCATTTTCCCAAATTCATTGGTTCCTTACATGTTCTATTCACGAATGAGCTTAAAATCAAAGTTCTCTAATAATTGCAGTGTCGATGAGATTTATATTGCGACATATACACAATAGTTATCATACAAAAAAATAACATTTTAATGATCATCAAATTATTTCTACAATCTTAGGACTCACACTAAAGTACACTTTGCTTATGATGAGAAATACTCACAGCATAGTTCTACTTTACACTTCAGACTGCTCTAACTAAGGCCCTCAAATTTTTGGAGAACCATAGTCAAAATAATACATTACCTCTAGGTCTATATGAACTCTCATTGGGACAATCTTCACAAATTCCCCATCTCTTTGCCTTTTTTCAATTTTTTTTGGACTAGCATCGGTCGTCAACATAAGGCTAACATAGCAGCAACCATCCTAGAATGGTAGCAATCGAAAGAGCAAGTTTCTTGTACTTCACAACCCCACCTGCAGTGAATCAAAAATAAGATCAACACTGATTATCTGAATATCTGGAGAGAGAGAGGAAGACAGAGCAGTTCAAAAGGCACAAGTACATAATGATTTTATCTTTTTGACAACTTTCTATTGATAATACAGAATGATTACACGCACGAAAGCACTGGGAGCTTGCTCTTTCATTAAGAAAGAGATGAGATCTGATCTTCTCTTAGGGACATCTTGCGAATAGTACTGGGTCGGATCTTCCGAATGATTCAATCCTTCTTAAAGTTTTTCTTTCTAATGATGCAGAATATATGGCACGCAAGAAAGCACTAATAAGAAAGAGATGGGGATGTGATTGTCTCTAATGGCAATATATAGAGAAAATGTTCTTGTCTGAAAATATATTTCAGAATGATTCACCCATATTTCAGCATCCTTCCTCTCTCTATATTTCAGCATATGAAACATGCATGTAGGCGCTCAGAGCATTGACAAAATAAAGAAAGATATGGAATGTGAGCTTCCCTCATGGGTAGCTAGAGAGAGAAACGGCTAAATGGGAGAGAAGCAACGCCCCCACAAAATTTTCCCAAAAAAGCAACGCCACAAAACAATTTAGCTGAATTAATAAGCACTGAACATGGGAGAGAAAGCTTACTGCTCTGGCCTGATGTTGCTGCAGGAAGTGCCGGTAAAGTGACAGCTGTGAATTTCAAAGTAATATTTTAGAAAATTACGCAGGGAGGTGACCTATACTATATTGGATTATGCAAAAAGGATGTCTAAATACTTGTTAAAATACACAGAGTTTTTTTCAGAGAAAAATTATAATAATCATCAATAGAAACAATGAAGACAATGTCGTATTTGCATGAACCTGTCGAATCAGATTCCAGTTACTTATATCTTTAGTTGTAGTGACCTTGTCATCAAGACTTAACTATGATTAAGCCACACCATGTTCATGGAAAATCTTAAAGCAGTAGTTTAAGTCAGCATTGAAATGACTGATTCTCTGATCAGAAAAATGAAAATAATTATGCAATTTTACATACAAAATCCAATATGTCATATTCTCTATCGGCCTAGGTCGCCCTCTTTTCCCTCTCTTCACTTGTACCATATCCTCTCTAACAATCTAGATGTCATGATCTCTCTCTCTCACCCAGTTCACAAAGTCCACGAAGAGCATCTCTGAAGCTCCATATCCAAAAACCAGAAAGACCATCATACCCCGAGAATCCAATGGCATTATAATGTTCAATTACACAATCCAGTCAAGAACTTATCTAACCCAGTAATCTCCAACAGTCAACAAGATATACACAGAGGAAGTTGACCAATCAACATCCCAGGCATAGACTAGTTAACAGGGTCATCTCTCACCCTGCAGAGACTACTACAGAGGAGATGGTTCTCTTTATCTCTCTTCAGAGAAGCAGCGTCATCCGGTGCCCTGGCATTGATTCTTCTCATCTATCCCTTTCCTTTAACTGTGTCTCGCTATAAATGAGCCGAATTCTCAGCCAAGGGATTTCAGTCAATGGCTCATTTTATGCAATCGTGCACTCATGGGACAGCTGTTTGCACTCAAACCCTTAAGACACTTGGTGTTCAAGTGGACTGTAAAACAAATTCAAATTTTTGAGAGATAGAATGCATACATTTGTTGCAGGAAGAAGATGAGAGCTTGGAGGTAGAAGGCCAGGGAGCTGCAATGTTGTCATTCAAGTCACAAGTGAAGCTGATGCCAGAGAACTGGTCAAACGTGGCATCTGATGGTAGGCTGGGAAGAAGACACCCTGATTCTAAAACACAAGAGATGGAAAGTGATGATGAGAGAGTGTAATCGCAGCTTGTTTTTCTCTCCAGATGTTACTATATATCTCTCTCTCTCTAAATGTCTCACTTATAAACTATCTCCAGATGTTACTAACCTCTCTTTCTCACCTATCTCAATCCAACTCCCAGAATCCCCAAAGAAAAAAACATACCAAAAGCAAAATATTTACCTTGCGCACCAACTGCTTGGTCATTTCCGCATTCACAATCCAAAAACCGCACAAAATACCAAACAAACACCACGTCAGTAATCAGGTTCAAACAATATCTTTTCATCTCAAATACGTGAGAGAGACATGTAGATTATGAAAGAGAAAGGAGAGGGCAAAGAGAGAGAGAGCAAGATCTCGAGAAGTAGGAAAAAATCAGCTCCGGGAGAGAGAGTGAGTTTGTGACTAAAGCTTCTGGAGGGATAATTTCAACCATAATCTCAACAAAATTGAGAGTAGGGAGAGAAAGATGCCCCAATCTTTAGAGAAAAATCTTACAGGGTCACATCAGTAATCGCCCACATCATGCTTTTCCATTCCAGAGATGAGAGAGAGAGAGAGAGAGTAAATAGAGATATCAACTGAGGGAGTGAGAGAAGAGAATCTGCATCTCAGGGTGGAATAAGTAAAGGGACAATGAGAGTAGAGAGTGGAAAGAGAGAGAGATCAGCTCAAGGGGAGAGAGAGAGTTTCATTCAGGGAAGAATAAGAAGTTCAATGGAAACAGGAGTAGAGAGAGAGAAAGATGCCCAGACCTTGGAGAGAAAAATCCTTGAGGGTCACATGGCAGAGACTGTACAGGTCGGCAGATATGTTCATGCCCTCCAGCTGGCGGCCTAACTGCGAACTGCAGTCCAGTGCCTGAAGGTTGGTGATGAAGCTCTGCTTCTGAAGATGAGCCACATAGCTGTCCACAGCAGCACAGCAGGCCGTTCTGTTACTAATGTCACCCCCACACTCTTTCCCCACATTTTTTGCATCAGGAAAGATCAATGGACAGGCTGAAAATTAAATAATTTTACATTAAAATTGTAATGAATCAGTTGTTGGAGGACGAGGATGCGGATGATAATGGATTGTTATTATGGTTGATATGTAAACAATTTTTAACAAGGATAAACATGAGCACAGAGATAATAATAAGAATGACACTGACATTGATGAGACTATTGATTAATGTGAGAGGATATTATCCAGCCCATTATGGGTTGCCCATAAAGGGCCTCTCCTTCTCTCTTCTATATAAACCAGTGTAGTCTACCTTTTCGCTTAATGCAATACACTCCTTTTCCATAATTAACATTTTGGGTTGATATAAACATGGAAATTCGATTTTACATAGAAAATAAGAGGTCATTAGCCCATTAGTTAACGGGCAGCAAGGGCTCACAAAACACCTGATAAGCCCAGTCCACAAACAGGCATTCTCAGTATTTTTTATTGACCTACAAAGATAATTTTTTTAAAAAATATGATAACCATAAGAGGGTGAAGCCCATCAAAAAGGTACACATGACTGACAAAGAATCATCATGATGATCATATTGACAATGATGTTGTAGTAGATGATAGTGATGAATGATGTTGTAGTTGATGCGTTTTTTAAGAGGAGTGTAGTAAATGATTTTTGGGAGCATATTGTAGTTGATGATAATGGTGATGTTGTAGGTGATGATATTTTTTAGAGCATGTTGTAGTTGATGATGATGATGATGATGATGTTGTAGTTGATGATTTTTTTGTGAGAGCATGTTGTAGTTGTCGATGATGATGATGGCCATGAATTTCTTTTTGGTTAGATACGGAGAAGAGGAAAAGTAACAAATGTCCATAAAAATAAATGACTATTTCTTGAATGAAGATTTGAAGAGACTGTATTACCTTAATGGTTGACATTGAATACATTTATAAAAATAATAACTGGAAAGGAGTGATAGTAAGGATTTATTAACGATAACAGTGACGATGACTTTTTTTTGGTTGAATGTCAGAAGCAATGATAAGAATAATAATGAGATGATCGTTAGAATAACATGCGTGAATATTAAAAATGATGATGGCAATGACCATGGTCATGGGCCTCTTTCCCTCCCAAAAAAATCATAAATTGATCTTTCTTCCCTATCTAAAACATTTTGGAAACCTCTTCCTCTCTGTCTAGAAGTAATAGAGTATGTTCGGAAGATTCTAGGAGAGGAAAAGCAATGTGAGGCAAGATAGAGTGTACAGATGATGTAGATGATGGAGGAATTGAGAGAGCAAAAAGATAAGATGGAAAAGAAGTATTGGAGAGAGCGATGGAAGTAAAAAGTGAATCAATGAACTGATGGGAGAGAGAAAATGTGGTGTGAGATAGAAGTTTACTTACCGCTATTTACATTACAATTTGAGATTCTTCGGAGCAGTTGTTTGCCAGAAGTTTGATCCATTCGGCTGGTCAGCCATCTCATGATGATATTTTTGCATCCATTGATGATGTTGAGGTGTTCAGGAAGATCTAGGGCTCCATCAATTCTGTTGAGATTTCCCCCGCTGATTGCCAATTTTTTTGCAGACTCAAGAATGGCATTCTGGCAGATCTGGCTGCAGCATTCATTGACGGAATCGACACGTTTGCAGGCAAGAATGAGTTTATCAGAGTCCACCAAGTTCTCGATTGCATCAATGTCGTCCACTGGACATCCGCCAGCAGTGAGATTTGAGGCTTGTACTGAGCAGATCTCCTGGAGATCAATACTAGCGCCCTGGCTTGCAAGGATCTTCTGCAGATCAGAGATGCAGTGGTTTGCTTGCTTCAGATCGATGGCAAGAGATCTGCTATATATACCTGATTGACCTAGGAGGATGACAAGAGTCGCGTGAAGTTGCGGACAACAGATCACATTAGCCAGGAATGGTGCCAGTGACGTCCAGCAATCAATTGCCGTAGTCTTGATCATGCCCTCCGCGAGGGAGAAATTGAGTGGGCATAACCCTAAAATTTGGTGCGACATTGTAAGAATTGGAAGATATATTTGACCATGAATGATTGAATCTGAGATCTAAACCTGAAAATTTGGGGATGATTCCTGTGGAAAATGGTCCGAGTGGAGAAGGAGCAAGGAAAGGGATGAATGGCTGAGGCGCTCTGCTTGGAGCCATGTCTGGAAGGAACATGCCACCATCTTCCTCCTGTTCTCCAAGAATCTGGTCATTCAGATGCAATGCGGCTCTCCCAAAATTGAAACCAGAAAGAAGCAAACCTGGAAAGAGGATCCTAGGAAGCTTAGATTGATGATCAGATTGCCATGCAAGGCAGTCAGAGAAATGAGCTCTAAATAGGATAAGGAAACAGTTGACAAGGAACTAAGGAAACTGCCAGTTAAGTAAAAGCACTGAGCACTAAATTAGATCAGGGAACGCTAGAACAAAAAGAAATTAAGGAACGCGCCCAACAAGAAAAAGGAATGAGAACTACATTAGATCAGGAAACCCAAACATGAGGAAGGAACTAAGGAGAACGGCAATTAAGAAAAAATAAATGAGCACTAAATTACATCAGGAAACACAAGCTCAAGAAGAAATTATGGAAAGGGCAGATTAAGAAAAAAAGAGCACTACATTAGATCAGGAAACACAAGCACATAAAGGGATTTGAAAAAAAGTAGCAGCTAAGGCGAAAATGTAAGCGCTACATAGGATCAGGAAACCGTAGGTCGAGACGGAATCAAGAAAGCGCCAATAAAGAGAAACAAATGAGCTCTACATTAGATCAGGAAACCCAAAAACGAGAAAGACTCAAGTACAACGGCAATTAAGAAAGAGATACGAGTACTACATTAGATCAGGAAACCCAAAAACGAGAAAGACTCAAGTACAACGGCAATTAAGAGAGAGATTCGAGTACTACATTAGATCAGGAAAGCCCAGCACCAAAATGAATTTTAAAAAAGACGCAATTAAGATAAAGATTCCTCCAAATGAAAAATAGAGAGGAATCTCACAGAAGACGAGCAGCCGAGAATAGTAAAGGTCGCATGATCCCGCCATTGCGTCAGATCTTCAAGAAACCCGGAAAACCAGTCGAAGTGTCATAGTGTTAACGGTTACCGCCGATGGAGCGAGAAATGGCGGTGGATTTACGACCTGTCGCTCATCCTGAAGATTTCAGGGGGTTAGAGAGAGAAAAGCGGTGAAACTTGAGAGTAGATGAAGAGAGAGAAAGCGGCAACATTGAATGAGAGGAGAGTGAGAGTATAAGGGAGAGCCGTGGGGACAGGTAGCTGTCGTTCCTTGACAGAACACCATAACTCTCTCCTCTTTCTCTCTCCATATTTGTCAGTCTCTCTCGGGTCGTTTCTTGCTGATGAGGCGTGAGGGGGATGACTCTCTCTCTTCACCGTTACTCTGTCTATCTCTCTCTAGAAACTCTCAAAGCACTCTCTCTTTCTCTCAATTGATTTAGAGAGACTATGAAACAAATTTTACCAAGGTTAAGTAAAAATTTACAAAGGTAAAAAAGAAGAGGGGCTTTTCCGCAAAATGACGTCACGTGATATCCGGGTCCTCAGAAAAGAAGCCTTTACGGCTCTCCAGCATCCACCAACCATCTCTGCATACTACATAAATGCAAATCTGATCAAAAATCAGTCGCCGATGAATAATTAATTATTGAAGAATTCATTTAATCTGAAAATTTCATTTAATTATTCTAGAGAGAGAAAGATAGAACCCTGCTGATTTATTGAAGAGAGGTCAAATTTAGTGCATATTTCCCTGATTTTAAGGGGGAAATTATATATAGTCAATGTACCTGCTCAAAAATGCCTCTTAAATGCTCCTGATTAACCGCCATTTTGAGGAGATAAATTTTGAGAGGGGATCACGGATTGGATGGGTGAGATCGCTGATCAGATCGCCTTTTTAACGATAATCTTGATATTGTTTGTTGATCTGATCATCATCCACATTGGTTGATTGATCGACTCAATCCATGCGCCAAATTTTGATTATTTTAGAGTGAAATTACCCATTTCTCATTCTTTTTTGCCCTTTTTTGAACTTTGAGAGATCTATAATTTTTAGTGATGGTCAATCAAATGAATTTTGCTGATTAATCTTTGCATGAACATGCAAATGAGTGTGAATATCTTTGCATTAATGAAGAAATGACCATGAACACAATTTTACATATTTTTCACAATAAAATCGGTAATCATTATTGGAGAGATTCAAGTATGTCAAATAGAGTTACACTTCATCCTTGCAATTATTGCATAAGATTTCTCTTATTTTTCACAACCATGCAATTTAAATTAGATCAATCATGGTTTAAATACAGTAAAAAGGAATTTTCAATGAATCGATATTTTCAATGAATCGATATTTTCAAAGAATGTTTTTCTATCTTTAAGACCTCTAAAGATTAAAATGTGAGATTATCAAATACATTAAATTTTGTGTCTCCCCTAAAAAAATTTATTTTTCATTTCCATTCATTCATTTTTTTTATTACTCGTAACCGATTATCAAATAAAATAAACATTCAGTTTTGGAAAAGTTGAAAGGTGAAGATGATATTGTGATATCCAATGTATGAACATGGCTTATCCAAGGTATACGACTATGTCAAATCAAGATGAAAATGGTCATTGATAGTTTAGTTTCAGAGTATTTTGGTGTGATCAATCATTCAATTTATGTCACTAAAGGGTAAATTAAATACCAAAAATAGATAAAATCTTTACGTGAACATTAAGGTGAAAATAATGTCTCAGTTCATCCTTCATGATTCTGATTTTACAACTAATTTATCTAATTTAGTGGTATCTCCATCATATTTATCTATCTTCATGGGCCTCCTAACTTTCTATATAAAGGAAAGAGAAACCCCCTTGCTTTTGAACTCTCTTTCTTAGGGCAGCATCAAAGCTAGCATTGACCTAGTCGTATTTGAGGTTTACAATCTCATTGGTGGAGCTAGGTCTACCGATGTTGACAATTTCTCTCTCTTGTTGTTTTCAATGTCGAACATATTTTTATAAAGCTTTCCTTCATCACACGAATGTCATTGGACAAATTTTTTTCAATTTTCATTGCTATTTGATGCTGCCCATTAACATCTCATGGATGTCAAATCAATATTATGGCCCCTCTTTTTCTATTGTTGATGGCTTTTGTTGATTTTTGATTTAGCATGAGAGATTTACATCACACAAACGATGATCCACCATTGGAGCAAGCCATTTCATTTTCACCTATCTCTCCAAAGGTCAAGCTGCTATTCTTGGATGATTAAAACTAGTGTACCCCTATCGATGATCGTGTGGTTCTACAAACTCTGAAAATTCTATTTTTGATTACTAGGTGCATAGGTACAAGATTAAACTTGTACAATGGAGGTCTATAAGGAGATCTTTGAGCCAAAGGAAAGACAATCATTGCTTCAAGACTATTGCTCAAACCTAAAGGACTTCTCAATCTTCTCTTCCTCCTCTCAGCCCTTTGATTTCGAGTTGGCTATTCAGTGTTGCTATCATGAGGAGCCTGCTATCTCCATCTTTGTCTATAAACTCAATCCCAAGTCAATAACCAGAGTCATCTTAAGTTTCGACACACTTCCTACTCTCCTTGCTACCTTCTTAAAGGCCATTTAAGTTTCTACTACTAAGATCATCACTTCTTCTCATTAGCATGCTACCCCTCAAGCCCCAAAAACAATCTCATGTACCACTTCATTCATCACCTCTTATGTTACAACTTGGATTCTTTATTTGAGAGCCTCTAACCATACATCCAGAAATTTTCAGATCGTCTCTTTTCTCTCTTGCCTTCATAAATCATCTTTTTTTTGTTGTGGATGATAGTTATTGTTTTGTCATCAGAAAAGGCTGAACCACTTTGAGTCCCTCCTTGCCCCTCTCCGATGGCCTTTGCTACTACATTACCTTCTTTCTCTTCCATTGTATCTTTCAAGATCTAAGGATAGGGCATGAGTGTGGCCATGACATTTATGGATCACCTTCTCACTAGAATGGCTGCATTGACTACTCCACTCGAGCTCTCTCTCTACTTTAGCATCAATATTGGGTCACGTTGACATGTATATACTTTTTCAAGCCCTTCTATGGGTTACTATTTCTTCATTTGGGTGAGATTCAATTCATTTAGGCAAGCATCATTGTGCCTCTTATAAAAAGACTCAGATTTTTTTAAAAGACTTTGATTTGGTTCACACTTAAAAAGACTTATCCTTATAAAATATTTATGTGACATCCATACTTTGTTTAACTATTATATTGTCCTCATTGATGATTATTCTCGTGTTTCCTCAGTTTACCTTTCCTAAGACCATACCAACCTCCTATCATTTGTGTGAATTTCCTGGTGAAATCACCACTCAAATATTCTATCACTCTAAAATTAATACCCTTGAGTTTGTTTAGGACTCCCTCCAAGACCTTTGTGCATCCCTCAATAGTCCCCATCAGACCGCATGTCCTTATATGTCAAAGAAACATTGTGTTACAAAGCATAAGCATCATCACTTTCTAGACATGACTCCTACTCTACTTGTCGAAAAGAGCATCACACAATATCTTTGGTTACATGATATCCTTGCCTTCACTTACCTATTTAATTGCTTAACTTGCAAACATAAAGGCTATTACATATATATTCCTTATCAGTGCAAGTGTCATGTCTTTGTTGACATCACATTCGTTGAAAACATTCACTATTTCACCACATGATTCCCTACTAGCCTAGGAATCCGCTCTTCTCCCAATATTGCTCCTACCCTAATTGATGGAATCTAATGCTTGATTAGTTCTCAAAATTTCAAAGAAAATATTGAACATAACAAAAATATATTAAATCAAACATTTAAAATCGTGAGGTACCTAGAACTAATAATCTTATCATTTGGTATATATTAAAATCCATATATGGTTCATTGAAGGAGTTCTTAAAGTTTTTCAAGTGTCCAACCTCTAGTAGTATGCACACAATCATGTGATAGTTGGATCTCCTCTTCAACGCTCTTTCACCAAGAGAGAAAGAGAATAAAGGAGAGAGTTTTTACAAAACTTGGATGGGAACCTAGAGTTTTGGTCATCCCCTCCTAATTAATAGATATTGGGTATGTACAACTTTTCACAAAAACCTCATAATTATGTTTATATCTGCCAAAGTCTATATACCTTATATGTATGACCCTCTATGTCCATATCTCTATTTAGTTAGTAACTTCACAAACCCAAATAGCACTTATTGGTCAACCTTATCAATCAACTATATAAGCATATAGATTAATTAATCGATGATCAATTCAATGAACTTTTTCTCCAAAGAGCACCTAAAATTTATCATTAGTATCCTCATGTTAATGACCATAGGATCAACCACAATCATCACATGAGTATGATCAAATAGTATTATTCTTTGTGAATAATTCTATGTTCTTCTTGAATATCCCTTAAATATGAATTTTAATAACATATGTTTAAAGACTAGTAATAGTTATATTATGATCTCATCATAATTTACTTAGTCATTGCATATGCTCATAGTCTTTATTATAACCATCACACAAGAAGGACAACGATAAATTTCATCTCAATAAATATAAAAAAGGATAAATGAAAGAGTGACTAGCTTGTTGGCCACATAATATCCATCACTACCAACTCTTTTACATTTACCAATCTTGCAAGAACTCCCAAGTACTTCCACTACTGAAACCCGCCCTCACAACCTCCAACCAAGCCGTATCCTTCATCCTCAACTCTAGTGTCACACCCACCACCCTATAATGATGGTTTTCACCTTATTATTGCCTCTCTATAGGTAAATGTTTACTTGTTCCTATTTCTCAATTTTTTTCCTATAATCATATTGACGTTTCCTTTTGAGCCTCTACCCTCTCTTTGGCAGCCTAGCCAATATCCATGTTGTATATTGAGGCATTTCATGAACTGAAGTGGACGGCAGCAATGCGCTCGAAATACAATGCTCTCATTAATGCCACTCTCGGTAGTTGGTTCTATGACTATTAGACACAAACATTTTTCACTTGTCAATGAGTATTCTTCCTTAAATATAATTTTAATTACACTATTCATCACCATAAAGATCATCTTTGCTCTTGGGTTCACGTAGTCATATGGGTTTGATTACACTAAGATGTTTGTCTCAACTTGATTCATGTTTTTCTCCCACTTTCTATCAACTAATTATAAACTTTGCATCAACTTAACATCTCCAATGCCTTTATTTATTGAAATATATCTCAACATTTCAGCTTGATATGAATGTCGCAACTCATATCCCAATCCCACTTTGGGATGCACAACCTAGGCCCGTTGAGTTTGTTTATCAATCTGCGCCCATGATTCTAAACATGCGGTGTTCAAGTATGTGTTGAATCTACTTAAATAGATTGACTAAGATGTAAACCTAAAATCTCATTGATCAACTCGCTAAAATAATTTTTGGGACGCTACCTCTCCATTTCTTGAGAATGTTCATCATTTTTGGCGGCTAGTGATAACTCTAAAATATAATTCACATTTATGCATCATTTATCATATTTAAGTGTTGATAAAGACTATAAGAATGAGAATATCTATTTTTATATGTATGAATGTGATGAAAATATGACTAAGTCCTATCATGCATAATTTCTTACATTTTGATTGTATTATGAGACTAGCCCCACTTGACTTCTTGGAAGTCAAATGGTTGAATTCTCTTCTTCTTTTTAGTTATGTGGATGCGAGGACTTAGGTGAAGTTTAATGGGAGCATAGATACAAACTATCTAAAAGGAGAAGAAGAAGAAGAAGAAGAAGAAGAAGAAGAAGAAGAAGAAGAAGAAGAAGAAGAAAATGGGTACTCTACCTTTTTAGGAGGTTGGTAAACTCTTTCTGCATTTTGAGGAGGATGGTCAAACCTTGTCATACATTGAAAGAGGTTAGTCGAACCTTTCCACCTTTTTAGGAGGTTAGTCAACCACCTTCTTAGGGGGAGTCAACTCATTCCATCTTTTTAGGAGACAAATCGCTCACTTTCCCTTTGAAGTTAATTCTAGTCAAAGGCATTCTTGAAGGGTCAAAGAGGTCAAATTTATTATCTTTCTTTATTATTAATTAATTTAGATATTTCATATTTTTTAGGAAAGATCCATATTTATAGGAGGAGAAAGAGGTAAGCCCACCTCCTTAGGGAAGTGGTAAGGTTACCACTTCTTAGAGAGTGGTCAACCGACTCATTGAGGAAGTAGTTGTGGGGCCCATGACGAGATGAAACCGCGAGGTCGTTGATTTCACACGGTCTCGTGTCAAAAATAATTCCAAACTTACCAATTTGATGAAAATAATTTGAATTGAGGGGTATAATGGTAAATAAGGGTCGAATCCACAGGGAAATAAGATATTTTGGAGAGATCTTTTGGAATTTGATCAAATTGGACGATGAATTGAGGTGAGAAATTAGGAAAAATGGTGGATTTAGAAAGATAACTCAAAGACGTATCCACGGAATCAAAAATCACTCGATTTGGATTAGTAATCGCGGAGAAATCAAAGAGCGAAGTGGGATGAAATTTCCGAAAATCGAAAGAACATAAACCAAAATTAAAAACTAAATTAAACTAAATTACGATCCTAGATTACAAATTGATGATACATGACGATAGATTAGAGGGAAAACTTGTTTTCTAACCTGAGATAGCGATCAAAACAATCCAATTGATCGCCATATCGACAGCTATTCATTCCGAGATTTCAAACGCGAGCATCGGTGTTCAAGAGACAAATTCTCCATGATCGATTGACGAAATCTCACTTTTAATCACTCCGTGGACGCGGAATCGATTCTAGAAGAGATTAGAAGTGAGAGATTCAAGGATGGAGGGGTGTAGATTGATTAATTTGATGAATACATCCGAGAATATCTTACAAAATTGAAGAACACATCGTTTTATAGGCGATTTGGGCGTAACCGTCCGATCGTCTTGATTAACAGCTCTGATGAAAACGTTCATCACGAACCGTTACCATTAAGTCGCGGTCGTCCGATCGCGATCAGACGCGTGAGAGGAGGCCACATGTTGATGCGCTATAAAACGCGTGAAACGCCGTCCGTCAGATCTTCATTGAGCGTTTGAGATGCGTTTTGATGAATCGATGAGTCCACCGATCGTGATTAATCTCGACCGTTATAACTCGATTGATGAACGGTCGAGATTAATCTGACAAGCTTCACTTAAGTGGACTTTAACGCACGTGCGTTGATCGTTGATCCGGTGGTCCTCGCGTCCACCGTATTGACGCGCGATGCGTCACGTGCTTTAATCCAACGGTCGATCTTACCTGAAATAAGGGTATTAGTCCCACACGGAGTAAATTAAGAAATATATCGCGTTTATAACATGTGACAGACGTGAGGGTTAATAATCATCTTCAGATAATCGGAAGACTATATGTACTATAACCATATATTAATACGAGTAAATATAAATAATGCCACATGTCACCTCCGTGCCACGCAGGCGCTCGCGTGGGCCCGCGTGGCTCTACCACGTGGCCCTAGTGCCACGCCGCACCCACGTGGGACCCGCGCGAAAATAAACTCCCTTTTTAATGTTTTTTAATTGTTTTAAAGAGATTTAAATCGGAAAATCAATTTGGAAAATTCTAGAAAAATCCCTAAAAATTAGAAAATTCATAACTTTCAAAATACAAACTCCAAATTAATCCAGATTTTTTTCATTGGATCTGAAATTCAATTATCTATCATTATAAAAATTTAAATTATTTAAATAACAAGAGATTTAATTTTATTTCAAAAATAAATTCATTTCATTAAGATTTTAACTTTAGAAAATTAAATGAATGTTTATAAAAATGATTTCTCTCATTATTTAACTTTGAAAAACACTTATAATCTCAAGTAAAGATAGGTTATAAAATATTTAATCTTTTAATTCATCATAATTAACCCTAAATTAACGTATTTTGAGATTATAATATAAAATTGCATGAAATGATAGAAATGCACTCAAAGTATGATAACATACATATAAATAGAATGTTTTATGCCTTATTTTGCATTAATAATCATGTTTTATCATGTTAAGATTGCATGTTATCAACCCACCTCCTTAAAAGGGGCTCTCCCACCTCTTTTGGAGGTGAGTATGGTCATGGCCTATGGATTTAATCTCAACCATTTATTTGGTTGCACCCAAAAAGTACTAAATCTCCATCATTTATTCAAAGGAACCTCTTAACCTAACATATAAAAGAATCTTCTTCCTTTTTATTGATTTTTGGCTCTCTCTTAGCATCAAGCTACCAGAAGGAAAAGGAGAGTCTTAAGCCCAAGTTTGCAATTTTTTGGTGTTCAAGTTTGTTGTGGAGGCAAGATCAAGTGAAGGATCAAGATCGTAACAAGTCAAGCATCACCCAGCCTGGGACTGGCATCAAAAACAGGGTTTGTGTGAGAATTTGGATTTGATTTTCGCTTGTTATCCCCTCCATGGATAGTGTAGAACCTATTTCCCTTTTTTTATATTTTGGATTTGTTCTCTTTTCTTTAAACAATCTTTTATCATTACCCAATTTTTCGATTACCCAATTTCCCCTTTTTCACCATGCTTCTATCATCTTCCATTCTATCATTCCAATCTCTCCATTCCATAATTTCATTCTCAATATTTTTCTCATTATTTATTATAGAATATAAATATCTATCTATTTCTTATGTTGTTCACATCATATTCTATTTCTTCATCCCTTCATATTTCTCCAAATCCCTTCTACCATTGATTTTTCCCTATAACAGTATCTCTTCTCCCCAAAAGCACTAGAATCATTACCTAGGCTCCCTAAGGATTCGACCCTTACTTTACCAAATTGAGGAATTATAAATATTACCCCCAAATTGATTTTAAAAAAAGATTAAAATTACCCCCAAATCAAGTTCATTAACTAGTCAACAAACTTATTTACCTCATGGTCAGTGATGTAGCCCAAAATGCAGCCCATGAGCCCATTTTTTATTATTTTGGGCGAGTTCAAATTGGAGGCCTATTTAAAGCTAATTAGGCCAAGGGAGAATCCCTAGGACTTGATAGATTCTTCAAAAGATCACTTAGAGACCCAAAAATATTAATGACAGATTTTGTAGGCCTTGGAATTTGCAAATATCTTTCTACTGAGGCCTGATTGGGCCTAGAAGCTTTTACTTTTTTGTCAATTTTTGTCTCTGACACATACATGCAGTTAGAGTTATATTTAAAGACTTTTGTGTTGTCTTTTCATAGTTCAAATCACTTGGATGGCCATCCACTTTTTTAGGCCTATATAAGGCCCCTATTGTAACACTTGAACACATAATATGAAGTTATCCCTTATTGTGAAAGCTTTGCTTTCTCCCTTTGAGTGTTCTCCTTGATAGATAGTGCTCTGTGCTTGTGAATACAAGTACACCCTATATGGATTTAAGGGTTGAAGAGGTTAGTTCGGTAAATTCAAGCTCTAACACTTCTTGTTAATCAAAGCTTGTGGATTTAAGTCTATGGTCTACATTGTTCCTGTGTTAAGGCTGCGTCAGTTAGTCACCCTAACATTGTGTATATTGTATGCCTTGTAAGCCACTACGTGTGTTAGCTTACCTCAATTATTTGTCACACGTATGCATCAAATGTTATATTTAGATATCAGTCACTAGGAAAATAGCATAATAACCCCTCTCATGAACTAACCCCATTTGGATTCTTTACATTTAAAGGGTAGACTTCAGACATTTTCCAGAGTTTATGTATGTAACAACTTAGGTGCAATGTAATGAGATCATTAATGGAATTATCAAGACAGGGAGGAAGAAAATGGATCCTCAAAACAATGGATAATAATGGATAATTTAATTTTTGATCTAACAAAACAATTTTGGATTAATTTTGATTTGTCTTTTGAAACTTATGAATTTTCCTATTTTTAGGAATTTTCAAGATTTTTTTGAATTTATTTAAACCTATTTTCAATTTTTAAAAGAATAAAAAAAATAAATCAATAATGTTTTATTTAATCACATGCTGATGTGGCGGATCATCGTCATGTGGCGACGTGTGTACACGCCACATGGCAGTGTTTGTGTGTGACATGTGTGCATGCGCGTGTGCATGTGTGCGCGTGTGTGCACACGTGTGCGCGAAAGAGTGAATAATGGGTAAAGAATCCTTAGAGGATTTAATCTAACCCATTAAGCTCTTATATGTTATATATGCAATTAAACATTATAATTTATTACATGTGGGACTATTTTTCTTTCTTTTTAGTCCCAAGTGACGTGGTGTAACGAGAAGCGTCTGATCACGCGGTTAAATCGCATGCGTCGGATATCACTTACTCGCGGGGGTAGGTGGTGGCATCTGATTAGGCAATGATTCGATTTAAAGATGATTTAATCTCAGCCGTTAATCTGGGGAGTTATAACGGTCGAGATTAAATGCATCAATGAACACGTGGACTCATCGCGATCGTCCGATGAAGACCGAACAGACACGACTTAAAGACGTCAATTCACCAAAAGACATTTAATCTCAGCCATTGATCAAATTGAAACGACGCATCTGACGGCTACGCCCAAATTTGCCTATAAAATCGAAATGTTCTTTGTCGAAAAACTTGTTCTTGAATTTTTCAAGCAATTCGAACTATTTAGACACCACAAACCTTGAATCTCTTAAATTCTTCCTCTTCTAGACTCATTTCCATGTCCGAGGAGTGTTTGAAATCAAGAATTAGTTGAAAGAATCAGAAAAAATCACATCTTGAACGCCGAACTTCGTTTTCGAAATCGTGGAATAAAAAGCTTTGAATCCAAAAATTAATTGTATCATTTCGAGCGCGACTTCGAGTTAGGTTGCGTGTTTTCATCCTAATTCATTTTCCTTTAGCTTTAGATTTATATTTTGAATTATAGATTAGTTTAATTGTAGTTTTAATTTCAGTTTTTATCTATTTTCGCTATTGATTTTCTTTCTCAATTTCAAATATCGTTTTCTTCACAAATTCTAATATGAATCCAGTGTTTTTTTATTCCATGGATTTGTATTGGAGTTACCTTGCTTAATATACTAAAATCTTTAATTTCTTACCTCAATTCATTATCTAATTTGATCGAATTTCAAAGATATCTCAAAATTTCCCTTATTTCTCCGTGGATTCGACCTTATGCACCACTATACTCTTTAATTAGTTATTTAATCTTTAAATTGGTGAGTTTGGTAATTTTTTTGACAAGAGATTGTGTATATTCAATGACTGCACAAAATTTTTTCATCATATATCTAAGTCAAATCCATTCAAACTCTATTTACACTAGGGATAAGGGGCACTCAAAACCTACTTGCATTTATTCCACATCTTCAGGGGAACCTTGCCAATTAGCAAAGTCAAAAGAAAAATGTGACATCTTGCTCGAGTAATGAGGTTGAGTACGGAGTGATGGCAATTATTGCCCGTAAGATGATATGGATTCAATCTCTTATCCTAGAGCTAAATCTTTTCATGTCCACCTGAATGCCCTTACAACGTGACAACCAAGTAGTGATATTTATTGCAATTAAAATGAAATTTCATGAGCACACTGATAACATGCATATTTAACTTAAATTCTTATCTTATTTAACTAATATTCATGCTTATTTTATGTGATTATGATGCATGTTATCATAATTTTTATGAATTTTCTCCATTGGTATGCCATTTTTACTAAAGTTAATATTTATGCATTATTTAGGGTTAATTATGTGCCTTATGGATGTTTAATATTTTTCAAGATTAAATAAATAGAAATTAATCATTTTCCTTGATTTACTTTGACTTTAGTAGATTATCAAAATGATTAATTTCAAAAAGAGAATGTTGGGATGATATAAAATAGAATTCTTAAGGGATTATTTGAGTTTATTTTGAATTCATCTTATTTTCTTGTTTGGATTTATATTTTAGGTGTCATAATATTAAAGATGAAGAAATTTGTGATCCAATGGAGAAAATTTGAGTCAAAAAGGAGTTATAAAAATAAAAATATGAATTTTGGAATTTTTTTAGAATTTTTTGGATTTAATTTTGATTTTTCTGAAATTTTGTAGGATTTAATTCCTTATTAAAAATAGAAAAAGGTGTTTATTTATCATGCGGGACCCGTAGAGTTGACGTGGCGCAGGGTAGACACATGGCGAAGCCACGTGAGACAATGCAAGGCCACGTGGACGCCTACGTGGCGCGAGGAGGGCTTTGGGCTGGCAAGTGATGGGCCCACAGGTTAGTGAACCCAGGTAAGAAGATTGGGGCGTACTAGGCCCATACGGATGACGCATCCCTTAAGGGAGGCTCCACACTATAAACGCGATATTTCTCTCTAATCTTCTCCGTGTGGGACTATCTTCCCTTTATTTCCTTTCTTCGCAGGATGCGTGTCAGCGTAAAGTGCGTCGGATGCGATCGCGATGATCGAGATGCGTCGATCACGTGAACCAGAGTCCACCCAATCAAGGATCAACGCACATGGATAATGCAAACCGTCAATTTCATTAATGAAATCGAACGGTTGCGATTTAATCGCGCTTTCGGCGATCGTGGGGCGACACATGGACGCATCAAGAGCCTCCAAGGAAGATCGGACAGGCGATATTTGCGGGATCGTGGGATCGTGGCCCACGGATTTCACAAAATCGTGGCCGTCATATCACCTTCTCTAAATCAAACGACCCACATTTTTCACGGAAAATTTCCTATAAAACGGGTGTTCTTCCTCCTTTGTAAATAGGGTTCAACTGTTTCGGTCCGGTCCAGTTTTTGGCACAATACTCGGTCCAAACCTTAATTCGGTCTGGGTCTCGCAGTCTCGGTCAACCTTGGTCACGGTTTGGTTCGGTCTTAATTTTTGTCTCCAATTTTCAAATGTAAAAAAATTTCAAATATAAAAAACTAGTTTCAAATGTTAAAAATTTTCCCACGTAGAAGTTTAATTAATTGGCGGAATGAACTCACGATGAATCTAAGAGTTCAAATGACATCTCCTGAAAGACGTATCCCTTGCAAATTTGAGCCTTTGAGGATCTGCCCGTGAAAAAAAGTGAAATTTTTTAATAGTTCAGAAACTTAAATAGTTTACAATTATCGTAAACTTTCAGTATTATGTAATTAATAAATATAAGTGTGCCTATTGATAAAAATGCTAATTATAAATGGAGAAAGAGACCTAGAAATAAGAAATCGAGCTAGCAATAAGAAAATTTACTCAATAAGAAATAATTTACCGAATAAGACCTAACAATAATAATTCGAGCTAGCAATAAGAAAATTCTTGTTTTTAGGACTTTAGTTATTGAAGGTTGTTTCCTTGATCTATGGAGGTTCTTTGGGATGATTTTGATGAGAGAGAAAGGGGACAGAGAAGAGAGCAGGGAGAGAGTGAACTAGGAAAGAAAGATGAAAAGAATAAGTCAAAGAACAGAAAGAGGGAGAAGTGGAATCGATTAGGGGTAGAGAGAGAGAGAGAGAGAAGAGTCTATTTGATGAGAGAAGATTTAAGAGGAAATCGGATGGACTGTAAGAGAGAGAAGGAGAACGTGATCGAGGTTATAGAAGAGAGAAGAACTCGAGGAGAACGCTTAGTCTAACGTTCCCTCCGTCCCTTCACGCTTAGTCTTACAAGATTTTTTTCATCCTGTAAATTCTCTCTCTTTGGAATTGTGGGGGACGAACGATTGGAAATGACTCGTCGTGACTAATTAATGTCGAAGGTTTAATCTGCGAAAAAACGGAGAGAGGACTAGAGAGAGAAAGACACACCTCTCAGAGCTCGTCGCGAGAGTCGTCATCATACTCAGAAGAAGACAAAGACTACGATGGCATGCCGTATCGCTGGTAAACGGCAGAGATGACCGGATTACAGATAGCCTCCACCTCCTTAAGCTTCTCATCATAGTCCCCCATCTCGGCGGACTGGTTCTCATCTAGCCACTCGAGGGCTTCCTTCAAAGCAGCCTCCACTTTCTCCTTCTCCGCCACCTCGATTTTGTTCGCCAGTTTATCCTTATCGCCGATTGTGTTCTTCATGTTGTAGACATACGTCTCGAAAGAATTCCTCTCGTCGATCTTCTCCTTAACCTTCTGCCGGATTTAGTCCCACTATCGGATTTGAGTGCGCCAACCAGGTGGGGGATGCAGAGGGTGGCTGCTTCTGACGTGAAGAGCTTCTTGAAGTTGGCGAAGATCACTTGGATAGTCTTCAAGACTTCCTCGTTTGTCATCCCCGTTGACCACAACTCCCTCTCCAAAGCCGCTGCCACCAGGGATCCAAAATCCTCAGATCGATAGATAAATAGATAGAGACAGACAGAAATACAGACGGAAAGACAGAGAAAGCTGAAGAGGAAAAGAGGGAGCAGAGAGAGGTTGGGAACCTTCTCTATCTTCCTCGTGAATGTGCATGTAGGAGCACAGACATGGAGACTGACCGGTTGAGGATCGGTCTGAGCTCGTTGGAGACATACTCCTGGAGTGTGTGGTTAGAGAAGAGGAATTTGATGAGCAAGTGCGGCCTGGGCAGCAACGTCTGAATTCGGCGACAACAGTAGCTCCTGAATCACGAGTATCCCTCCCGCCTCCGCCAACGCGTGCCCGTTTGTCCGGCTGCGCGCCACCAGGTTCTGCAGCGCACAAACTACGACCATCTTCATGTCTTCCGTCGGCTAGAGATTGAGAGCAACAATGAGAGAGTGAAAGATTGAAAACTGGAGAGAGAGACAAAAAGATAGCGTGGTCAAACAACATCGTCTCGCTGGGGAGGAAGGACTCACGCAAGGATCATACTCCTTCGTCGTCGCAAGGACTCACGCGTGGAAGAAATTTCCACGCGCAAGAGAAATTCCTCGTGCAAGAAAAAGGTGCAGCAGCGAGAGAGAAGGTGGAGACGGAAGGGAGAGACGTGTTGTGGCGGTAGAAGAAGAGGGAGAGAGAGAGCTTCTCTCACCGCATGGAAGAAGTTCTGCGCTCGCTCGTTCATCCACGCAGAATACCGAATTTTTTTTTTCATTTGGTCCAGGACCGAATTTGTCAATTGACCGGACCGAATCGAGGACTGAGACCGTCAAATGCCCATTTTGATGGACCGACGGTCTCGGTTCGGTTCGGTAGACCGAACCTCGGTCAGTCTTTGTGGAACCCTATTTGTTAAGCAACTCTAGATTGAATCGTGAAGAAATTAAGCAATTTTGAGCAAAATCCTAAGTTCCTCATGATCCCCTCGTGTTCTAGACTCGATTGCAATCCAATTAAGGCGGGATTGATCACGAATCGTTGCAAGATTTGATCAAATTCTCCCATTGAACACCGAACGTACGTTGAAGAAGAAACCAATCAAATACACTTCAATTGACGTGATTTGGAGCCTAAACTTCGCAACAATCGGGTTAGTAGTGAGAATCAATCACCCATCTTGCAATAATTGTAATATATATTAGATTTAGTTAGTCAATTTCATTTTAGAAATCGAATTTTTCTTCATTTTTGCCCAAATTTTGGGTGCGGATTTTTGCTGATCTTGAAACAAGGATTTCTCCCTGATCTTAAGTCCAAATTTTTTTTATTTTGGTTTCATTGGATTCCTTATTTTATCAGCTTTCCGTGGATAGTAAAATCGTAAAATTTTATCATCATTTGACTCTTCAATTTGACGTTTGACCATCGTCAGTTCATTTTCAATCTGAATTTGGGCGTTGACTTGCGGGGGCAACTACTCTTAAAATAGAAGGTAAAATTTGAGGTTCGACTTCTTTACTTCGTAAGCAGGATAAGGTAGAAAAAGAATATAAACCACAGAGAGTGTCGAAGAAAGTAATCACACTTGGCATATACAAATGTAAGGTATGCATCTGGAGAATAAGAGTTCCCTAGTGAACATGTAAGAAACAGTTCTTGCAAAACCTTCGGATAACCTTCCAGAGAATCCAAATGTAACTTCAGAACCATTAGTGATGTCATTTTGCATCCCCACATTTCAGAGGAGTCAATCATCGGCTCTTGAATAGAAATAATAGAAATGGAATGGGATTGGATAAGCTACCTCCACTGGAGACCTTTGGTCCCCTGTTGTTCTAGATCAGGTTATGAGGACCGTAGGGAGAAGAAGAGTAGTAAGTTCGGAAGTGGAAGTTGTTTTCAGTTCGGGAAAATTTTGACCTAACACTTCGCGTTACCCTGGGAGGGCTGTTTTGTTGATGCTTTCCAGTTTTGAATGAAGAAGAATAGAGATAGCAGGAGGTCATGTAGATCTTCTATTTCGCCGCTTTGATTACTCCGTACTTCATGGTCTTGGAGAGTTTGCTTCTACATGGAAACGAAGACCTTCGAAAAAATTAGACAGTGAAGAAAGGGGAGAAAGTCAAGTCTAAGCGCCATATGGCACGAAAAGGAAATCATATTTCGATAAGACTTGATCTGAATCGTCGTTCAGATCCAAGTCGATTCAGTGAGGGCGACCACGAAAGTCACCGAATGGGTCCGTCCTTTTCCTGTAGTCCTAACTAAATAAAAGGCATGGGAATCCGGGACGAACACGACTTCTTCTAACGCTAGAAGACCACAGGAGGACACACGGGACAAGAGCATGTCGTGAAAGAAGCACACTGGTTTGCTTTGACCCGTGTCTCCGGGCACATTTGAATGTAGATATCATGAACGAACAAGATACCAGGCCGAGAAACCCGGGCAACCACTCCCCTAATATGCCGATTGCTAGCGCATCCAGGGCCCCGACGCCCAACTCCGCTGGAGAGGCCGTCACTGATATGGGTTTCTTCGGATAGACTTACTTTTTCTGCGAACGCTTAGTCTCTTTGGAATCCTTTGGTTGTTATATTTCTATTAATATATGAATTTTAAGATTTAGATATCATTTGGTTAGTCAATTTGATGATTTAAACCGAAGTGTTCATTTCATGATTTTTTTTATCTTTGATTTTCAATAATTCATAATAAATCTAATTCTTCTCGAAAAATCATAAATTATATATAAAAAATTTTCATTTCTCTCTTGTCTCTGAATATATAATTTTTATAATATTTTAAGCTCTTTTTATTATCTGATTTTAAAGAAAGTCAACAGTTAGTCAAAGTCAATGCTTTGACCTTGACTTTTGATATTTCTTCATCAAATCAGCTTCTAAATTCTTAAAATAACTTATTTGGCATACTTATATCATTATCATTAATTAAATATCATTTTTACTTCTTAAAAACCTTAATTAAACCTAAATTTGACCAAGTCAACTCTTCGAGCAAAGTCAACTATGCTCTATGTGGATCGACTTGATCTTTACACTATACTTGATTTCATATCTGTGTTATTGTGAGTTTGGAATTATAAATTTTTTTTTAGCAACGTTTGTGTGTTTTCAACGATCGCATAAATCGTTTCGTCACACACCAAACACATCGAGTTGAACTATCACTACATATGGGACTAGGTGCTTAAAGGACTCCACATGTTTGCATTGTCAAAAAAGTTCACACAAATCTTCATTGAGGGTCAAGAACCTTTTTCATACAACACTCTTGGCACCAAGTTGGGCATGCTTGATATATGCACTCTAGCTTGAGAGGGAGCATGAGTAAAATTCTTATGTCCACATTAGGCGCCCACTATGCATCTCTTTTCTTAGTGGTTCAATTTTTTTGTTCAATTTTCCTTTTTTTAACTCTCTTACTTCACATCTATATTTATACCACCAACATACAAGATATTCAAAGCATGCCAATATGTAAATCCATCTAGACTATCTCTTGAAATTTGTGTATCTTACTCTATTCTAGTTTTTGTATTGAACCTATTTATTTATGATGGTTAATAAAGATTTGAATCATCTATATTTAGTTGCATGAAATTTAAAATAAAATATGGCAACATTGGTAAGGCAAAGAGTACGACATTGTCCCCGTTTCCCAAGATTCTCACTCTACAGTAGTTTGTCATATGAAAACATATCTATGAACTTGGCATTCCAAATGTATAAAAATACATCAAAATCATCTTACATACTTTTTTAGATTTTTAAGATCAATGTTAATGATGCCCAAGAAATTTTTTTCAAATGATTCAGAATTATCAAAACATGTTAATTGTTGTAGGCAACATTGTTAATGAGTTGAATAGGAAATAACAGAAGTACAATACATGGGATATTTTAAACTTATATCCCTAAAAATACTAAAGAGATAAATTAGGTGTTTTTATCATTAAATTTATTCAATGCTTTTAGAATTTGAACTCTAGATTATCTCCACTCAAATCTACAAAAATAGGCATACATTTTTTTCCTCAAACTTCCACAATAATCACCATGAAACTCATTACAAAGTTGGATCACAACGAATCAACTCCAAATGTCACAAAGAAAGAGAACTCGCAATGAAAACTTATAAACAACAAAGAATAAAAGGATGAGGGAGAAATTCTTTATCCCCAAGATTGTTGTAAAAGCAATGCTCCTACTGGGTGGATGTAGGATGGTTTCATGTGTGTCTTAATCAGCACATGCTACATTTGTGGCAAAAGGTGAGTCTTCAAAGTCTTTATGGCACTCAAACCTCTAGAACTAAAGACATCATTGTGTCACATCTTATTATTACACTTGAGGTATTTTTGGCATGCATGGGAACCTTCAGGGTTCTGAGATTGATAAGTCTTATGATTTTTTTATCAAAACATCAAATGAATCGGAATGCATTGAATCAGATATTCAAAATATTGAGACACCAAGAACAGATGATCTTATCATCTAGTATGTATGAGAAAACATACTTATAGGGTTCTCTTGAAGGAGTTCTTCAAGCTATTCAAGTGTTTAGCCTCTAACAGTATCCACACGGTCTCTGTATGGTTGGATCTCCTCTTCAAAGCTCTTCACCAAGATAGAAAGAGAAGAAAGTAGATAATTCCCACCTTCCCTTGTGGTTGTTCTCCCCTTATTGATAGACATTTGGTATATGGATTTTTCATAAAAACCCTCATAATTATATCTATATCCACCAACATCCATAGACCTTATGTTTGTGACCTTCACAATAACACCTATAAGCCCAATAACTCACTAGTTAATACTATATATGCCCAATAATACCTTATTCGTCAACCTTAATTAATTATCCACATAAATATATAGATTAATTAATCAAAGATTGATTTAACCTAATCATTAGGTTGAGTTATGATAACATGTCATTGATGCATTCATTTTCATCATTATAAATGGGTTGTAAAATATAATTCTTGTTAATATAATAGAAGTTATCATGTTTTTTATGATATTTTTGCATTCATCATTTCATTCCACTCATATACTCAACTTGCATCTATTTAGTGCTAATTTGGTTAAAAAATAAATATATCCTATCATGCACCATTATTTTTAAATACTTATACTATGATACTAACACCATTTTACTCTTTCAAAGTCAAGTGGTTGAATTCTCACATTTTTTATGAGTTATATGGATGTAGGGACATAGGTATGAATGTAGGAAAGCATAGATATGGATAACGATAAGAGGAGAGAGGAAACAACTCTCCACTAAATTTGAAGGCCAAGCCAACTATATTTTTATGAAATGTGGTAAATGAGGGATCATCATAAAATTTTAAGAATGATCCAAAATTGATTTAGAATGAATATTGGGTCAATCTCCTTATTTTTTAGGAGGTTAGACCAAACTTAACTTTTATTAAATGAGACCTTAATTTTTTTTCATGATTTATAGATATGAAAAGATAGAGGATTAAATTCTTGATCTAATGGAGAAAATTTCATGGAAAAAGGAGTTATATTTTTTGAGATATTTAATTTCTAAGTTTAGGGATTTTTCTGGAAAATTTTTCTAAATTTTTAGGGACTTTTCAGACTTTGAGTATATTTATAAAAATGACACTTTGACATTTGAAGTATAAATTTATAGAAATTTCCCCTCCGATTTTTAAAGTGAATATTTACAAAAATGTCCCTCTAATTTTTTAAGTTAGAAATTGACTGAAATGCCCCTCCGTACGATCTCAATCAACGACTAGGATTTCTATAAATTAAAATCATGATATATCGTGATCTAGATAGAGTTTTGAGCTGAAATTTTATTTCTAGATTCATCTTTTAACCCTCTATCCATCCATACCCTTAGATTGAAGAATCTAGCTGGAAAAAATTTGGACCCTAAAAACCCACCTATAAAAACCTTAATTTTCTCTCTCCTTGCATTTTTTGGCTCTCTCTTAACATCAGGCTACAAGAAGGAAAGGGAGAGGAGGTTAAGGCCCAAGGAGGATCATTGGTTGATGCTCAATCATGTAGTGGAAAGGGAGTATTCAAAGATCATGATCGGAGCAAATTGAGCATCACCCCGCCTAGGACAAGCACACCAACGGGGTTTGTGTAAAGATCTAGATTAGATTTTGGCTTGGGAACATCTCCATATACAGTAGATATAAAAATTCTTTTTGTTTTCTTTTTCTTTTTCTTTTATTGTCCTAGCTTTGACATCATCTATGTGTGCATCTCTTACTCTCACCCTTGTCGTGCATTTATCAATTGCTAGCGACATATATTTTCTCATCTTTCTATCATATTATCTCCATTTTCATCTCTATTAATCTAATTATCTTATCTCTTTTCTAATTTCTACCTTAATTCTAAGAGAAACTCAAAATTATCTCGCATCCTCACCTCCACGCGCTCCATTCCAACTCACACTTCTTCCTCTGCCCTCATCTTTCTTTTGAACACATAACCTCATCATTTTAGCTCCCAGTAGATTCAACCCTTTCTGCACTATACTACGTAAGGGACACTATTTTATTGCATGAAATCGACTCACAACAACGATGAAAAACACACGTGATCAAGTTCATCAAGCTACACCACGTACTTGATGAACTTGATCACATGTGTTTTTCGTCGTTGTTGTGTGTCAATTTCATGCAATAAAATATTTTTCCTTACTTATTATAGTGCCAACAAGGGTTGAATCCATAGGAAGCTAAAGTAATGAGGTTATGTGTTCAAAAGAAATATAAGAGCGGAGGAAGATGTGAGAGTTAAAATGAGCACGTAGAGTATGAGAGATAATTTTGAGTTTCTCTTATAATTAAGGTAGAAATTAGAAAATAGATGAGATAATTAGATTAATATAGATGAAAATGGAGATAACATGATGGAAAGATGATAATAATAGATGGCGGTAGCAATGGATAATTGCATGGCAAGGGTGAGAGTGAGAGATGCAGACAGAGATGATGTCAAAGCTAGTATAATAAAAGAAAACTAAAAATAAAAAACACATGTCTACTGTACATGTGACGAGACGAGACCCTGAGGTTGTCGATTTCACGCGGTATCGCGTCAAAAATTATTCCGAACTTACCAATTTTAGGAAATTAACTCGAATTGAGTGGCATAATGGTAAATAAGGGTCGAATCCACAGGGAAATAAGGAATTTCTTGATGTAATCTTCGAATTTGATCAATTCGGACGAGAAATTGATGGTAGAAATTGGGGAAAATGGTATTTTATGAAATATAACTTCAAAACGAATCCACGGAATCAAAAATCATCGAAAATGATCTTGATTTCGTGGAGAAATCGCAAATTGAAGTGGAGAGAAATTTCGGAACGTAAAAATCGCGATTTTGAAAAAATTTGATGAAATTAAATCATAAATCCTAATCTAAACAGAAATTAAACCTAAATGGAAGATTATGAAGCAAAAACCGCTTCCACTAATCCCCGATTGCGATCAAATCACGGCGAATAAGCCTCTTAATCGCGAAGAACACGAAGAACGCGATCGGTGGATTCAAGCTGTGATTTCTCCTTCGATTCTCCACCAAATCTTGACTTCAACCCTCCGTGGATGCGGAAATGAGAGAGGAAGAGGATGGAATCAAGAGAAACGAGAGAGAGGGTGTCTAGACAGCTCAATTGGATTGAAATCTCAACTCGGATGCTTACAAACGATGAAGAACAAGTCTTTTTATAGGGTTTTTTATCTTAACCGTCCGATCGTTTCGATCGAGGGTTATGATGAAACATCCACGATGGACCGTTTCTGAAAATGTCGTGGCCGTCCGATCTTGATCAACAATCCGGATGCATCCGCGCGATTAAACGTTATAAACGCTTGATTTTGTCGTCGTTGGATCGCGATACGACGATCGCGATTCTCCCCGCCAATCTTTAATCGTGACCGTTATAATGCCTTTAATAAAGGCACGTGCGCTTGATCTTGATCGATGATCCGCGCTCCACGCGATCAACGCGTGGATTTCAAAACACCGACGATCCGACGCTTCGCGAGCAGCCACGTCACCTGCATCGAAAACACTGTGTGGGACTTAGTCCCACACGGAATTAATTAAAGCGTTTCATCGGGTTTATAACACCCGACATTTAAGAGAGTTTTAATACCCTTCCGGACTACGGAAGGCTGAAATTCCTATATATAAGTTAAAACTATATGAATATATAAATATGTACAATGCGCCACGTAGGCGCTGCGCGGGTCCGCGTGGCGCTGCCACGTGGCCTTGCATGCCACGTCGCATCCACGCGAGTCCCGCGCGGATTAAACCCGCTTTTTGCCATTTTTAATTCATTTTTTAATCATTAAAAATCAAATTTAATTCAGAAAAATCCATAAAAAATCCTAAAAATTGTAAAATCCATACCTTTAAAAATATAACTCCAAATTAATCCAAATTTCTTTCATTTGATCTGAAAATTTAATTATCTATTATTCTAAAAAGTCAAATTTAATAAATAACAAGAGTTTAAATTATTATTTCAAAATTACATTCATTTATTAAGATTTTAAACTTTAGAAAATGAAATAAATGTTTTATAAAAAATGATTTCTCTTGTTATTTTAATTTAAAAACACTTATAATCTCAAAAAAAAGATGGGTTATCAAATTATTAAATTCTAATTTATCAAAATTAACCCTAATTTAAAGTATTTTGAGATTATGATGACTTTTTCATATAATAATAGAAAAATACATATAAGTATGATAACATGCATGGAAATGAAATCATTTATACTTTAATATGCATCAAAAATCATGTTTTATGATGTAAATATAGCATGTTATCACACCCCCCAACTTAAATTATTGCTAGTCTCTTAGCAATTTACTACATGCTCTCCCTAGAAAGTCTTTTCATCCTTTGGTCCTACTACTAAAAAGGTAAAGTGTATAAAGGTATGATCACGTTTTCCTCATAGTGTAGGCCATAATGATCTAGATTCCATCTCTAGGTTGACTTCTTTAGTGCATGTCAGGGTAGTGCTCATCGGCTAATGCTCAAGTCTAATTCTTGATTGTAATCAAGGTGAGCCTATCCAAGGTATGATGCTATGGTGCTGAAAATATCCTCACTCTCTCATGAGTGGATGTAATTCCTTACCCTCTCCATAAACACATCACTCCTTCCCTCAAATTGGAGGCTACCTAGTACTTAGAATTCCCCTCAACTCGCTTTCCTCCTTAAAAGAGTGTAATTCAAAAGGATTCCTATCTTTGGATGTATCGTGTGAGGAGGCTGAAGGAAATAAAAGATACTATTTCTAAGGGTATGACTTGGCTAAAAGCAAATATGCTAATAAAATAAAGTGGATTATAAAATCAAAGAAGGTACCACTTATGATGATTATACTCCCAAGTGAGGTGGATGATGATGGATAGGGTAGATGGTGGAGATGATAGTGGAGGTAGAGATAAGGGTAGAAGATGTTCCCACTTATTTCCCTTCTTGTAACTTCTTATTTCTCTCTTTCTTTTGACTTTTCTCCTCTTTCTTTTCTTCTTCATTTTTTTAAAGCATTTCAGAAGACTAGAATGATGATGTGGAGGAGTTTTAGGATTTCTGAAGAGAGTGTGTAGAAATTGAAGTTTAGTGAAGGTATAAGCACATGTGGGAGGAAAAATGGAAGGTGAGATGGATGTGTGGGTTCACTTGGGAGTGTTCATCATCAAAAGCAAAGTTTAAAACAAATTGGTGTTACTACTTGACTGCTTTGGAAAAGAAAACTACATGCCTATAAGGAAAAGATAGGTGCTACAAAGATTATGGATCATTGCACTCTTTAAAGGGGAAAGTCTAGCATCGAGAAATTCCTTATACTAAGCAGTTTGGGCTAATAGTAGGTAAAGGGTGGAATTCTTTTCTCTCAAATACTCTCCTTTCCAATCCCATAGCATTTCAACCTCTTGATTACTCTTTTTCCTTGGTGCCTGTTAGATACCCAACCCCAAAGAAGTCAACCACTAACTCTAATCCGTTGGTCTCTCTGGATCATTTGGCTTTATTACTTAAAATGTAATCATATGGACTACATCTCTAGTAGGTCAGATCTCTAGATGAAAAGACTTCTAAGGTGGGGTAGATTATATCGAAGATATGAAAATAGGAGTTTTTAGAATGTAGAATTTTAAAATTTTTGAAAAATGATAGAGCTTTTTCTAAATCTTCACCCCCAACTAGAATCTTTCATTGCCCTCAATGAAAACTACATGCTCATGTGAAAAACTCATCGAATCATGGCATGAAAACAATAAAAAGTGCGGTGAGATGGGGTTAGAAAAGCTCATTAGTCTGTGATGCTCGTAGGATTTCCGGTGCAGGTGTGCCCTTTCCTAGTGTAGTTCTCTGTCGTCTAAAAAGAAACTGAAATCAAAACATAAAAATAAAAGGTAAGATAATCTTAGGGTGCCTCCCAAGAGCGCTAAGTTTAACGTCTTCAGCTAGACTAAACAAAATGAAACCTAGACTACTAATGGGTCGAGGGTGATACCGTCAGGTCCTCGAGTGCTCGGGAAGATGCAAATTTACCTTATCTGCTGGTGCGGGTGGCTCTGAGGTCAAGTACGGCTTGAGACGATGGTCGTTTACCTTGAATTGTCGACCGGTCTTAGGATCGGAGATGAGTACTGCTCCGCCGTCGAAAAATTCCAAAACCACATAGGGACCATCCCATCTGGAGTGCAGCTTTCCATGGAAGAGCTTGAGGCGCGAGTTGTAGAGCCAGACCTTGTCGTTGACCAGGAATGATCGTCGTCGGATATGTCAGTCGTGGAAGGCCTTGGTCTTCTCCCTGTAGATCGCCGCATTTTCGTACGCGTCGTGCCTCAACTCTTGTAACTCCTGGAGCTAGAGAAGTCGTTCTTTGCCTGCTTCATCCAGTGCGAGGTTGAGCTTCTTGATGGCCAAGTAAGCTCGATGCTCTAGCTCAACCGGAAGGTGGTAGGCTTTCCCGTATATGAGCCGGAAGGGAGACATCCCGATGGGTGTCTTGTTTGCCGTCCGGTATGCCCATAATGCGTCGGGGAGCTTGTGTGCCCAATCCTTTCCATCTAGCCGAATTATCTTCTTAAGAATAGTTTTGACTTCTCGATTACTAACCTCTACTTGCCCATTCGCCTGGGGGTGGTATGGCATGGTGATGCAGTGGTGTACTCTGTATTTCTTTAACAGCGCCCAGAAGTGCGAGTTTTTGAAGTGTGAGCCGCCGTCGCTGATGATGGCTCTCGGATAACCGTATCGGGTGAAGATACATCATGTGATGAAGCGCAGAACCTCCCGATGGTCGTTTGTCCTAGTGGGGATTGCTTCAACCCACTTGGACACATAGTCCACCGCCACCAAGATGTACTCTTTCCTATCAGAAGGTGGGAAAGGTTCCATGAATTCTATCCCCCAAAGGTCGAAGATTTCCACCTCAAGGATCGGCCGCATCGGCATCTCGTCTCGCTTGGAGATGTTGATCGCCGCTTGACATTGTAAGCACTCCGTGTAGAAACGGTGGGCGTCCTTGAAGATGGAGGGCCAGTAGAAGCAGCTCTGTAGGATCTTGTCCGCGGTCTTTTGTGTCGCGAAGTGTCCTAGAATCTAACCTAGATCTTTGCACAAGCCCTATTGGTCTTCTAATCCTAGGCCAAGTGATTCTCGATCTGCTTCGATCACAATCCTTGTTTGCTTTCTTCTTCACTACAAGATTGAGCATCAAATAATGCTCCTCTTTGGGCCTTGAACTCATCTCCCTCTCTTTCTGGTAGCTTGATACTAAGAGAGAGCCAAAATATGCAAGGAGAGAGAAAATGAAGGCTTTTATAGGTGGGTTCCTAGGGTTTAAATGTAAAGAGGGGGTAAAAGAGTTCAATAATTAATTTCATTTTTTTCACATTGATTCTTCAATCAAAGCGTATAGATGGATAGAAGGTTAAAAGATGAATCTAGGCATAAAATTTTAGCTCAAAACTCTATCTAGATTATGAGATATCATGATTTTAATTTAGAGAAATCCTAGCCAATGATTAAGATCGTGCAATAAGAGCGTGTCACGTGGCACCCTCTTATTGCACTCAAAAAGGTGTGCCAACCTTTATAAGTGTGGATAGGCCTATCTATAAATTTTTACTTCAAAATTAGATGGGCATTTGTGTAAAAATGCTCAAATATCGAAAAAAGTCCCTAAAAATTTAGAAAAATTTCATAAAAATCCGTAAACTTAGAAAGTGAATATCTCAAAAAATACAACTCCTTTTTCCATAAAATTTTCTCTATTTGATCAAGAATTTAATCCTATATCTTTTCATCTAATATATATATAAAATCATGAAAAAAAATTAATGTCTTGTCTAATAAAAATTAAGTTTGGATTAACATCCTTAAAAATAATGAAGTTGACACAATATTCACTCTAAATCAATTTTGGACCATCGTAAAAACTTTACGATGATCCCTCGTTTACCACTTATTTCATCCAAGTCCAAACCTCATTTACAACTTATTTCATCAAAATATGGTTTGCTCGGGTTTCAAATTTGGTGGATGAGTTTTTTTCCTCTTCCCTCTTAGCGTCATTCATATCTGTGATTTCCTACTTGCGTACCTATGTCTCTACATCCATATAACTTATAGAAAAATGTGAAAATTCTACCACTTGACTTTGAAAGAGTCAAATGGGGTTAGTCTCCTCGTATGAGTAATTGAAAAGAATGATGCATGATAGGACATATTTATCTGTTTTACCTAATTAGCACTAAATATGAGATATCATAAAATGATGATGCAAGTTGAGTATATCAATGGAATGAAATGATGAATGCAAAAATATCATAAAAATATGATAATATGCATTATATTAACCAGAATTATGTGTTAAAACCCCTTTATAATGATACAAATGAATGCATCAATGACAAGATATTAGTACTATAGGAGATATGTACTATGTAAGAACTCTTTTATGGAACCTTTCCATCATTGGTTATCAAATATATATAATCTTTCATCCACACAAGACTCATGAATGACTTAGGGTATGGTTAACCATTAAACCTTAATCGATTACTCAAAATACCCTTGAATGCTCTACATCGTTGAAGAACATGTCTATTTATAGGCTACATTGGGCGTGGTCGTCGGATTTGTCTCTTCATCTTCAATCAACCGCTCTTATGAAACGCTTGGATGCGAATCGCTAACATTAAGACGTGTTCGTTCGATTGAAGATGGAGTGCTCAGATTTTTATCACGTCACGCATGAAGAAGAAGCGTTGTGTGATCTCAATCGTCCAATTGTGAATTGACGCCTTAGATTCTCATCAGGCTCTTCAAATCCTGGTCGTTATAACTCCTCAAGTGAACATCCAGGAATGATCTCTTTACTAAAACCAATCGTCTTCCACTCAGATGTTGTCATGTACCCACTCACTAAGTGAAAATGAGGGATTGAGCTTAAACGTCTTAATTCACATCGATCAAACGCTCGTGAGCGTGCCACGTTACCTGTGCAATAAAATAAACAACATAGTCCCACACGATAGAAATCAAAGCAAAAATGCGAGTGTATAATACATGTGAACTTTAATGGGTTAGCAAAAATCCATTACTGGATGCTTAACCCATTAACCACGCGTGTGTACACATGCATACTATGTGTGCCACATGGCACACACACAAGTTGACATGTAAACTGCTTTGCCGCATCACCTGCCACGTTAGCGCAGTTTTAATCCGATTTTTTTATTCTTCATAATTTAAAATAAATTCATAAAAAGTCAGAAAAAAATTATATACAAATCCTTAAAAATTAGAAAATTCATAACTTTTAAAACACAACTCTAAATTAATCTACTCATTTCTTATTTAAAAATTATACTCATTTCTTTTAGAAAATAAATTTAGAAAAAAATACATTAGTATATATAAAAATATTTTTCTCTTATTATTAATTATTAAAATCTAATTATAATCTCAAATATAAAATGAGAATAATCTAATCTAAAATATCTCTCTTTAATTATTCATGATTATCCCTAAAATAGTACATTTTGAGATTATTATTAGGTTTAATCTTTATTAAGTGGGCATAGTTATGTGTTATTACAAATTAGCTATCATTTAATCACATTAAGTGATTCTATTATGTTTAATGACATTCATTTATGTGTGTGGAGGTTAATTATGTGTAGAGACAATTAAATCACATTAAGTTATTAGCCAATAATGGGCTAACTAATTATTGATTAGAGGCTTAAGCTCTCCTCACTCTCTATAAATAGGAGGCCATAGTCCACATGAGTAACCCAATACTTATAACCCTCTAGATATATTCCTATTTCTTATAGAGATCAAGAGGTTATCTTGGGGATATTCAAGAAGAATATTCTCCACTTCATAAATCTTTAGAGATGAAGAATCATCCCATGAATTCATGTACGAGTTTATTTATATTTTCTATGTATCTGATTATGCTAATGAATTAAGATGCAAACATAAGTTTCATCAGTTATAACTTAAATTATCATCAAATGATATATATACACTCAAAACATGATAACATGTATAAGAATATAATATTTTATCCCTTAATTTGTATTAATGATCTTATAATTTCATGTACAAATAGCATGTTAGCAGTAATTGAACTATTTAGACATCTCAATCCTTGAATATTTGCTTTCTTCCTCTTCTAGACTCATTTTTGAATCCAAGGAGTGGTTGAAAGTGAGATTTTATTGAAAGAATAGAAAGATTTCACCTCTTGAATGTTGAAATTTGTTTTCGAGAATGTGAAATGAATAGCCCTTAATTTGACAATCAATTGGATCATTTCGACCACGATTTTGGGTTAAATTATGTGTTTTCTTCATAATATTTTATCGTGTATCATAAGATTTTAATTTTGAAGCTTATATTATTAGAATTTTATAATATCTCTTTGTTTTCTATCTCTTCGTGATCGAATTTTCTATCTAAATTCCACTCTTTGATTTCTCTACGAATATTGATCCAAATTGCATGATTTTTAATTCCGTAGATTTGTTTTAGAGTTTTCTTTCCAAATCTACTAAAACCCTAATTTCTTATCTCAATTCCTTGTCCGATTTGATCAAATTTGAATAATACATAAAAATTCCGTAGTTCTTTGTGGATTTGACCCTTATTTACCATTATACTATTTAATTCTTAATTATAATATTAAATTGGTGAGTTTAGAAATGCTTGCAATGACCTCACGAATTCATCTCGTCTTTTTTCTTTCGGGATGGGAACTTTCTTTTCTAAATTTCTTTAGACTCATTGGGAATTTTATTTCTTTGATGGTTACCCACCCAAATGTTGCTTGTACGATGGGTCTTCATGTACTTGAAGAGATTCTTTGACACAATACTCTCTAGCTTCTTGCCTATTTGAAGCATGCCCATGGGCGTGGCCTTTTTACATCCTCAAAATTCCCCATAATTGGGATGAGAAAATCTACTCTAGAGTAACATTTGTCTAGAAATAACGTGAATCAGTCATGAAAATTACTTGAATACCTTGAAGCATTCACACAAAATTATTCAATTTTTGTAAAATAAAATAATTTCAATAAATTTTTATAAGGCAGCGGTTTATAGTCGACTCATTGATATATCTATGAAGATATTTGTTTCTTTAATTTCCTCTTTAATGCTCTTCACCAAGAGAAAAAGAGAAGAAATGAGATAATTTTCATAAGGCTCTCATGGGCACCTTAAGTTATTGTCATTCTCCCTTTATTTATAGACATTGGTTACGTGAACTTTTTGTAAGAAACCTAACCATTATGTCAATGTCCACCAATGTTTATAGACCTTCTAGGTCTATATATCTTAGTAGTTAATCACTCTATATATTAATTATCTATAAGGTTATTAACTAGTGAGATATATAAACCTAAAGGGTCACACACATAAGGTCCACGGACATATAAACCTTATATAGAACAAAAACATCTTATTGGTCAACCTTATTAATTATCTATAAAAATATATGTAGATTGATTAATTAAGGATCAATTTAACTCAATCGACAGGTAGAGTTGCTAGAGTGTTGGGTGCCTAGCTACGCCACGTACTCTAGAAGATATAGAATGTATAAGAACTCTCGTATAGAACCATTTCACCATTAATTACCGTATTTATATAATCCTTTATTCTCACAAGACTCGTGGATGACTTAAGGTATGTTCAACTGTCAAACCCTAATCGGCCACTCAAGTAAGTATTGATAGGTGGAAGGAATTATTGAGAACTCCTTCTCTAATGTTTTCACTATTTTGGCCAAGGATTTTATCGTATCTCATTCCTTTAGTCAATCTCTCTAAATATTGAGGACAAATAATCCAATCTTGACCACACACTCATCTTAAAGAACTTTATGTCATATCCAATATATGATGTTTTGGAGATCCCATTACTAGGGATTCATAAGTCATAATCAAAACACGATTATCCATCTACATAACGTTTTTAGTGTCTCAAGTCAAAAGACCATATACGCAATTGTGATATAAATCCACTTGATTGAAAGTTAGATGTAATATCATTCAGGAACTCGTATGAATCAATTAAGTAAACTCTTTCTCTAAAGAGAACTCATTATCTATACATATAAACCTTATATAAACTAATAACACCTTAACAGTCAACCTTGTTAATTATTTATATCAACAAATAGATTAATTAATTAAACATCTATTTAACCCAAATGATAAGTTGAGTTGTCAACCTATTGGGATCCAAGCTATGCTATGTGCTCTAAGAGATATAGAATGTATGAACTCTCATATAGAGCCTTCCCATCATTGGTTACCGTGTACATATAATCCTTCATTTGTTAGACTCGTGAATGACTTGGGATATCATCAAATGTAAAAATTTAATCGGTTATTCAAGTTAGTATTGATGCATACATGAAATTCTTAAGAAGTCCTCAAATATTTCCACTACCTGGCCAAGGATTTCATTGCATCTCATTACTTGAGTTAATCTATTAAAATATTGAGGGCAGACGATCCCAACTCGACCACATACTCATCTTCGAGAACTTCATGTCATATCTAATATAGGAAATTTTGGAGATCCGATGACAAGGGATTCTTAAGTTATAATCAAAACACAATTATTCATACATAAGATGTCTTTGGTGTATGAAGTCCAAGGACCAAGTACACAACTATGACATTAATCAACCAGATTAACAATTAAGTGTAATACCATTTAGGGATTTATATGGATCAATTCAATGAACTATTTCTCCAATGAGCACCTACTATTTATCCATGGTGTCTCCACATTTATAGCCATAAGATCAGTCATACTTATCACATGAGTCAGATCATGTAGTGTTATTCTATCTAGATCATTCGATGTCCGTTTTTAATATCCCACGATTAGGAATATTTAGATTGTATGTTTAGAATATCCTAGTCATATATAGTAGACAAGTTAGACAATACCATACTCCTCTTGTGAAATAAATATTTTACGAGGAGAAGATGATGATGTCGAATCACTCTAGTATGATTTGGCTTATAAGCCACATAATATCTATCTCTAGAAAGGTTGGTGGCTGGATGTAGGGCAGTCAGTGGCAGCAGGCCAAGGCAGTTATTACTTGGGGTAGCTAGATGCAAGGCAGGACAAGCATCACCTGGGCGTTAGAGACCTAACTAGGCCAATAGTTTGACGCATGGCTGAAGACTAGCGATTGTACGAGGAAATAGAGGCATTGCACAAGGAAATAAATGAAATGGGAATGAAATGAAGAAATTGGGACAAGACTTTGAAGCTTTAAGAAAATTGACGCAGCCTTAGCGCAGGAACTATGAAGAACAATGGTTTGAATCCACAAACCTTGACCTTCAAGAAGGGTTAGGTTCTGAGTCCACAGAACTAACTCTTCAACCCTTGAATCCACAAGGGGTGTACTTGAATCCACAAGCACAGAGCACTCTCTAACCGGGAGAACACTCAAGAGAAGAAAGCAAAGCTCTCAAAAGGGATAACTTTCAATTGTGAGTTCAAGTGTTACAATGGGGGCCTTATATAGGCCTCAAAAAGTGAAAGGTCATCCAAGTGACAAGACCCATGAAAAGACAACACAAAAGTCTTGAAAATACAACTCTGACAACATGCACGTGTTAGAGACAGAAGTGACAAAAGTAAAAGAGAATCTTCTAAGCCTTGTCAGGTCTCTCCAGAAAGATATTTGTAGTTTCCAAAGCATGTCATAAATATTTCTGGTTCCAAGGAGATTTTCTGACAAATGTGTCAGGTCCTAGGGATGCTCCGCGGGCCCAATAAGCATTTAATGGGCCTCCAATAAGAACTTGGCCATAATAGTGGAAAATGGGCTCCTGGGCTACAATCTGGCCTACATAAAAAATTGAGTGTTGAAATCCTTAATATTCCCATGCCTACAAGTGAGACTATGATATCTTGATAGAGTAAACATGTATACTATCCTAACATAATTATCTAGCACAAGGATAACCAGGAAAACTTTGAGAATCAAAAGCTAAATCTTCATCTGGATATCGACATCCATCTCGGAAAGCTATAGATCACCTTCAGCTAAGTATATATGGATTCCTAGACCCAAAATTGAGTAGTTTATATAGTTCTCTTGTCTTCCAAGTTAGTCTAATTGAAGACATTAAACTTACCCACTGTTATCTTACTTGGTTTTTGCTTTTTGTTTGCTTTTAGTTTTTTTTAATTCTTAGATATTACAAGTCAATGATGATATAAGTGGAAGCAAACAAAGAATATTGATGTCAACATGGCTTCAAAAACTTGGCAAGTTTTTTGAAACCCACTTTTTCAAAGTGGTTTTTGAAAAAAAAACATACTTTTCAAAGGTTCGATTTGTGTTTATTGGCGAAAAAAATTCAAAATTTCTTAAAATTTAAATTTTCATCATTTTTCCAACTTAGTTTTCTTCATCTTCTTCAAATATTTTACTTATTTGTACGCGCTTGTATTTAAAATAACACCCTATAAAGCATGAAAATTAGGACATAGAATAATTTCGAAAATAATATTCTTCATTTTGAATATTTTGAACATTAATTTGGAGAACTATCGGCGGGTCCCAGCCGACGTGGCAATCCTTCTCTTTTTTTACCTCCGACGGGAAGGGAATCGACGAAGCTCAGGTCCTCTCCTTGATTTTTCACTTCTAGAGAGAGAAAGAAAGAGGGCGTCGCTAGACCGAGAATATTTGCATGACGTCAGCGCTAGAGGACATCCCATGATGGCGGATAAATGGTGAAGAGGACTGCTGCTACTCAATCAAGCGCTTCGCCAGGCAGCTCACGTGGACTTCCATTCCCGGATTGCCCATCTCTCTCTCTCTCTTTCTCTCTCTAGATATATTCATATACCTGCGTCTAACGCCTGATGAGAATACAAGGCGAAGTCGACGGCCGGAGGTTTTCTCTGCACGCATGCGCGTTCAGATTCGGACCTAATCACATGGGTAGAGAGTAGAGATAGAGAGAGAGAGAGAGAGAGAGGAAATCAGGGATAAGAATTTTGCCTCGAAAAGCGATGGCACCGATGGCTGACGGATACCTCCACACTTCATCAAAATCAGCACGTTCCTAGACTTCCCTAGTTATATTATAAGATCTCTCTCTCCTCTGATTCTCTATCTCTCTCTCTTCTCTCTCTCTCTCCACTGATCACTTGTTTTGAATGGAAATAAATTTATTTCAAGCAAAGCAATCGATCTTTTTCATCTGATGAATATCATTTTTACAAAATGTGTATCTCTCTCCTTCTATCCCACCATGATCCTTTGAATTGGTCGGTCGATCTTCACCGTCGATCAACCATTTTCGATCATGATCCAGAGATTGGATGTGTTCCCTGCTCACGAGTAGCATACCTCTGATATCGAATGTGCTTTTAATTATATGTCAGCGAGTTTCGCATTAAATGTTAATTCGTAATTCCTGAAATAAATAAAGCGGGGGACCCACAGACTGTCGGTTCCATCTGACGTGGCAGACTTCATCGCTAGTTACCTGGACTGGCCGCCTTGGATGCCGGTCTATACGCAGTGAAGTCGTTGGCGCGGGATCGGGCATTATTTACGCATAGGCCCCTCGTATTTCAAAAGTGGTCAAAAATGGGCCCCACTTTTATACTTTATTGACGGGGATAAAATAAAATATAGCTGATATATTGTTCGCCGAACTTCCTTTAAAATTTTCCTTTTGAATAATCCCCCTCAATTTTTTAAAATTAAAAAACTGTTGTGCAATAATTGATGGTCTCTATGGCCAAGCTTAAAGTTTATATTTTTAGTCGGAAGTTTTCATTTTTTATAAGGGCAGGGCTTCAAGTAATTCTTTAGAGTTTATAGTTCAGCAGAACAGAAAATGAACTTGTTTGGGTTTTTTTTAAAGTGTCCCTTATAATGGAGATGTTTCTCTCTCTATCTTTGGTTCTCAGTTCTCTGTCCATATTGTCTTCTTGCCTTTTTCTTTTCTCTACCTGGCTATTTCTGTCTTCTCTTCTTTCTCTTTCTATGTCCTCTCTCTCTCATGCTCGGTGCTCCTCTCCAGAACTCGACAAAAGAAATCCCTCCCGCTCTCCTCCCTCGCTCTCCCCTGCACTCTCCTCCGTCCCTCAGATCGGAGGCCCGAAAGCAAGCCCTTCTACTCTCCTACTTCCTCTCTATTTCTCACGCTTTCTGTCTCTGCGTTCCTTCTCTTGCATTCTAGCTCCCAGTCCCTGGGAATGGAGGCGGAGAATCTATAGACAAACCGATGGCGGAAATGCCGAGATCAAGAGTAGAGCGACGAGATCCTACAGCTACGGCGGTTTCAGCTAGGGTTACCGGGAGGCCTATGCTGCGGCGTCGGCACCGGAGTGGTCCGAGTACTCCGTTGGTTCGCTGGAAACTCGGCGACCACGGATCGAAGCTCGAGAGAAGCAAGATTTCGCAGGAAACGGTTATCTCTGCGAGGAAACTCGCTGCCGGGATCTGGCAGTTGCAAGTCCCGGAGTTATCCTCTCGAACAAATTGCAGCTCTTCTCCGACGGTGAGACTTCTAATCTGCGAATCTCCTCGTCTATTTAAACCCTAGTTATTGGTTTTAGGCTCTCGATCTTGTTTTTCTTTTCGTTTTTGGGGTGTCTCGCTTCCTAAGTAGCGTCGATCTTGTTTGTGCATCGATCCGCCTGCGTCGCTCTTTGAGTTACTTGTAGCCTCTCAATTTAGTTCTTCGGTTGACTTGCCCTAGTATTGCATTTCCACGCTCTCCATTTTGTTTTCTCTGATTGACAGGGTTTTAGACTGCCCAAGTTGCGTCGATCTTGTTCGTGCATCGATTTTAGGGTTTTCACATTCGATCGATCGACTTTGTTTTAAGTGATTTCTTGTTTCTCGATTTCTTTCTTTCTCTGGTTTGTCTTGGTTTTTCATTTCAACGTTCTCGATTTTGTTCTTTCTCTGCATTGTCCTTGCTTTTCTTTTCTATGATATCGATCTTGTTTTTCTCCTATCGTTAGTGTTTTAGGCTTCAAAAGTAGCATTAATCTTGTTTATGCATTGATTTCTAAGGTTTCAAGCTCTATGATCTTGCTACATTGTTCTTGCATCGAGTAAGAGTGATTTCAGCCTCTCGATTTTGTTCTTCTTTGACGTTCCTTTGATCTTGTTTATCCCCCTGCATGTAGGGTTTTCGTGCTCGATCGATCTGCCTGCTGTGTTCTTGAATTTAGTTTGATCAATTTTAGCCTCTCGCTTTTGGTTTTCTTCTGATTTAGGTTTTCAGGCTTCGGAAGATCCGTAGATCTTGTTTGTCCCCCTGATTTTTTGGGTTTCAAGTTCTTGAGACATGCAGCCATTGAGTTTGAGTGATTATATGCTTGATTTTCTCTGCAGAGCTCGACCAGCCATCTCTGCCGGGATTCAAACTTCAAGAAGGTGAGGGATTGCAGTAATGGCACCTCCTTGAAGGTACTAATCCCGTCCTGGCTTTCCTCTCAAATTTTGATCTCTCTCTCAAATATGTGCTCTCTATGCTGCTGCTGCTGCTCCCTATCTCTCAAATATGTGGATTGCTCTCTCTCTCTCTTCCCTGCTCATAACCTTAAGTTTTCTTTGAAATCCCTCAGCCCGATCATTCTGGAGCAATGGCGGATCCTGCAATGGAGAGAGCAACAAAGTGGGATCCAGGAACTTCCTCAGCTGCTGATATAGCTCTGAGATTCTACAACCAGTTGAAGCTCATAGAAGATCACCACCAGACAACTGCAAATTCGGTCCAATTGCAGGCGGATCTCGAAGAGGTCAAATCTCAGGTCAGGATCCTCAAATCAGAACGTCGCGATCTGAAGAACAAGCTCAACCAGTTCCTGGACAAGATTGAAAAGTCCGAAACTGTGATCGATGATCTGAAGGAATCCCTCTCTAGGGAGAAGAAAACCAGGCGAAGAATTGAGATCGCAAATTCAAAGCTCATGGGAGATCTTGCTGACGCAGAGCTTGCTTCCAAACGCCATTTTCAGGAGCTCGAGAAGGAGAGGAAGGCGAGAGAGCTCGTCGAAGAGATATGTGATGAACTGGCTAAGGAGATTGGAGAAGACAAATCTGAACTTGAATCTCTTCGCCACGAACTTGCAGCCGTCCGTGATGAGGTTGAGGAAGAAAGGAAGATGCTACAAATGGCAGAAGTCTGGAGAGAGGAAAGAGTCCAGATGAAGCTCATTGATGCAAAGCTGGTGCTCGAGGAGAAGTATTCGGACCTGAGCAAACTGAGATCAGAGCTGGAGGTACTACTGAGCAGTGGCGGTGGAGGCGAGGCCGCAGAGAAACTTAAAACTGCCGCAGACACTGCAGCGGCAGCAGCGGCAAAGGAGATCAAGGAATTCTGTTACCAGGCGGAGAAGGAAGGAGATGAATGCAGCGATTGGGAGACAACAAGTGAGTCTGGGAGTGGAGTGACTGAGGAGAAGACACAGGAGATCGGTAGCTGGAGCTCCCCAGATATTGGGAAGAAGAACTGCATTGAGTGGAGGAGAGGAGTGCAGAAACAGAGCTTGAAGGCAAAGCTTCTGGAGGCAAGGCTTGAGAGCCAGAAGACCCAGCTTCGTCATGTCCTCCGGCAGAAGATATAGAAGAGAGATAGAAACGCTGGAAATCTCAAATCGAAGAATTCCCCCTCATTTTTTTAGTGTCACGAGATAGAAAGATGGGAGAAAAACTAGGATCAGGAGTATCAGATGTGATTATGTTGGTTCACTCCAGTGGTGGGAGATTTGTAGAGAGATGAATAGAAGAGAGGGTGGTCTAGATATCTCTCTCTCTCTCTCTCTCTCTGTAATTGAATCAACGGCTGGCCAGTGGATGGCAGATGGTGAAATGGGATTATGTTGTTCTATGCAGATTGAAAGAGAGAGAGATCTCAGGGCATGGAGATTTCAGGGAGATGATTGAGGTGGATTATGTTTTTGTATGCAAGTTGGGGAAACGAATAGAAAGAGAAAATCTTGAAGAAGGAGAGAGAGAGGCTGTATCTATCACCATGTAGGAGAGTGGTTGAATCTCTAGAAATGGTGAAGCTTTATGCATGTCTTTGATATCTAAAGATTTCTCTCTTCAAGTGACGTTCAGAACGTTATAATTAATTTTTCTCCATTTTTATTTATCTTCCTCTTCTTCTTTTTTATTTCCTCTTTTTTCTTCTTCTTTTTATTTCTTTTTCTCGTTCTTCTTCTTTTTTTTCTTCTTTTTTTCACCCCTTTTCATGCTTCTCGCCTTTTTGGGGGGAAAAAAACCCTGATTCCTCAATTGGGCTGTCGGCCCATTAAGCTAGGCTAAGTTGTGAAACCCTGGTCTCACAATATTATATGTAGAGAGATCGAGAGAGAGAGATGTGCATTTTTGAGTGCTCATAAATACTTAAATAGCCATGAAATACTCATAAACTTTCTATTTTCGGTAATTACTTAAATAGCCTTGAAATAAAATGAAAAATTATTTACCTTCCAACCAAAACAGAAAGTTCCCGCCCATTCTCTTCGCAACAAACTAACACTTCACCGCTCCCGCCTTCCCCTTCTCTCCCATTTTCCCCAATTAAAGTCCAAATTTCTTCGATTGATCGAGTTCCCGTCCTCCGCAACACTCTCTCGGTGAATCATCTTTCTCGCAGATTTTCGCATTATTTTTTCCCGTTCTCTTTCCCCTAGTTGCGCCACATAACTAAACATGCTGACTTCGCCTCATTTTTCTCTTTATTATTCATCCCCGAATTACGCGAAATAACCTAAAATACAGCGCCTCTCCGAATCCTCTCATTTATTTAAAATCAGATTCGACGCGGGATATTATTATGCTCACTGTAAACCCTAGATTCAATGTTTCTCTTTATTTCCAATCCTAGAGTGATTAATACCTTAAGATTAAGATCTAACTTATTTTTTCAGTCCCTGTCTACTATTCATCTTTTTGTACATGTTAATTGTGTTTCGAAATTATTAATTCTCGTCTAGATTTAGAAGACTCCATGTTTTTTACTCGTATTGTTTCAATTCACCAACTCGGGATGCAAACAGCCATCTGTAACTACCAGAACGCAGTTGTAGTGTCCATTACTCTTATTTTGTCAATCCTGCCTTGATTAATATCAGAAGATTAAAATCAGTTTAGCATGGAATTTAGTTACTCCTGTATACCATATGTCTTTATCCATCGTATATTTTTTCTATTTTTGTATTCGAAAAAGAGGCAAAAATTATTCCTCGACATTAAATTTGAATTCTTCCTCCATTATCTTTACCATGATGCTTCTATTCATAACTTATTCTTTTCATGGCTTTATCCATCCTCCTCCGTTGACTGCGTCTTGATTCCTTTTTCCACTTCGAGATCGTTCCAGAATTTCTACGAAGCTTTGCACCTGCAGCTGTCAACATTGACTTGAGTGGGTTGGCTCTATAGTAACCCATGATTTGAAGGGCTCACTGGTTTTCCTGTTTAAAAAGATGGGAAAAACCATTATTCCCGAGCTGCCCAGAAGAACCACAAGATCAGGTTTGTTGAGTGAGTCAACAGGAAAACAAGCGAAGGCCCAGAAACCTTCCGAATGCCCGTTGATAAATGAAGAAACAATCACCTTAGATGATATGATTCAAAATTTTCCGGGCAGAAGATTGCAAATACTCGAGGTTTCACAGATGATTGGGCCACTGAATTCTCCAATGCTTCCTCTCTTTATATATGGTGCCCCTTCAACTGGCAAAAGCAGTGTCATCACGCAAATTTTACAGCACTTAAACCGCCCTTTTGTCTACACAAGCTTTCGTTCCTGCTACAATCCAAGAATTTTTTATGAACACGTGCTAAAACGACTGTCTCTTCTGGTGAAGAATGTGAAGATTGACTTTTCAAGTTCTTTGAACTGCGAAAGGGCTTCTGATTTCATCTCTCGGGTCAGAGAAGCATTGACCCACTTAAACAAGTCAACTCTCCAAGGAAATGGAAAAATGATATACTTGGTCTTTGATAGTGTGGAGACTATTCATCACTGGGATCAAAGCTCTGATTTTGTTTCAATATTATTTAAGCTTCATGATCTTTTGAATTCAAGTGAATTGGGACTAATTTATTTGAGCAGCAATGGCCCTGACTGTTATTATTCATCCACCGGTTCCACCGAGCCTCTTCCCATCTTCTTCCCCAACTACTCTGAAGATGACATTTATGAGATATTTATGAAAAATCAGACAAATCCAAAGCTCTACTCGTCTTTTTTAAGGTGTGTTCCTTTGATCAACCCTATCATTGACCATTCTTTAGCTTCTCCATTTGACCTTGTTATTATTTTATAGGGTGGTTCTTAAGCCATTCTACAGGGTCACCAGACGACTGGATGAATTATCCATTGCCCTTCAGCCATTATTCAAAAAATACTGTGAGAATCTCTCTGATACAAAGTTGTCCCCCGATGAAACAATGAATAGAAGGCTATATGATGCCATCCATCCATATATTGGTCCATCAATGGATGAGAATATTAAGGTCTCCACTCATCGACATCCGAAAGAGAATTTTTTTACTAAAAATAGAAGTGGAGAAAACAATGGATTAGATTTTTATTTGTCTCGATCAAGCAGTTATCTCCTATTGTCAGCATTTCTCGCTTCGAGGAACCCACCAACACTTGATTCCTCCATGTTTGATTCCTCCGGAGGAATCTCCAGTAACCATAAGCGCAAGCGGAAGTAAGTCAAAATTGCTATTATTAAATAACATCCACCATTTTAATGTTATTAATCCAGGACTAGCGAGGCATCAAGGCAAAAGAATGAACATAATATGCAGATGATAGTCATGAAAGGGCCAGGGAGTTTCTCCCTAGAGAGATTATTGGCGATATTCCAATGCATCAGTTATGCATCAGATTTCTATCTTGAGGAAACAAATTTTGATAAGAAGGTAGAGGAGGATGAAGAGATTGGATCAACGTCTGATATTCTCATGCAATTGACCAGTTTATGCAAAGCTAATTTTATCTTTAAAAGCTCTAGTTGTTCTATAGAGGGCTTTGCTCGTTACCGGTGTGCCATTGATGAGAAGACTGCTCTCAAGGTGCCTCTTTTATGTCTAATTGAATCCATCCATCACTATTTCTTGCTCTATCTTTCTCTCCCTAATATGATGTCATTTGAATTGGTTAAAGCAGGTGGCAAGGAGCATAAATTTTCCTCTCTCCAAGTATCTCTACAGAGGATGAGCTACTTGAATACTCCAGTATTGACTTTCATGCTGACTGGACTGCAGCTTGATACTGATAGGCAAGTGTCTACTAAATTAGCTAAAGTTGATTTATTCTGATGTCTCCTATTTACGTCATCTGCCTACGTCTGAAAAGATTCAAGTTTCTGTCTGGGTCTGGTTTTCCCTCTGACCATTTACCTTTTCTCGACGCTCTTTCTACCCCCTTTGAGCTTGATCTTTTTCTGCTCTCTTCATCTCTCCTCTCCTTTGGCACTCTCTTTTCCTGCACACACGCAGATTTCTTCAATATTATTTAGGTGTAAATGTCTGCTCATATCTTAAAACCGTGAAATCTTGTGATCAACAGTAGTTGGCAGTCCAACGACCCTATTAATAGATGCTATTAGTCAACGCAGACCTTTTCACCTGGTATAAGTGTCCTTTCACCATTACTTCACAGGTCAGCCATCAGATGCAGATCTCTGTGCTCTACCTAATAGTGTCCTAATATGGAACATGACAAAAATCTAGTTATTATAAAAACAACCTGGTGACCAATCCATTGTAGCAGATAATGATGCAAAAGTTCAAAATGCAGGAATTCTTTTCCACTTTTTATATGGGATTTGGCTTCTATGTCTATTTATTCTCTAATTTTAAGGTGATAATTTAGACATTTTTGTTTGCTATGTGGGGCGAACTCTACCTGTGAGTTCATCATGACTGATATGACGGTGAATTTGAGACAGCCAAAGGCGAAAAAAAATCTGGAAATTAATCCTGATTCTCTAATTTACTAAGTGTTATAAGGTTGTTACATAATATGAATATGACCAGACACCCATTATCCTATAATGTTCCCTGTTAAAACAGTCAATTGCAATGGCTAATGAAGGAGTCCTATCTTATTACAAAAATAACGTGTGATCTAACACTCCCCTCAAGCTGATGAATACATCTAGCAGTCCTGAGTTGCCAATCAACTTCATAAACTGGTCCTTTTGCAGTCCCTTAGTCAGCAAACCAACCAAGGCATGTCCTGTGTATCTATTGTTTCACTCTAGTTTCAAGTTTCTGACATCAACATGTTTCATTTGATCATGTAACACGATCATGTGCTATGCAAATGGCTAATTTATTTCTTAAGATGTGCTTGGTTGGTGCTCATATGTGTATCTTCATAGGCCTGTAATCCAAGTCAAGTCATCAATATCTTATACAATTGCTCTGAATTCATCTTCTCTGCAGGACCAAGAGACAAATCCTTTGCTTCTCACTTCCACTAGTGACAAGATTTCATGCTAGAAATGTGCACTAGCTGGCCGTAGACCTACAATCAACAAGTGATCCATCAACGTAAGAGTTTCCTTAAGAGTGTGCGTACCCTGGGTTTGAAGAATAGTCATGTGCGAGTTGTCCCCTTTCAGGATTGAGTTTCTGTGTTGCTGCTTACAAATGTGAAGTTCACGGACTATGCATAAATTGACTAAAAATAATAACAACATAGGAAATGTACGGGCCAGGCTATACTGGCATCTATGCATTTAGAGTGGGTTTGTCATTCATGTCAATTTGTGACTTTTAGTTAGAAGATCTGAATATACTTTTGTTTTGATAGCAGAATCCCATTGCAAGAATGGGTACTTCGGTTCGTGGGAAATATTTCTTCATATCCAATGCATTCATGATATTTTTTGGAGCTCTATCTTTTGTCTGATATCATTGCCAGTGATAATAATTTCATCTACATAAACTACTCTTGTAACTTTTAGTGTATGGGTGTGTTTATAAAACATTTTATGATCAAGACATAACAAGTTGGATTAATTATGTCTTGATTTTCTCATAGATTGCAAGAATCTTTTTATGATCCCCATCTACATCCAATCCAATTTGGTTATAAATTGATTTCTCATCTACATTCTTTAAGTATTTCATAAAAGACAGAGTCACTTGTTCAAATAGTAGCAATATCTTATTTTATACCTTCTTTTTAAAGCTTTCATTCACCCTTTTCCTCTCTCATTATCTCTTTATCTTCCAAATAAAATTGCTCTTCCAAAACCTCTTCTCCCTATGGATTTGAGCCTTGACCTATACTAAGGTGCTTTAGGAAATTTGAAAATATTATTTGTATGACTTGGACTGCTACCAATGACTGAAAAGTCATTTTACAATCTGATTCGTCGAAGTTGCCTGACAAAGTTTGGTGTCAAGGCTCCCCTATTTGATTTAAAATAGGCAACTTTTGGAGTAGACTAGCTGAGGTAAGGTAAATATGACATCCATCTATTTCTTTCTTTTATGCTATTTTTCATTTGAGCCCAGTATAGATCATGGAAATGACTTTATAATTGTGGGACATAAAATACGAGTACCTGATGGCAGAACATGATACTCCTTTAACATTGTTGGGATGAGAAAGGAGTCAGTTGACAACACAAACTTGACCTTCGTACAGCAAGGCATCTTATCAAAAATTTGGGAGTGAGTCGTGATCAATAGCCGATTTTAGTAGCATCTTATGCAACTGTGGGTCAGTTGCAACCTCCTCTTGATGATGGCATGGTCAAGTAGGTGCACATTGGAGGCTGTCAGTATGCACAACTCTTCAAATACCACTAATCGAGACAAGGCATTAACCATGCTATTATGTCTACTAGGTTTATACTTGATTTCAACATTGAAAGTCAATTATTTAAGTGCCCATTTGACGTAAGGCTCTTGAACTTGGATCCAAGGATGCAAATTGTGTAAGTGCTTAGTTGGGTATTATTTTCATCCTCTTTATTGTCAAATAAGATTAGACTTATTTTTTGAAGCTTACATTAAGGAAATTTCTTTATTTTTATCTTTGTCTCTCTTCACTAATCCATAAGATTTCACTTACACGAGGTTTGATTCATTTTGAAATGATATACCATGTCCCCTTAAATTTCAAACGTTTTAATTGTCCAGTTTCATTGAATTTTTTCGAGTGTCAAAGATTATCAAGTTCAAACCTAATTCTCCATTGATTCATACTGCTTATTCTTCAATGTGTCTGGGTCAATCATTCATATTATATAATTCATATCATGAGATAAAACTCATCAGACATTGCATAAACATCGATCAATCATTCTTATAAATTATCAAACTCACGTTGAACTGAGAGTTTCTGTTGTCTCGATGCTATTGTCGCTGCTGCATGCTGCTATTGCCATAGAAAATCCGACAAAAATTTGGGGACTATATATCTTTATGTATTAAATACGCTTCCTGAACTTTTGAGATTCATCAGCATCGGTTCTTGAGTTACGATTCATAAGTTGTCATAGCATGTTTGCTCTGCTAAATTTCCATTGAAAATTTTTGCCTTAGGGTTTTCAGGTTCAATATTCCATTCCTAGATCTCTAGGTTAATCCTGATATATAATTCTCTTGTTTTCTCATATTTATCTTACTCTTAGATCCTGCAATTGAAGTCCTAACTATCACAATATATTAAATCGATCTAATGTACAGTAATCCTTTTCTGAGAATATATATTCTTCATTAAATTGATATGATCTATGCTGTGCAAGAAAACCTACATATGATAAACCCCATCTATGATGAAGGGTGAGTCAATAATCTTGTATAGTGTTTTTGTCATTGACCATGATCATTCATATCTCCATAAACAAATACAACCAAAGCATGGCTATTTTGAGCCTAGGAAGCAGCATCTGACAAAATAAAGTGAGGGGGTAGAGGCTATTCAAAATGAAGAATTCACGAGAAATGATACTTCCTTTCGTTGTCAAGCTCCACATAAATAATTAGGTCCACTATCATTCATTGCTTCGGACCCGTTGGTAATGGGTGCTAAGCATGTTTCATTTATTGTTAGAGGAACCCAAGGAACCCTAGTAATTCGATAAAGAGGTCGGCTGATGGGAGCACAATGTTTCGTTGGAGACATTTAAAACATTTCATCTAGAGGCAGCAGATGAGTTGAAAGGCATTGATGTCGAGCAGACTGACATCATTGATGCCTTTAGCTTCGAAGAAAGGGAAGCAGTGCCACCACGTTGTGCATTGAAGGACCATACGGTGGAGGAGACCAAAGATCTCCCTTCAGCATTGTCGGCAATGCCTCGTTTATGGAGTTGTAGTGATATTCGCTGCAACTTGAACTTGAACTTGAGCATCCTAATGCAAAGTTCATAAATCAGCGGACAATGTAGCTCCTTGCAGAGGTAAAGTGAATGTCCCTAACCACAAACAAATGGACTGGTGAGAGAACGGTACTGGACTACTTTGCATCACAGTTCGTTGGGTTGATGCAAAGCGATTGTACTGCAAGTGAGTTTTTCGAAGTTCAAGAGTTCGACGGCAAGCACCATGGCAACAACATTGTGGAGATCATTGCACATGTTCTTGGGTCCACTCTTGCCATGGTGGGGTACTTTGCATTCTGTTCAGAATTTTTTGCCAACCATGAATTCTATATAATTGTTATTCTGTTTGCAGATCTATGCCAGGATGACTGATAATGTCTCAGGTAACAGAGGATTTTATCAATCACCGCGAGGAAGGTAAATCCAAAGTGACACATTCCGTGTGGCACTCATATCCGAAACCTAATTGTCCAGTCGAAGATGAAGAGCTTCATCGGTCTTTCGATTTATCTTTTGCAGAGAGGGGTTCCATTCCCAGTCCCTCTCACCAAGGGAACATCTAATTCTTATGTCCCTAACATCTCATCTACTTTCAAGCAGCTCATGCCTGCACCAAGCTTTGACATGTACAAAGTGAATTCGTGTATCCCCATAAACATGATTATCATATATGTGGATGATACCATAACCACATGTAGTGAGAGAGATGGGATTGCACGAGAAAAGGAGTATATGCATCCACACCTACTTATTTAAGATTTTGGAAAACCTTGATACTTCTTGTGGATCAAGTTTTCCTGTTAGCATGTTGGAATGATCCTCAGCTCGTGCAGTTATGCGATAGATCTCCTGGAGGTTGGTCGTTTAGGGTCTAGATTGAAAATCTCATCAATTGACTTGAAGCCTAATTTTCGAGATGCGACATCTCCACTTCTAGATGATCTCAATTGATATTGATTGTGGATAGGTAAAATTACATATTTGACTGCTATTTATACTAGCATTGTCTATATAAAGTCATTTCTCAGCCAATTTTTTCCATATGCTAGGAAAGGAACATTGCCCTTGTGACTTATGCATGATGGAATATCAAACATGCCCATGGATGATGACTTAGTATATGCAACCCATGGACTCATTTTCTTGAAAACTCAACCCCTATCTATCAAACATCCCCTATGGATTCAAAGGTTTGACTGATAGTTTTTTTAATTTTTTTCAAAAATTTTCAAACCAAGTTAATTTCTTATTTCTTCATACTCGAAGAATATTTCATTCTTAGGCGCATGTGATGCACTATAAAAAGATATTTTCAAAATGCATGTGAATTAAAACTTCGACTATGTGATAGAGAACCTCCTCCCATGTGATAAGGACTTAATGGAAAGAGAAAATTCACTTAAATTTTAGAATAAATGAAAGCGTCTAAATGAACGTGGGTTTGTTGATAATGAGTTCCATAAAAAATCTTTATGTCTAGAAGGCAATGCACAAAGTGATTTTATGAAAGTGGGAAATTTTTTGCAAAAAAGAGTCTTGTTTATTGGAATGCTTCTCATCGAATCCATTCGTCCTCCGATTCTTTTTTTCTCCTCGTCAGCGATTTTCTCTCTCTAATTCCTCTCTCGAATATCTCCCTTGTTTGAAGTTTGGTAAGCTTTGGATTTGATTCAAAGAACAGCTCTCCTCTCTAGTCTGATTTCTAAGAATAGAATTTCGCCAAACTCTAAACTCATTTCATTGTCCATTTGGGATGAACTCTCATCAATCTCAAATTCAAATCTGATTATCTATGACTATAATTAGGGTTAATTATATCAATATATAATCAGTTTTGACTTTTTTGCTGATCTCTAATCATGGGTTTCGAGGGCAACACAACTCTGACTTGTCAAAGAGCCATGGAAGAACCACCTCACTAAGTCAGTCTCCTTTCATGGAGAGAGAGAGAGAGAGAGAAGCACTTTTAACAATCACCACTCTAAATCAGCACGAAAAGAGAGGGAATCTAAATCATCACTTGTTACCATCACCAATCTAAATCAGCGCGGAAGAAGAGAGAGAGAGAGAGAGAGAGAGGGAAGCACCTCTAACATTCACCTCTCTAAATCAGCAGAGAAAGAGAGAGAGATGAGCACGTGTAACAATCACCTCTTTAAATCAGCACAGAGAGAGAGAGAGTAAGAATCCCCTCTCTAAATCATCACGAAAAGAGAGACTTTCAGTCGCCGTCGACGGCAGTCATAGACCATCAAGATCGTCTGTCGTACGGTCGTAAAATATTTATCACTGTTATGCCCTTTTCTCTTTTCCTTATTCTTGAACACCCTTTTCGTAATTATATAGTACTTTTATGGGCCTCGGGGTAATTCTATCCCCACGACTATCTCGCATTCCATTCGTCGATATAAAGTTGCCAGCCCATTGTGGTTTTGTCCCTTAAATTCTTATGACTATTATGCCCTTGGGTATAACCCTGAAAACGCTCATAATGCCCAGGTACATAGTGTAATTACAGTCATCTTTTACGGTAATATGGTCATTGGAAGATCGGATTTTCTCTCTGTCTCTTCGAGATTTAAGATCTAAGATCCGAGGCAACGTTGACCAATTGCATTGACTGACTTTTTGTGAATGACTATTGTGCCATTCAATGTCATCCTGCGTTGACGGTCATCTTGGATAGGTATTTAATGTAATTATAAGCAAGATGAAGGGTAAAATAAATTGTACAGGATTCGTAATTAGCCGCCTTTCGTTTTCCTCTCTCTGAGATGGTGTGTAAGATCAGAGGCGACGTTGACCGTCAGGGTTGATCGTGTTCCTCTTATGACTACTATGCCCTTTAGTATCATGATGAAAACCATATTCTTTGATAGGTATTTAGTGTAATTATAGTAAACTTGGAGGGTAATTTCAGGAAAATGTTCTGTTATTCCATCCCGTTCAGTCTATGTTGTCTCTCTCTTTCTATCTTGCTCTGTCGTCTGGTCTACTCTTTATTCTCTGAAGCTGTCGATGCTGGTTTTGTAACTGACCTCGTTGTTCTTGCTCTATAGCTCTCTTTCTCGCTCTACGAGATGGAAGAGGAGGTCTGGATGAACGGCGTTAGATCAGAGGTGACGTTGAACGCAGGATTACGTGGAGGATCGCTGCGATGGAGAGAGAAGGACAGGGAGAAGAGAGAGAGTTCTCTAGATTTGGAGAGAGAAATGCTCGGAGTGCAGAGGAACGGGACAAAGGTAATTCTGAAGGTGATTTTAAAGCTTGACGCTGCCGAGGAAGTTAGATGTGGTGGGGGAGCCGCCGCCGCCGGAACAAATCGTCTGAGGAAGGATTTTGTTCTCGAGGCGGCGACAGAAGAGGCTGCGGAGGTTTGGAGTTCGGCAATTCAATCTTGTATCGATTGTCTCGGTGAGTTGTTGTTTCTTTGCTTTTCTGATTTTTGAACTGCTGATGAGGATTATTTATTGCAGTATGTTTTCTAGCTTTCATTCTGATGCTTAATTTCACGATTTTTGGGATGCGCTTTTTTTAAAGTTTTCCATGAGTTGTATAGATGATTGATCCGAATTTTAGAGAAGAATTTCATCCGATTATCTCACATTTTAAATTACTGTCTCTCGTTATGCTTCAAATTTCAAAAATTTTAAATTCGTTTTTGTTGAAATCCATTTTTATGAATTTTTTGAAATCCCTTTTGTGAATTTTTTTTTCCTTACCCGTTCTGTTTTGATCAGTGGTTTTTGTTTCTTCAGATTTCTGATTGATGGAGTGCTGTATTGTTGACAGTTCTTACTTTGATCGACGAATTACAGATGATTATCTCAAATTTCAAATTATCGTCTCTCATTCTGTTTTAAATTTTGAATCAGGTCGTCCTAAGAGGCTGCTCATTCTTGTGAATCCATATGGTGGGAAGAGACTGGCCCCTACAATGTTTCGGAATGAAGTGAAGCCTCTTCTTGATGCGGCTGGAATATGTTATTCAATGCAAGGTTTTTTTTCTCCATACTCTCTTTTTCATTCAAATCTCATTTTTATCTGCATTTATTTCCAAGAGAACTAATCATTCCTCCCCCATAGCCTCAATCTCTCAGTGAGCGCTGCTCTTGCTCCCTCTCTCAGTCAGAATCCGTTTCTCTCTCTCTCTCTCTCAGCACTGATCTCCTCCCAGCTTCTCTCTCTCAGTCTCAGCTCTGATCTCCTTCTCTCAGATTTTCTCTCTCTCTCAGCTCTGAACTCCTTCTCTCAGCTTCTCTCTCCCTCTCTCTCTCTCTCAGCTCTGATCTCCTTCTCTCAGCCTCTCTCTCTCTCTCTCTCTCAGCTCTGATCTCCTTCTCTCAGCTTCTCTCTCTCTCTCTCTCAGCTCTGATCTCCTTCTCTCAGCTTCTCTCTCTCTCTCTCAGCTCTGATCTCCTTCTCTCAGCTTCTCTCTCTCTCTCAGCTCTGATCTCCTTCTCTCAGCTTCTCTCTCTCTCTCAGCTCTGATCTCCTTCTCTCAGCTTCTCTCTCTTTCTCAGTGCTGATCTCCTTCTCTCAGCTTCTCTCTCTCTCAGTGCTGATCTCCTTCTCTCAGCTTCTCTCTCTCTCCGCGCTGATCTCTTGCTCTCAGCTTCTCTCTCTTTCTCTTTCTCTCTCTCAGAGCAAACTTCTTCTGCCAGCTTCTCTCTCTCAGCGCTGATCTCCTTCTCTCTGCTTCCCTCTCTCTCTCTCTCTCAGCGCTGATCTCTTGCTCTCAGCTTCTCTCTCTCTTTCTCAGTGCTGATCTCCTTCTCTCAGCTTCTCTCTGTCCTTATCTTTCTCCTCCTTCCTCAGAAACTCAATACCAACGGCACGCTCAAGAAATTGCCCAAAAACTTGATCTAAAAAACTACGATGGAATCATTTGTGTCAGCGGTGATGGTCTCATGGTTGAGGTTAGTCAAACCATCTCACCTCTCTCACCCTATTGTTCCCACTAACTAAACCTACAGAAATGTCAAAAAATTCATATTTTGATCCTAATTCAGGTGGTCAACGGATTGTTACACAGAGGAGATTGGGAAGATGCAATAAAAATGCCTCTCGGGATAATCCCTGGAGGTATGTTGTTGTGCTCAAACTTCGTGGATAAAGAATCACCAAGAGGATTATGGAATTATACTGTTAGGTAGAAAAGAATGAAAATTTTATGAGATAATTCTAGTGCCATTAACCCCAGTTAAAAGCTCCTTTTTTAAGATTAATTATCAATCTCATATACTGAATAACTGTATTTTCTAACTATCACCTGGCCAAGTAGGTATCAGATTTTGAGTGTTCGTGACTCTTAAGTTGGAGATGCTGACATTCTAACAATGATAGAGGACTTAGGAATAGAACAGGGAGAAGAATAACACAGAGTTTATGATCAGAAAGGGGAGTCAATTCATTAATACCGCAAAGCATTAGTTTATGCAGGAGCAAGTGGCCGTTTTACAAAGGTCATGATCTAACACTCACTTGTGATAGGGTTAAAATTACAATATTTCCTAAAGTAGTGTCAAATATTAAAAAACTAATTTATTTGAACAATGATGAACTCAATCACGGACCCTTATGTGCAATAATCAGCTGTTAAATGGTTGATTATTCGAGGTGTTCATTATGTTCGAGGTCAAAATTGATGAAAAGGCAGATAGATGTACAAAAGACAGATAACACACAGCCAGTGAGACAAACCAGCAGGCAGGTAGACACGCAGATAAACAGATAGATGGACAAAAGGAAAAAAATAATGATGGGTGTCCCGATAGGCAGATGGACAGGCAGATAGACAGATAGGCCAGACACCCATACAGTCAGTCAGACAGCCAGATGGCCTTGGGTGTCTTGCCATCTGTCTGAGCAAAGGGAGTTTGCAATGGAGAGAGAGATGAATGGGGAGACAAAAGGTAGATGATGGAGAGAGAGAGAGAGGAGAGAGAGAGTTGGTTAGGAGGAGGCAGTGCTGGAGAGGAGGCAGTGGCCTGCAAACCTAATCCTGCATTTCTCTTTTCTTTTTTTTCTCTCTCTTCCCTAATTTAAACTATGGGGATTTGCATCTACCTAGAAACTGATCCGAAGCCCAGATTGTGAGGTTTCTGATACATAATAATGCTTAAAAATGAATGAGATATGACTTGTTTTCCTCAGTGAAGTGAGCATGTACTGTGCCAGTTTGATCAAATCCTCAACTGGTACACTCTTGAACATCCAACCATTGGAATTTAAAGTTCTACTTGAAAAATCTTTAGGTTGATGAACTTGAAGTATCTCTCATAAACGAGCAATTAAAAAATTTTCTTTAAAAAAAATGTTATATCTACTGATTGCAGGAACATCGAATGGCATGGTAAAATCTTTGCTGGATGCAGTTGGAGAGAAATTTTCAACATTGAACGCAACACTTTCAATCATTTGTGGTTGTTCATCAATCTAAGATAGATATTAAAAATTGCGATAGGCAGATGTTTGATGCAAAGAAATCCTAATTTTTTGTTTCCAACAAATTTGAATGTAGGTCATAAACAGCCGCTAGATGTTTCCACTGTAAAGCAGGGAAAGGAAATGTTCTTCAGTATTCTTATGCTCACATGGGGTGGAATGCAGCTCTCTATCTCAATCTCTTTCTATTTCAATCTTTAGCTTCCTCTGTTTCATTCTCAGTATCTTTTTCTGTCTCACTGTCGGTCTCTATCTCTCTATTTCTATATCGTTGTGTTTATCTTTCTTCCTCAATCTCTATGTATTTCTCTATCTCTTCATCATTCTCTATCAATACATACCTCTCTACCTTTATCTTTATCTTATTGTATATCTTTATCTCCCTATTTCTCTGTCTCTATCTCTATTTGAGTATCTGTATTCATTTCTATTTATATATCTTGCTCTTTCTCTATCTTCATCTTTATCTCTATACACATCTATACTTCTTTCTTTATCTCTAAAATTTTTCTACATCATTCCACATTTCTATCAATATTTATTTCTGATCTGTATCTATCGTTTGATCTCTGTATATCTCTACTACCTTTTCTCTTGCTTTGTTTCTTAATCTGTTTCTAAGATAAACTATTTCATGATTGATGCAGTAAACATAACATACATCCCATTCTTAATGTCCTTTCATGACTCCTTCAGGTCTTATAGCTGACGTTGACATTGAATCCGAAAAATTCAGATGGATGGGCAGCGCCCGCATCAGTATTTTTGTATGCTATTAATCACCATCAGCATCACCCATACCATCTTCCATCTTTCTCTCCAATGTTCATCATCTCTTCAGGTTCTTCTCCGCATCCTCAGCTTACGAAAATACTATGGTCGTGTCCACTTCGTTCCTGCTCCCGGCTATGACACCCATGGCCATCCATCCAAAGATCATGACCATGATAATGATGTAACCGAGCGGCCGGGATACCATGGTCCATTAGTATCTTTCCAGAGCTCAGAGTGGAGATCCATCGAAGGTCCATTTATATTGGTATGGTTGCATAATGTTCCATGGGGAGGTGCTGATGCCATGCCAGCACCATATGCCAAGGTATGATCATGGCAATTTGTTTGATCTCATTAGATTTTCTTTATTTACTTAAATAAATATAGATTTGGAGTTTATTAGTAATTTAGTAATAGAATTTTGGTTTTCTCAGAAGAGTAATACTTTTTTATTATTAGGCTGCCCTTTGATGCTATCTCTCTCTACCTATTGTGTTTTACAAATTTGGTTTAGAACTTTTGGTGAACAGAGTTAGGGCGGAGGTGACATTTAGGATGATGATTATCCATTTCTGTAAATCCCCATCTTTCTCTGTATTTCTACTCTGTTTATCTCTGTCTGTATCTCTATCTCTCCATCCCTATCCCCTTTTTAGTAACTTTAAATTATCTTATGGAGTTTTTGAATTGAGACTATCTCTCAGTTTTAGTTTGTTCTCGGATGGGTAGCTTTAAACTAGTGCGATTTGAGAGCATTAGGCTGTTGTTTTTTGCTCTCTTTTCTCCATCTCTATCTCTATCTTCATCCCCTTTTTTTGTAATATTAAAATTCTCTTCTCAAGTGTTTGTATAATTTTTCATTATTAGAATTTGGTGAAATAGTCAGATGATAAAGAAATTAGTATATTTTTTATTAGGCCGCCCTTCATTACTCTCTCTCTCTCTCTCTCTCTCTCTCTCTGTGTTATATAAAATAGGAGAGGTTTGGATGAATGGAGTAAGGGCATAAGCGACGTAGATCATGATGATTATCTCTGTCCAGCTCTGCCTCTCTCGCTGTCTCTATCTGTATCTCTATCTATTTATCTATATCTACACTGCTATCTCTATCTCCCTCCATCTCTATTTCTATCTCTATTGTTCTCTCTGTCTTTATATCTCTATTTCTATCTCTGTCTGTCTATGCGACGTATATTGTATATCTCTATCTCTATCTGTATGACTATCTCAAGTTCTGTCTCTTATTAGTAACTTTCAAATTTTCATTTGGAATTTAATATGAACTTAAATTGTTGGACATTTGATTTAGTTCTCAGATGGATGTCTTGATGTCGTGATGGTGAAGGATTGCTCAAAGTCAAATCTACTATCTCTGCTTAGTAAGTTGAACGATGGGAGCCATGTGAAGTCTCCATACGTTATCTACCTCAAAGTAAGTGATGTTTATTGCAAAATTTTCTCTTTTATTTGCATATAAAAAAAAAGGGGCATGTCTTTTTTTGGGTTTAAACACAGATTAGGAGCCCTATGATGTGGTTGTCTTTGGGCTTAGGGACTATGGGGCCCTATCACTTGATCTTTGGTGGCTAGTGAGAGAAATGGTGACCATACGATGTGTTCTTTTGGAGATTTAGGGAGAGAAAGGGGTTCTGTCATGTGCAATTTTCTGCATTTACAGAGAAGGGATTTTATTAGGCTCTGGTGCATAAGTGGTCATGCTGGTTTGAAGGTGCTTGAGTGCTCACTTTTCTGAATTCCAAGAAACTCCCAAGCCCTAAGGGCCAGCACTTGAGTTTGATCACTTACCAAATCTGCTAGAGAGAGGAAGAGATGTTGAGAGAGAAGGGGGAGAGAGAGAGAGAGAGAGAGCAGGGGATGAAGGCAGGGAGTGGGGAGAGTAACTTGTACTGTTTGGATTTTTCGGCTCCACTCGAGAATTATGCATACAGAAATGGGATTTAGTTACAAAAGTTGGTTGGGAACAGGAAAGAGAGGGGAAGGGGAGAGAGAGAGATGTGGAAGGTAGAGAGGATGGGAAAAAAGAGATGACAGGAGAGATGGCCGAGCAATCCAGCAAAACACCGTCACCATGAATGTAAAGATTTGATTGCTTCAGCCACCATCTGGGTCGGATTGACCCAATCCTAAGCTCTTTTGTATGTTTAGAGAGAATGGGAGAAAGTGGTTATAATCTTCCTTTGGGGTTTAGAGAGAGAAAGTGCTTCTATCATGTGCTCTTTTTCCACGAAGAAAGGGGATTTAGAGAGAGAAAGGGTCTTTAAGATGTGTTCTTTTGGGGGTTCAAAAAGAGAAAGGTTCTATCATTTGTTCTTTGGAGTTTTATGGTGAACAAGGTGATCTAGCATTTGCTTCTTTTTAGAATTTTCAGAGAAGGGGATCTATCATGTGGTGTTTTGTGATTTAGATAGAAAAAGGGGTCCTGATGTGTGGTCTTCAGTGGTTTTGGAGAGAGAAATGGGCTCTATCATTTGCTCCTTTTTGGGTTTAGAGAGAGAAAGGGGTCCTATTGTGCGTTCTTAAGGGGGGGTCTAGAGAGGGAAGTTTCTATCCTATGTCTTCATGCGGTTTGAAGAGAGAAAGGGCCGCATTGTGTGGTCTTTTAGCAGCAAGAAGGAGAAAGGGCCCTAGTATGTGTTCTTTTGCGGGTTTAGGGAGAGAAAGGGGTTCTATCATGTGCTGTTTTGTAGTTTAGAGAGAAGAGGGCCATGTTGAAAGGGATCTGCGTTCTTTTGTGAGAAGAGGGCCATGTTGTGTGCTATTTTGTGGGATTTGAAAGGGATCTGTGTTCTTTTGAAGGTTTAGATAGGGCAAGGGGTTTGGAGATATCTTTCTTTGGTGTTGTTGAGAAAAAGGGATTCTATCTTGTGATCTTTTTGGGTTGAGAGATAAACAGGCTTATCAGTCGTCAACTGTGGGATTGGATTTCGTGGGTAAGCTGTTGTCAGGCTACTCTTTTTCATTGTTTATCTGTCTGGCTGGATTTGGGGCCTATCAGATGGGTTCTTTGAAGTGCATAGAAATCAAAAGGGGTTCTCTGGTGTGTTCTTTTTGGGGTTCAGAGGTAGAAACGAACCGATCATGTGCCCTTTTCTAAACTCAGAGGAAGAAGGGAGAGGGGATAAGTTTTCCAGTGCATCTAAATAATGCCTGCTGGTGTAGCCATTGCCAGTGCATGCTTAACTCCAGTCATCTTACATGATATGGGTCAAATGCAGGTCAAAGCCTTCAGGCTCGAGCCAGGTCAACGGGTCAATGACCCGGAGAAAGGCGGGATCATTGACTCCGATGGGGAGGTCCTCGCTAGATGGAACGACACCTGCCAGAGTGGCCAACAGAAAGATCTCATGCGCTATGGGCCCCCTATAACGTTGACCATTGACCAGGGGCTGGCCACTATTTTCTCTCCCCTCCCCTCATAAACATGGGCAGGTAACAGCTGGGCTGTGTTCTCTTATCTACTAATATCTTGCGAATATGAGATGCTAACCTATTTGATTGAATTGCATCAATGGGATTTTTTTAGCTGCCTAGGTATTGACTGCGATTGGGATCATGCTTAGCCCTACATGCTGATGGGTGGGTGGGTGTGGGTGTGCGTGAGAGAGAGAGGACGATTACTGGAGAGAGATAGAGAGAGGGGGGAGGAAGATTACAGAGAGAGAGAGAGAGAGAGAGAGATAGATTTGCTGAGGTAAGAAAAAGAGGGGGAGAAGACAGCCCTTGAATTGAACGCAATCAACAGGGAGATAGGATGGTTGGACTAAAAGTTATGACTTCCCCAAGAGGCAAGTTTTTCTGCTTCAATCTGTGACTTCCCGGGGGCATCTATGAAAACGAAAAGTCATCTGAGAACAGAGCTGATATAAGAGCCAAAACCTCACATTACCCAAATTCTCTTTCTCTCCCTCTCTCTCTCTCTCTCTATCTTTTTCTTTCTCTCTCTATCCAGCTTGTACAGGGGACGGGTTAGAATGGTTCTTTACATCCTGCCTGAGCTACCGGACCATGTACAGAAGTCAACTAGGGGGTTGCAGGTCAACAGCTAGGGCCTCTTTCTCAGGGGTGAAAAGGGAACAATTTGGGAAAGTGTAAAGACCGTTGACTATTGATCGGGTCAACCCCCCAAGACTGCTGCAACTATCACCAATGATCAGATCTTGGCCCTGATATCTCGTGGGCTGGACATCTATATCAAGGGGGCCAAGAGAATCCGGCTGCAACAATGAAAGTGTAAAAGTCAACCCAATTGTCAACGAAATTAAGAAATATATTCATTAACAGTAATTACCCAATAGAAATCCACCAACTCATTGGTTTTTGCTGGGTCAGAGGTCAACTCGGAGTTAGCGGGCCGAAGTGAATTCTACAATGAAGAACAAGAGAACATTAGCCGTTGAGGATCAGTCAAGAAAATATGCGATCTATAAGATAATTACCTTGAAAGAGAATTCATCGCAGGTTTCTTCGGCATCGAAGATTGAAGCCATTGGAGGGCTCTGATTACGAGATAAGAACCCGGCAATGGCGGTGTCAAAGGAGTCACAGCTGAGCGGGATGCCCGGCCAAGCAGAGCCATTCTGGCTGTTAGCATCTGATAGTAAATCCCCCACACTCACGTTGGTAAGACTGTCAGCCCATGCCACGTCATCTCCCTTCTTCTCCTGCACTTCTCCCTCATCCTCCGTCCCTTGAAGATCAGAAGCCAGTTGACCAGGTCTTGATCGGTCCTTGGTTTGACTATTAGAAGGAATTTGGACCACTGAAGGAATTTGATCCTCTGGACTGGAGAACCAACCATACCTTAAAAGAAGAAGAGTACTTAGCAGCCAAAAAGAAAAAGAAAAAGAGGAAATTCAAATTAGGATTTGGTGGGACAAGAAACCTTAGTCGAAAAACAGTGGGACTTCCAACGGCGCAGTGGACATCTCCGGCACTGGCGAAAATGTCCTTCAGGGTCCATTTTGGATAACGAGAGACATTATCCAGTTGGGCATTGTAGGGAAAGAGCATGATATCACCAGATGCTACGCTTGAATCTCCCCATTTTCGGCTCAGATGCTCGAGAATGGATGATATTCGTTTTCGTGTGCTTACTGTAAGCTCCAAATAAGGGTTGCGTTCATCCTGAGTGGAAATCCAGACAGCAATTAGCAATAAATGAAGTTTTCAAGTTGGATAATGAGGTGAAGAGTTTTGTTTCTCGATCCTCTGTCATATCAAGATGGAAAGATTGGATGCAACTGAGTGACTTAAGGCACTTACAATTGGGTTGGGTATATGAAAATAATAACCTGGTTCCTTTACTTAGATGGTTGCTCAATCCATCCACTTACAACCCTTGCTGTAGTACCCCTACGACTTCTCCCTAACAAGGGCTATGACTTCTTCATTCTCTCTGTCACTCAATTCATGTATCACATCATTTATACCTTCCATATGGCAAGAATAACCCTAGGAAGACACAAGTTCTTACTCTTTATTCATCATCTAGACTAGGCTCCAATTCAGGTTCTTTATGACTTCGTTGCAAGTCATCATGAAATATCAAAGGCAGTCTTTGTCTGTCTTCTAGACTATAGTACGTTTCATAGTTTCTACAACTTATATACTGAGGGCATATGTCAATAACATCCCCAAAAATGCTCTCTAACCAGTGCGACTACAGTATTCATATGACTCCCAAACTTTACTCCAATTGAGAGTCTTTGTAAGTTACGTTACCGGTAGAAATGTGAATGACAAGGGTTATAATCTTGTCACTTAACGTTTTTATACATCTCTATCATGTCGTGTAATATGATGGTGATGAAATTGGGATGGCAGAGAGAAGTATGTTTGGAGATGATACCTTTTCCAGTGCTTTCCGGGTGGCCTCATCTATTGGGAACAACTGAAGCTTCAGCTTTGTTGGCGGCTGTGAATTAGTTTCACCAACAGTTTGATTCAGTTGGAGTCCTTCTAAGTCTGAAGATTCTGGCAGCTGATTGCAGTCACCAGAAATCGTGGCTGAATGAATCAGAAAACATCAAAAACCAAGCTCAAATTAATCCATTGCAAAAAATCTTCAAATGGTGCGGACGAGTGACAAGTTAAGCTAAAACATTTGAGGAAGACTTTAGTATTAACATAAAAAAGAAAGAACAATGTGAGAGGTTTTTAGTCATATCTTCAGATCAGACAATTTTCTATTCTTAATACACCCTCATGCATGTCAAGGCAAACTGGACAATTAGACCCCTATTATCCTCTCACATGGTTTTGTCAGACATGCGGGAGCATTCTTATGTTTTCAACTTATCGAGGTCTCTTTCATAATTTCTATGAGCTTCATAAATGCATAAGGCTTGAGCGGAATTTGATTTTTGGCCCTAACAACTATTTCTTGGAACTCCCACATCTTTGTTGTGTGGTTGAACATAAATAGCCTTTATTCAGGTTTCTTGTTGTACCCTAATTACCTTCAAATAGAGAAAAAACAATTCTCTACTCTAAGTCTTCTTTTACTTACGATTAGATACAATCCTATTCATCAACAGACTGTAGCAGTTTCTGGTAAGGAAAGGTGCTGTGGATGGAGGGATGATCACAGAGAGATGGACCTACGTCAAATGGCTACAGGTCTATGCTAGCAGAGCTGCATTCAGCAGAGCAGCAGACAAGTATTTCCCTTTCAGTTCTTCCTTTTTCCTTTTTGAATTCTTCTGTATGCGAGCATCAATAGAAGAGGATATTCGGCTACTCCATTTCATGATGTCGTGTTAAAGATATGCAGCTGGAAATTCACTGGAATTGCAAGGAATCAAATAAGAGGCATATCACAACCCAACTCTTGTATACCCACACAGGGGAAATGAAAAGAATGCCCCTAAAGTATCCTCTAGCATAGACTTGACAGTTTTTACCAGGTTTCCTGATTATCCCTGATTTCCTTAACAGCAAATAGACAATGCTCTATCTTAAGCCTGCATCTTAGAAAGGAAAAAGGCCGTCAATCTACGGAACAAGAAGACGAAATCAGAATCAATAAAACGATGACACCATATGAGTCAAAGGTTAAGGTTCCTTCTCTTACAGCTCTTACTGGCGGTTAAATGCCAAGAGTTTCAGATCGGCAAGAGGTTAGATATGACTTTATCAGTCTTAACTAGGGTTCCTGATTTTACCCAAATTTCCTAGTTTTTTTCCTAACAAACCCTGCGCACTTAGAAGAGAAAGGATGAATCCCCAAAACTACCCTTTAAAAAGGATTTGCAGTTTTGATTAGGCTGCCTGATTTTACCCTAATTTCATGGCCTTTTTTTCTAACAACCCTACTATCTGCGGGAAAGAACATGAATGCTCCAACAACTACCCTTCATCGAGGACTTCATCACCCAGAAACTTACTGTTCTTGGTGCAACTTTTTGGAGGCAACATCTCTGAAGTCACTTGCTCAATAGAACTGCTTCTGTCTATTGATGTTCTCTCAAGATGTTCTGCTGCATCAGCAACAAGCGAAACTCCCGCAATTGCAGCCTTCTCCCACTTTTTGTATGCAGCACCACATGCTGAAAAATGATATTTCCAAAAATACCCTAAATCAATGAGGAAAGATAATAGACTACGATAAATTCAAACACTATAGTTACTTTGAGTAATTTCAGTTCTCAAATGTTGTAATCACCTGCTCGTCTCCTTTGATTGGTGCTCTTCAGGACTGCTCCCTCTCCTTTGCCAGCACTTGCACCGCGCTTGGCGGAAGCCAACTTTCCATTTCCTGACTTCTGGGAGTTCTGAGAGTCAACGAAAACAAGCTTGACCATATGTACATCATGTGCCAGTGGCTTGCCATAAATAGATTCCGGTGTTATTGGGATTGAGCCATTTTCTCCATGGTAAGGCCGTTTGCGCCTATTTCTGTTACGGTCCTTCAAGAGTTGTTGGGCCTTGATAAACAAAATTAGAATCCATAAGCTTAGATTTTTGACACCCAAAAGAAAGTTGATTGAAGTTATTTGTAAATGAGAAAATAACCAGTGTTTCGATGAATGTCTTGAATCTTCTGGGCTTTAGATGGAGCTTCGAAGCAGTGCAGCTGTACTTTTCAAGTAATGACCACCTGTACACATTCATTGATGGATGTTACTGTTACAGTTCCATTTTGAGCCTATGAGATATTCTGTATCCATAAGTCCATTATTTTCAATCTGTGCCAACTACTTTGGATCTAGGAGTCCAAGCAGAAATACAGATAATATTTCGTACATAGCCATCAATTAAAAATTACTTAAAAAACGAAAAATCAAAACAAAAATTAATCATCTTTTCAAGACTAACTCCCACAAGTATACACTTTCACGAATCATTTCTCTAATCAGCATTAGAACAAAAAAAGGTAAAAGAAGAGATCCTCTTTCAATAGAATAAGAAGCCTAAAAGTGAACATTCAATAACTCACTTCTTCAGAAAATAGTAGTGTTAAGATCGGTCTGACCGTAAGAACTAGTTAGCGAATGACTGAGATAACAAACTCACCACCGAAGCATTGCTGCATTTGTGTCCTTGGAATTTTTCGCATCAAGGCAAAATCCTGGTCCGAGTAGCTTATTCATTCGCCTCACGAGGCGATAGTAATAGTGTCTCACCTGAATACCAAAAATAAAAATAAAATGAAGAAACGGCAACTAGAGTTAACTGGTAATGGCAAGTAAACTAAGTTAAAGTTTTGGACAGCAGTTGAAGAAGAAATAACAAGCCAAATTAGCAAGAAATGATTCAGATATGGTAACTGACGGGCACTCGGTGCCAACCATTAAGAGGTGGTGTTCTAGGCCAGAAGCAGGGAGCCACACTGGACTCCCGTTAATATGCGAAATGAGCCACAGTTAACAGGGTATTGAATGGCATTTTGTGAAAGGAACTTATAAGGGGATATTGAGGGTTTTGAGAAGGGGATAAAAAGGGGGAGGAGCAGGAAAGGCAACTTATAAGAAGAGTCAGTAGAGTGGACGGGAGTTGTGCCTGGAACAAGGCTGCATCCGGCTAGGGTTCAAGAGAGCCTTTTCTAATCCAGACAGCTAAGTCAATAGATAAAGTTGAGATTAAGCGGGACTGTATTCTATTATATTTTACCATATTACATTCATAAGATTATTCAAATAATTGTGTTTTTCATTTTTACAAGCTTTATCATGCTAATCAGATAATATTATCAAAATATTAAAGTCATAAGTTTGGGAGGTGTAATAATACTCTAAATCAATTTTTTGAAACACAATAGGGAAGATATCTCGAGATTGGTGAACTACCCCAATAAATTATCATTATTATTCTTTAACCAATCTATTTGCTGCATAAATTAAGAGTTCGGATTGTATCGATTGCAAATGTTTCACCTAAATGTGAATCAAGTGCTTCTTTTCAGATCCGACGTGAAAATATTGTCTTTCCTCTTTTGATATCTCTAAGGTAATGATTTGACTTTTTTTTCAAGTTTGGGTCAACAGAGAATCAAATTTTCAGTTTTTTTAAGAGTGTGAGGGAAGATCACCTGAAAGGATCAGTGACCGACCCACAAAATTTTCATAAAATTAATCAGCTAATCTATGAATGATTCCTGAACAAATCCTTAGAAGAAAATTCACATAAACATACCTGTTCTTTGTTCTTGCTCTGAACACGGCAAGTAATTTTCTCGAAGTTCTGAAACCAAAAATCATCACTTAAAAACAATAATATATGATTTATAAACATCAATGTGTCTTTTCAAAAAAATAAACGTCAATATGTGACTTGGAGATTACAATCAGTGACTTAGGAATGACAATAAATGGCTGATAGAATGATTTAATGAGACTAAGAAATCGTAATTGGTGACTTAGACGTAATGATTGTTGACTTGGAAATCATAAACTGTTAACTAGAAGGGATAGACAGTGACAGATAAAATGATCATTGACTTAGAAATGACAAATAGAAACTAGTGGCCTATATAAATCACAATAAATGGCATAGAATTAAAGATCAGGAACTCAGAAATCATAATCGGTTACTAGGAAATGTTGATCAATGACTGGGATTTAATGGTTGGTGACTTGGAAATCATAATCAGAATTTTATATACATGGATCTGGGACATGAAAATCATTACCAGCGACTCATAATCAGCGACTAAAGATTACCTTTCCAACTTGCCGCAACGCACAGAAGAAACTTTCCTCTTCCTGTCTTGTCCAGGCAGCCCATTGTCTAGTCGGTTTTTTCTCTGATAAATAAGAGAATTAATTTCAGATAGCACCATTTAAGATTCTAAAATATAAAAGAAATTGTCGAAGAGAAGATGAAACAAAATAACTCTACACGTCTAATGAATCAATTACAATAACGACTCAAAAACATTGTTAAGGAAATCGATGAAAGAACAAAGACGAAACACGATGTCTATCTAACGGCAAATGAACAGATTAAATACCCGATATCCCCTTTTAATTTTCTAAACCATAGAGGAAGTTTACGAGCAGAAGACGAAAAAAGATCTCGCAGCGCCAAATCAATCAACTACAATTGAGATAGCACCCCTTAAAATTCTAAACTATGAACAAAATTGATGAAACAAGATAAAATTCTTCTGGAAACTTTACTGTTGAGACTCAATTAGACTTTTAGAGACGACGCTACCTGCTTTTTGTGGAATCTCGGCGGCCGCAGATGAGAAGGAAACATCAAAATCACCTCCGCTTTTACTCGAGACTTTCTCTGATAGAGGATTCGGTGAAACGATCGAGTTTCCCTCCGACTGCGGCGGCATGGTAGGATATCAGAGTTTTCTAAACTAGATCTGCATAATTTCCCGTGATAACAATCTCTTTTCCATGAAAGACTGATCTGGAGACAAAATCAATAAAGATATTCAAAAAATAGAAAAAGTCATAGTCATGAATAAATTCTGGGAGTTTCTAACCCTAATTCCTAGAAAGGAAATCGACGGATCAAAGAGAAAAGGGATCCAGAGAGGAAGGGAAATTAGGATCTATGATTGCTGAGAAATGTGAGGAAGAAATTCCGGCGGAGATATCTGGAGAGATCGTTGGCAAGGGGAAACGCGATTTGGGGGGGAGAACTCGTGGTTTGTCGGCGATTTCTCGGGAAGTGCGGACGGTTTTCGTAAGAGGGAAAATGACAACCCTTTTGGGAGCTGGGATGACAAAAAAAACAGATGGCGAAAAATCAGGGTACCGGAATGAAGACACCTCACCGAGGAGATATATCCACTTTAAAAATTGCTTGGAATGGGTGTATGGATCTCTCTCTCTCTCTCTCTCTCTCTCTCTCTCTCTTCTCGGAGGATATCTACTTTACCAATTTCTTAGAATGGGTAAATGAGTCTCTCTCTCTCCTCCAAGGATATCTACTTTACCAATTTCTTAGCATGGGTAAATGGGTCTCTCTCTCTCTCCTCCAAGGATATCTACTTTACCAATTTCTTAGCATGGGTAAATGGGTCTCTCTCTCTCCTCCAAGGATATCTACTTTACCAATTTCTTATAATGGGTAAATGGGTCTCTCTCTCTCCTCCAAGGATATCTACTTTACCAATTTCTTATAATGGGTAAATGGGTCTCTCTCTCTCTCTCTCTCTCTGCCAAGGATATCTACTTTACCAATTTCTTATTATGGGTAAATGGGTCTCTCTCTGTCTTGCTATATATATCTCTCTCACCTCCCAAGGATATCTACTTTACTAATTGCTTAGAATGGGTGAATGGGTCTCTCTATCTCAACCAGGGATATCTTCTTTACCAAGTGCTTGGAATAGTCAACACCTCAAGTGTCAAGCTACAATACCTATCTTCGAAGGTAATGGGGGTTATGCTACCTATAAAACCCATTCTAAGGTAACAGAACTTGTCTATCAATAGATACTATATACCTATAATCCCTCATTTGTATGACACTCTTCAAATGACTTAGGACATGATCAACTATTAAACCTTAATTAGTTATTCTACTTCGAACTAGTGAAATAAAAAATTAAAAAAAAAATTATTGTTTTCTATTAATTCACTTTCCTCCTCTGCAAAGAACTTAAAAGTATTCTTTCCCAAAATTGGTCTCTTCTTAAGTAACAAGGGCAGATGATCTCATCTTGCCCATACAATCACTTTCATGGATATCTTATTATATTTTGAGAACTGATAGCTTAAAGTTTCATAGTCAGAGACTCGTAGATAGACGTCTACGAGTCTAAGGTTCACCTGTACAACTGTGACATAAATCAACCTAGTTGATTTTCAAGCACAATATCATCCAATAATTCATATGAATTAAATCTAACAACCCATTTTCCTAAGAGCACCCAATGTCCTGACCTCACTATCTCCACACAAATGGTTATGGGATCAACCATTCACAAGATATGTGACGAGACGAGACCGTGAGGTCGTCGATTTCACACGGTCTCGTGTCAAAAATAAAGTCCGAATTTACCAATTTGGGGAATTAAGAGAGAATTGAAGGGTATAATGGTAAATAAGGGTCGAATCCACAGGGAATTTAAGTATTTTCGAGATATCTTTTGGAATTTAGTCAAATTGGACGATGAATTAAGGTGAGAAATTAGGGAAAATGGTGTTTTTAGAAAGATAACTTCAAAACGAATCCACGAAATCAAGAATCATCGAATTTGGACTTGATTTCGCGGAGAAATCGAAATTTGAAGTGGAGAGAAAATTTCGTACGTTAAAAATCGTGATTTAAGATAAAAATTGATGAAATTGAAATCTAAAACCTAATCTAAACGAAAATTAAAGATAATAGGAAGATAATCTAGGAAAAACCGCTTCCACTAAACCTGTTTAGCGATCAAAACGAGGTGACTAAGCCGATTAATAACCAAAAACGTCAAGAGCGTCACGACCGGCTTCAAGCTGCGATTTCTCCTTCGATTCTCCACCAAATCTTGATTTCAACCCCTCCATGGATGCGGAAATGAAAGAGGAAGAGGATGAAATCAAGAGAAACGAGTGGATCGGTGTCTAGACAAGTCAATTTGATTGAAATCCAACTCGAATGCATACATCGACGAAGAACAAGGCTATTTAAACTAAATTTGGGCGTAACCATCCGATCGTTTCGATCGACGGTTACGATGAAACGGTCCATCGTTGACCGTTTTGATTAAGTCGTGGCCGTCGGATCGTGATGGACGGCCACGATTTAATCCGATGAAACGCTTTATAAGAAACGCTCCGATCGCGCGCCCTTTATTCTTGATCCGACGGTCCGGATGTCTCCCGCGAGATTTGATCTGGACCGTTATAACGCTTCAAAATAGGCACGTGCTTGATCTTCGATCCGTGGGCCGTGTGTCCACCCGATCGGCGCGCGTGATGCCGCCACGTCGCGTCAATCGTAGCCGTTATAATCCGTGGATTTAACCCACGTGCGATGATCTCGATCGATGGTCCTAAGCACATCCGATCAACGGTGCGATATTCCGCTATCTGTCGATCCGACGCTCCTCGTCGCGCCACGTCGCCTGAAAGGTAAGAATAGCGTGTGGATTAGTCCCACACGGAGATTATTATAAGAAACCGTCGGGTTTAAAAGACCCGACGGTTTAAGGGGTTAATACCCTTCCCATCTAGGGAAGGCTGAAGACCCCTTTTATTATATATGTAATAATAATATAAATATAAAAACGCGCCACGTACGCGCGCTGCGCGGGTCCGCGTGGCTCTGCCACGTGGCCTTGCGTGCCACGTCGCACCCGCGTGGGACCTGCGCGCTTTTTGCCTTTTTATATTTTTTAAATAGAAATTAAATCGAAAAAATTAGGAAAAATCCAAAAAAATCCCTAAAAATTGTAAAAATCATATCTTTTAAAATACAACTCTAATTTAATCTAAATTTCTTTCATTTGATCTGAAATTTAATTATCTATCATTCTAAAAATTCAAAATATTTAAATAACAAGAGATTTAATTCTTATTTCAAAAATACACTCATTTCCTTAAGATTTTAAGTTTAGAAATTTAAATGAATGTTTATAAAAATAATTTCTCTTATTATTTAACTTTAAAAACCACTTATAATCTCAAGTAAAGATAGGTTCTAAAATCATTTATCCTTAATTTATCATAATTAACCCTAATTTAGTGTATTTTGAGATTATAACATAATTTTGCATGAAATGATAGAAATGCACTCAAAGTATGATAACATGCACATAAATGTAATGTTTTATGCCTTAAATTGCATTAATAATCATGTTTTATCATGTTAAGATTGCATGTTATCAATATGATCAAGAGCCGGATTGTTATTCTACCAATATACCAAATAACTTCTCAAGTATCGTACGCATAGTAACATTAGAACATGTGTTAATAGATAAATAATCACATTCATCATAATTTACTTATCATTGCATATATCCTTGAACTTCACTACAAACATAAAACATGTATAATAATGAATATAAGATTTATAATAAAATAAATGAGATGTATATAATCTCATTAGATTTTATGCCATTATGAGTAACACGAATGACTAAAAATAGGTTATGCACCAAATTGATGTTCACTAGAACCGGTCTTCTTAATAAACGAGGGTCACTAGAAATCACCATTTTTCAGCACTAAAAAATATAATCATTGGGAGAACCACTAGAAACAATAAAACAAATTCTTTTTGGAAATGTATCAATAAAAATAATATGATGTTGATCAAAAGAGGTGCATTTGGTTCATAAATCAAATGAGAAATCCAAAGGATTGTTGATTTGATGTGAAGAAAATTTAGAGAAGAGAGGGAAGATCTAGATAGAGAGAGAGAGAGAGAGATGAGGGCTAGAGAGGAGCCCCAATCCCCTAGGGGTATACTGGATGTGTTCAATTGTGTTAAAGGGAGGCATGTCTCATATAAACAACGACTCACAGTCAAAATGACCCCTAGAAGGATAAATGGCACTCATAGACTCAAATATATATATGATAGAAAGGTACATAGGATGATATGAACACATATTTGATCGATTTTGAATTTTAGAAAGTATACGTATAAAATTTTTAGAAAGCATAAGATGAAAGGCACTATGTATGGTAGGAATATATAAAAATAATAAAATATTTGATCGATTTTGAACTGACATTCAACAAAGGTAACACATAATAGCAGAATAGGAGTGACAAATAGGATAAACTTTGAATTCAAATATTATCCAAAATAAACTCTCAATGTTGTATGAATGCAACATGTCCAATCAAAAAGAAATTACATATAGAAATTATGTTAACTATAATTTAAAATTCATGTAAATGATATCAAAAACTCGTTGAAGTAATAATTATAATTGATATGAAAGATATCTTGATGAATCAATCAATGTTCTATTATATAGGATATATATCACCAATAATTTGTCATAAATATTTGTGCAACTGATAACATGCAATTTATACTAATCATTACATGATTATTAATACAAATTAAGGCATAAAACATTTAATTCGAATGCATGTCATCATACTTTGAGTGCATATCTATCATTCTATGTAATTTAAAATTATAATCTCAAAATACATTAATTTAGGGATAATCATTTATAATTAAAGAATATATTTTAGAGTAGCTTAATTCCATTTTTTATATTTGAGACAATAGTTAAGTTCTAATTATAAAATAATCAGAGGAAATATTTTTATATACACTCATTGATTTTCCTAGATTTATTTTTCCAAGAAAATAAGTATATTTTTAGATAAAAAGTTATTGTTTTGTTATTTATTAAATTTGACTTTTTAGAATGATAGATTATTTAATTTCTTATAAAAAATTGGATTAAAAATGAGTTATACTTTGAAATAAATTTTTAGGGACTTTTAAAAATCAGTAATAAATTTTTTAATTCTTAGAGATTTTTTTAGAATTTTTATGAATTTTTATTGATTTAAAATATTTTAAAAAGTGGATTTTTAAGTAAGCTCTGACATGACAGCTGACATGGCAAACGCCCTTGTGTGTCGCCATGTGGAGACGTTTATGCGCGCCTCATGGTGCACCGTGTGCACGTAGATTAGTGGTTAAGCGCTTGTTAGGGCATAAGCTAACCATTAAGGCCACATGGCTTTAGATACACTTCACATCACTATGATTTTTCCAATGTGGGACTATGTTTTTATTTTCTTTTACCCAGGTGATGTGGCGCGCTCAGAAGCGTCTGATCGGCCCGAAAGGAAATGATTTAATCTTAGCCCTCTACTTTCACTTAAGTGAAGGGGGTACACGACATATTTCAATTGGACGTCGATTGACTTTATTAAATGTCAATCAATTATGGCCATTCATCTAGGAGTTATAACGGTCCAAATTGAATGCGCCCAATGGAATCTTATAGACGTGTGACATCATTTCAAGCGTTCAATGAAAATCGAACGGTAATCATTACACGTCGATTGCTCTTCGTGCGATGATGTGGTGTAATCTAAACGCTCCATCGAGGATCTGACGACCACAACTTAACAATGGTGATTCGTCTCCTAAGGATTAATCACGGCCGCCAATCGAAGATGAAAAGACTATTAAACGGCCATGCCCAATTTCAACTCTATTTATACTCTATCTCTCTTCGACAAAAAATGTATTATTGGATTGTTTCGATTGATCAAACCATTATGACAGCTCAATCCTTGAATATCTTGGTTTCTCATTCTTCTAGACTCATTTTCGTGTCCATGGAGTGCTTAAAACTAAGATTTATTCGAAAGAATAGGGATAGCTCATTGTTTGAACTTCGAATATTTATTTTCAAAAACGCGCAATGAAAAGCCTTGATATGATGTTCAACTTGATCATTTTGAGCAACTTTTGGTTAGATTACATGTTTTTCTCCTAATATTTCATCATTTATCATTAGATTTTAATTTCAAAGCTTAGATTAGATTAATTTTTAGAAATTTTATCAAATTCTCTTTTCCTGATCGATTCTTATACCTTGATTTTGCTCCTCGATTTCTCCATGAATAGTGATCCAAATTGAGCGATTTTTAATTCCATTGATTGTTTTTCAATTTTTCTTTTCAACAATTCTAAAATCTCCTAATTTCTTACCTCAATTCATCATTAGATTTGATCGAATTTTAAGAACATCTAAAAATATTCTCCCAAATCTCCATGGATTCAACACTTATTCATCATTATACTAATCAATTTATAATTAAACCTTCAAATTTGGTATTTATTTTGACACAAATTCATGTGTTTTCAACGACTGCATGAATTCATTTCATCAGGGGCTAATGCCAACCGCTTGATGAAAATCCAATGATTGCAAGGAGAGAGAAAATGGCGACGAAACAGATGCAACCACGACCCCCTCCCGAATAAGTGAAGATCGGCGATCTTTATTGGACCACGTAATCCAATGCCTCTCATTGCGCCACATCTCTTACAGAGGAAAAATACAAACATAGTCTTACATTATCAAAAATAAAGAAATTTTTGGCATATAAATAGATATGGAGATTATATATTTAGTTTATGCCCTTAATGGACGCTTAATAATTAATAATGTGTGTGCCACGTGTGCATCATGTGGCACACACATACGTCGCCACGCGGAGACACGCAATCATGTATGTCACATCATCCACCAATTCAACGTGTGCTTAAAATCACCTTTTTAAAATATTTTTAATTAAAAAACTTTTAAAAAATATCAAAAAGGTCCTAAAAATTAAAAAAATTATAACTTTCAAAATACAACTCATTTCATCTTATTTTTGTTTGATCACAATTTAAAGAATCTATCATTTTATAAATTTTAATTTAAGAAATAATAAGAAATAAAATTTTGAATTTTATAAATTTATAAACTAAATAATATTTTTTTAACTAAAAAATATGCTCATCTTTTTTGAAAATAAAACTAGAAAAATATATGAATATGTAAAAAAATATTTCTCTTATTATTTGCATTTAAAACTTAAGTAAAAATCTAAAATATAAAGAGGATAATCTATTTTAGAAATTCATGTTTGATTTATGTTTAATTATCCCTTAAAATAATATATTTTGATATTTTTGATATAAATTGTATAAATGATGAATATGCACTCAAAATATGATAACTTGCATAAGAATGAGAATAATTTATGTCTTAACATGTATTAATAATAAAATAATTTCAAGTATAAACTACATGTTAGTAGGGCACATAGAGGCATAAGTAGGGATACACAAAGGTGCTAGCAAAGACACTTAGAGTTGTTGGAAAAGCATTGGAGGCATTGGCAAGGGCAAGCATCACCTGATGGATACTATGTGACGTATAAGTCAATCACACTTCTATGTATCTTATTTATGATCATTGAAATGAAATTTATTTATTTTGTCATTCATGTGTGATGTTTGCAATGAAGTGCCTTCTGCCTGTTGGTAGAGAGAGAAATGGAGAAAGATGATGAGAGGGATGAAGAGCGAGAGAGTCAGAGGGAGAGATACATCTTGAGAGATGACTCTTATGCGCATGTTTTCACATTTTGAAGTTAACATGGTTATGATTTGTTGCAATATGGATGGAGAGATGGCCGGCCACACAAACCATTGGCGGAGATTACACATACGATCAAATGGAAGAGATCCTCTGATCGTCGCAGAGGCATCCAGAAGGGTGTAGAAAAACTTTGACGAGAAGGATTTTATTCTCTACTTTCGATTTTGATCTTTAAATGTTCTAACTCTGCTTTATTTGGATTCTGTCAATGAATCTGAATTAAAAAGAAATTATTTTTGGTTTAACAATTCATCTACGTTAATCATTATCGTCATCAGTATCATCCTACTCTTTATAATCATTAACACCCTTCCATATTCGACGCCATCATCAACCCATCATCCTGATCATTACTATCATCAATTCATCATAATCACTGTCAGCGATTCATGATCATTGACAGAATCCAAATAAAGTATGTTAATCATCACGATTATCACCAACAACATCATCGATTTAGTTCCTCAAAGTTATCATTGGCATGTCATAAGCATCATCATGTTCATCATTTGTTACATTCATGGGTCATCGAGTAATTCGATTTTGATATGGGGCATCCATACAGAGAGAGACGGAATGGCAGAGGCAGAGCCATAGAAAAACGCAAAGGCCGGCAGAGAGAGATACAAGGGTTTTGAAATAGACAGTAGAATCTTTACATCAGGTTAGATCCATTACTTTAACCAGCTAGATCAAGATCGCTGGATTGACAGCGATCAAGTTTTCGTGTCTTTTTTTAAGACCATGATCGTAAATAAATTTTCCAGAAGGTCTATTCGGCAATCCATTTATCCACATGTGAAAGAGAGATACAGAAAATGAGAGCTAGGGGAGAGAGAGAGAGGTCAACGACCATAACCTGCTCAAAACATCAGAATCATTCATCCGGAGCAGGTCAAAAGGTCCTCTACCTGCGGAAATGGAGGATTATGTTCGTGAAAAAGGTCAAATATTATCACTTCCTAGAGAGAGAAACATATAGTGGGAGAAACTTACCGGACGGTCTATGAAATTCAGAGAGAGGTCATCGAGGGGTCAGCACTGGCAGAGAGTTTGACTTTGTCGAGGAAGTTGTTGCTGACCACGGTGGGCTCTCTCTCTGTACTTACCATCCAACCCGTTACCGTGCTGGTCAGCGTTGACCCTGCGGCCATGTCTTGGACCTGCATTGGCCCAGACTCCATGCTGCTGTTGATGTCGGTGCTCTGGCGGCGGCTGCTGTGGATCGTCTCCTCCTCTCTTCTCTCTTTTCTCAGTCTGTCTCTTTGAAGCTCCCGGCTCTGAAAAGTCAACGTGGTTGACTTGGGAGAGAGCCATCGGATCTGACAAATTGGGCTGTGTTGACTTTAGCTGCCATTGAGACTTGGGCTGATCATTGATCTTCCTGCCAGGTGCAGCATCATCGGAGTCTGCTGTGGTCGATCTTGGCTCAACAGCCGCCCTGTGGCCACGGAACTGCTGCCGCCTTCCTTTGTTGACACCAGGCTGTGCTGCTGCAGTCTCTTCATGATCTGACAGTGGCCCGTTGTTTTCCTCATGATTTGAAGGAGCCTGCGGCTTGGGCGGGCTCCGCCGCCGCCAAGAGGACTGCAGCTTCCCACCATTTTTGTTGGGCCTCCCAGGCTCCACTGCCTTTAAATCCACCGTTGCCTGACCCATTGACTTTTCTGTTGACCCATTAGCAGCTTTCGGGGAAGACATCTGCTGATAATTCTCTTGGGCCATTATGGGCTTTGGGACATACCTCTCCATCTCAGCCCGCTTGGATTTGGAGCTTGTCACCTCTCCCACATCATCGCTGCCTTGAGCTGGCAGTGATGGGGGTGGCGCAGTCGACTTTACTGGTGCCCAGACCACAGCGGCCGATGGATTCCTTGTCACTTTTCTCTGGTTTTGGGGCTTCCACTGCATTGTTGGTTTAGTGGGCTCTTCTTCAGCCTGCTTATTGGGTCTTACTGCTTCCTGGTCTGGACTCTTCTCTTTTTGAGCGGACTCATCAGTCTTACTTCTATTCCTTGTCCTACCACCATTTTTGGTGTTCTTCTCAGGCATGGATGGCGGGTCAACACCAGCAGAGTCAGTGGTCATCAGATGCTCCGAGCTGATGATGATAGATCCAACCAGAACGCCGCCAGGGATGACATCATGATTGTTTTGCACATGCGAGTGGAGCGCTTGCTTCTGTTCAGCTGAGCTAGCCAATTCTTCCGGGGCAGTGTCATCGACTTTGTGGATCTTCTTGGACAGTTGGGAGATGGCGTTAGGTTTATCCCGCCCTTGCTTCTGGAAACTTGGTTTCCGTTGAGCTAAGATGGCTGGTTCTTCAGGAATGGAGTCGTTGACCTTGTTGGTATTTGCGCGTGGGTGGATGACATCATGTTGCCCCCACATTTGCTTATTGGAATCATGTTTCAATGGACCTGTTTCTTTAGGGTTGCTGTCCTTCACTCTGTGTGCTTTTGGCGGTGATGGGATGATGTCATGATGATTCTGCACGTGCTTCTGGAACTTCTGTTTCTGCTGAGTGGAATTTCCCGGCTCCCCTGGGGTGCTGTCATTGACTTTACGGGTCTTTTGTGGCACAGGGATGACACCGTGATGCTCATGCACATACTTTTGAAATTTTGATTTCTGCAGAACTGAGCTGGCTGGTTCTTCAGATGCGAGGTCATTGACTCTAGAGGTTTTTGGAGGTGCATATTTGACATCATGCTGCTCATGCATGTGCTTTTGAAATTTCTGATTCTGAAGAGCTGAGCTCACAGGTTCCTCAGGAATGATTTCATTCTCTTTATGGGCCTTCTGCAGGGCAGAGACCCCATCATGCCTCTCGCCAGCATGCTTCACAAATTTCTGTTTTGGTTGACTCACTGTTTCTTCAGGACTGCAGTGGTTGACTTTGGGATCCTGTGACAGCATGCGGATGACATCATGATGCTCCCTCATGCTCTTTTGATCATGTTTCTGCTCAGCTGAGGTTGCTTGTTCTTGAGGAATGTATTCGACTTTATGGGTCCTTGGCAATGAGGAAATGACATCCTGATGCTCCCGCACATGATTCCGAGGACCCTGCTTCTGCTGACTAGAGATGGTTGGTTCTTCAAGAGTGAAGTAATTGGCTTTTTTAGTATTTGGATTCTCAGGAATGACATCAGGATACTTCCTCGATTGCTTCTGAGAAGCCTGATTCTGTTGAGCTGAGGTTGCTGGTTCTTCAGGAGTGAAATTGCTGACTTCTTCAGGCATCAAGGGGGGTTGACCAGGGGGCTGGTTTGCCCTCCGGTTTAACTCTTCAAGCTTGGCCAGCGCCCTGGCTTTCTGTTCCCTTGTCCGTTCTTCTTCTTCGATTTGTAGCTGCTTTGCTCGCTGCCTCGCCATCTCCTTCATTCTGACATGCTGTAGAAAACAATGTTTTGCCACCATTAGAAATATTGCCAGAACAACAGAGAATATCATTAAGAATATGCTCATGCTCTCTCTCTCCTCCAACTCTCCCTATTACTCTCATTGACTTGTCTATCTCTTCCTCGTCACTCCTTATTCCAAGTTCCTCAGCTACTCAGCTGTCAAATCCTCTTACTCTCTCAAACTTATCAAACCCTCATCCTGCTCGCTCTCTTACACACTACACACATTGCAGTTTCATCAAGTCGCATTGAGAACCAAAATCCACATAAAGAACACAAATGAGAACCAAAAACAGACCGCTAAAACCACATACACAAGCAAAAACCCACACAGCGCACCTGAGCCTTAATGTCATCCGAATCTGCCCCTGAAACAGCATAAGGCTTATCGTCAACCTTCGCCTCACTCAAATCCTTCATTTCACTTCCGTCGTGATTCTCAGCATTATCCGCACCCAATGCTACTGATGATGACGATGATGATGAGATATGAGATTTATTCCTCCACTCTTCACCTTTCTTCACATTTAACGTCGACTTTGAATGGCTGTGGGATTTTCTCAGTGCTGGTGAGTCAGAGAGCGATTCATTGTTAGAAGAAATCTCATCGATTGCTTCTACACCCCGGGCTCTATTATTCAAATTCTCAATCTTGACAATCAGGGAGGAATTTCTTTTAGATGGGGCCGATAACTTTTGCTCTTCAATTTGACAGGATGTTTGACTGACAGGCTCATCCTTTTGAATACCTAATTCTGGAACGGAGGCTAATGGCTGATCTTTTTTCTCCACCGAGTCATTGACCTTCAATCTATCATGCTGTTTCAAGAGAACCCTGAACCGGGGTCTATTGTCATGGTCAACTTCTTTAACAGTCAAAGGTTGAGCATGAGAAAATGTCTCTGCGTGGATGTCTCCAGAGTCAACCATTGACTTAGGAGGGGACATTAACATTGGTCCATTATGGTCAAAGACAGGTGGAGCAATCTGATAGGGTGTGGGTGTTCCGTTCATAGGCCCATAGGCCTGAGAGTTGGTCAGTGCCCTGGCCGGAATCTGATGATAGAAAGCATAGGGGTCAACAGGGTAGCCAGCAGGCCCGCCCGGTCGGAATATGCCACCCGGAGGGGGGCCTCTGAACCACATTGCTTCTGGAGCATTGGTCATGTGGGCCCCAGACCAAGAGTCAAAATGATAAGGATACGGTTGAATCTGCGGTTGATCTCTTCTCCAGCGTTCACTGTTTTGAGGAAGAGTGTCATTTTTATATGGTTGCATATTCCCTGAGGCTAGAATTTCATTTCCTGGAATACAGAGAAATATATAAATAGGTAGGAAAAAGGTTTTTCACATTTGTGGACAAAATATCCTCACCAAGTGAAGGCTGGTCAACAGTTGGCTCTTCCTTTTCTGTGCTGACTCTCCCGGATGCAGACGCAGGGCGCATGTGAGAATCACCTGCAGCATTACACATCTGATGGACTATAAAACTATCCGCGAAAATGGTCTTTTAAAAATCAATTTTTATAAAAACTGAGAATGATGTGAGCTCTGAATAGGCTTCCAGGTTCTCCGTGAGATCAATGATCAATCATGAGGACAGAATCAGATCACCAAAAAAGATGTAAGCTTCTATCCACAAATCGAACTGCCCAGAGTTGAGAGAAAAAGAGAGGAACTAGAATTTCAACCACAGAGAAGGTCATGCAGCAGCCCCTTACAGCAGACAAGCAGAAGACAGTGATCATGGGTCTAGGTTCAATGAATAATTGAGCCCCTTACAGCCTATTAAATGCAGCCTGATCTGATCAATCATGTTGATTGATTAGCAATTTTGGCGATCATAACTGCTGAAAATGGGGGGCAATGACCAACGCAAAAATTATCAACCCTGGATCATGTTGATCCAGCATGATCCCCAATGCCTAAATCAAAAACTTCTAAGAAATTGTATTTAAAAAAAAGACTTCTAAAAAATGATATCCGTTATCTCATCTACGTGAATTCAATTCAGTTTACCTTCTTGTGAAACAACCGAAGATTTTGAAGTTTTTTCAGCACTGAGAGTTGGAAAGTCCCCTGAGCTTAAATTGAAGCGGTTTGGTTTTAACGCACCCATCTATAAACAAATGGTAAGAGATTATATACAGCTTTCAGTAACTTCCAATTTGATAGGGAAGAGAGAAAAAAAGTACCAATTTCTCATGAGTTCTTGAAGGGCCCCAAGCAGAAGGTTCTGGACTCGATTCTCCAATGTATGATTGGTGAGAACCACCATGGGTAGTTTCAGCGCTTCGGGGGCGTGTGGCAACAACTGTTGGATGATCTGGTAATATCCCAGAAGATGAAGATGGCCGTGAATTCGGGGCCCATGCACCTGTAGTGGTGTGATATGATTTATCACTGGTGGCAGTTGAAGGTCGGGTATAGCTTCCATTGACATAGCTTGGAGAGCCAGTGCTTCCATCTGTATTTGGAGATGACATGGTTGAGCCCCATACATTTGAGCCAGCCACCGACGAACGACTCCCCCAGGTAAAAGTGCCCCTAATAAAGATATTGGAAGAAACGAAACCCAAGAGGATCACTAAAAGGTCTTGTTGGAAGTGTAATAACGATATCTCCACAATTGTCCTCTAAAATATGCCCAGAAACGAATATTAAGAGAACCTGATTAACAGATCTATATGTGGGATGGGACTGACTTCTCCAGATGGCTAAGATAATGGAAGAAATGAAACTCTCTAGAAGTGTTGACAAGCTCCATACTAGTGCTATTTTAATTATCTTGCCATTTCACCATCATATGTAACGTAATTAGCTTTTTTCTAGAAACCTGGAGTCAAGCGGATATGTTGGCTAGAAGAAGTAAAAATTAATGACCAGAGATAAAAGCTCCTTTAGAATGTGGTTTACTTATCCTTCTGATCGTACATTCATGTCTTCTTTATTTAATTTCTATCCTAGAAACTCTTTATTAAGTTCAACATGTACTGGATCCATATAATTGATGGTTCATGCAACCTAAATTTAAACTAAGATACTGAATGAGACGTTAGAAGAAATAAAATCACGGGAACACTTTAAATGTCCATTTTATTTTTCTGTTGCTACTATCATAACTTCATCTTTTGTGAATTTAATTCGACACAGAAACCAGAGAGCCATGAATCCATGCATCTTCATATTCTGAGCATTTAATTTAATACCAAGCAGATAGTAGGCGAGTAATAGACAGAAATCAATGAAAACTCACAGAGAATACTTACTTGGGGACTATTTCGACATTTGGGTCCAAACCATGATTTTCCAACCTTCAAAACAAGATATATAATTTTAAAATGAGAGACATGAACTCAGAGAGAGAGAGGGATTGAATACCTCTGGCTAGGCAAGTTTATGGGTTTTGGAACTTTTCCGAGGACAGTCATGCCTGATTTTCGAGCTTGACCCCACCTGAATGAGCATTAAAATCACAATATGTTGAACTGGATGACAGATATGGGAATCTAAAGATATGATAGAGAAACGCAAAATGATTCACAAAAACAAAGAAACTTGCAAGAAATGTATTAAGCACATCAGTGGTTGTGATTGATACTATCATAAGATTGCGCAATGTAGAACACAAGTCTATATTAACATGCTAAAGACAATAAAAACAGTTTACATAGATGATAAATGGAAATGGCACATGGATCAGCTATATCAAAATGTTACCTAATAACATCGGCATCATCTAGATAAAGTGATCATCTCATACTAAAGCTGATGTAAATGGTTTTAAGTAGACAACTACAAGGACTTTGATGTTTATACGAGTAGTAAAATCAATTCTTCCAGTAGTAGGACAACGAACTGCTCGAGGAAGTCAAATGAGGATTATAAAACCAAAATTGACATAAATTAAATAAAGCTCCTTTAAACAACTATTCAAATGGAATCTGCAAGTGTCAAAACAATTCAAGATCCCCATAATTTATGAATTAGATAGTGTCTAGAATAAGCATTAATACTAAGGAGATACTCATTCACTGAAATTGCCTTACTCTTCCCAGCAGACAATTTTTTTAAGGCTAAGTGATTGCTACACATGAGACGTACATGCAAAGTAGGTATTAGAAACTCGCAGTACTGTCCTAAAGAAGCGTTTATTCACCTGAATTATTTCTCTAATAATTTAATCCATTAAAAATAGAATTTCAATGAATCGAAGAGTTCAACTGTAGAACTTGACCTTAGACAAAAAGCTGCAGCCTGAGTTTCTTATCATTGCATTAAAGGATTCATTACCAGAGACCAGGGGTCAGATTTAATAGCAGATATAGCGGAGAAAATTATGATTACATGGCTCTTAATCAACCTTTCAATAGAATGGCAGTTGTGTGCACATTTTATCATGTACCCTCCAATAAAAGGGAATAAATGGGTCAGCCTAGTTAGAATGGTATGGAGATAGATCAATATCAACGGAAATCTCTCTTTGTCATAGTTGTACCCCATCGAGTGACCAGGACCTCTAGTTCCAATAAAGGATCATCACAAAATACAAGATAAGTGGATGATTAGAATCGAACAGCACAGAAGATCTTTGGGGGCACCGTTTGGGGTGCTTACCTCCCTCTCATCAAAAAAAAAACAGCACAGAAGATGAAATTCTAATCCAGATATAAAAATAATAAGCGGCATGTCATACATATTGTAAGTGCTATAAATATTCAATTCTCCATTACTTTCCTCCAAACTCATCATTGTTTCAAGGTTGCTGAAGCATGTTAGATAGCTGACTTCAGATTCATGACCATTGCAGGTATTTCATTCATAAACAAATAAGCCAACTATTGAACTATTTTTTTTCGAATAACCAAATATGCCAACTATTGAACTACTCATTACCATTACATAAAATGTTTTCTAAATTTGTACAATTTTTAAATAAAATCCAAGGAAATTAACTCAATAAGGAAATAGATGTACAGAACAGTAGTTTGTAGCAAAAAGCCACTAAATGGGATCACAAAAGATTGATAAAGGGACCTGTCAGATAGCAGGAGAGAGGATAACAAATAAACACGAGAAAAAATAACAACTTCTTATAAAGACATGAGAGGAAGTACAGATAGACAGCAACAGTGAGAAATCCAGGATTGAGAGATCTGATTTAAAGATTTAGTGTCAATAAGAGAAGACCAGAGGTTACAGGTAAATGTGACAAAAATAAAGAGTGTGGGTGAGAGACCGATGAAGGATAATGTGTGAGAGAGATGAGATGGAGAGATGAAGTAAAGAAAACGTAAAAGAGATATTAGAGAGAAAGGGGAGAAAATAAAGAATGAGAGCAAGTGAGAAAGAGAGATTTAGGATCCATAGAGATGTACAGAGAGAAAGGAATAAGAAAAGGGAGCGGGTAATAGTGCTTCGAGATAAATGAGATAATGAAATACAATTATGGGCACCAGAGAGAAAACAAAAGATTTCAAAAAATGATAGAAATAAAAATGAAAGTGAACGAGCGAAAGAGAGAGGGAGGGAAATGAGAGAGAGAGATAGAGATAAAACAATGACAGATTTAAGGGAAATATAAAGAAATAAATAGCATAAGAAAGTGAAAGAAACAGATATAAGATACAGAGAGATGAGATCGTGAGATGGAGATGAGAAAGGGGAGCAACAGAGTTGAGAGAAAATAAAGAGCATAAGCAAGAGAGAGAGAGAGAGTGAGTAGGAGAGGAGTTGACTCGCTGTTTGCAGATGACGCAGAATAAAAGAGTCATTAACATTTTGGTCATTGGAAAGATTAAAAAGTGAATGAATATAAGTTGGTGATAGTTCATTCATGACAAAAAAACTCTAAGAAAATCTCTATCTTATGCGAAATATGGTGTTAGAGGACTTACTTCCGATCTCCCGTCAGCATACTTGAAGCCATAGCTCAGTAGACTGGCGCAAAACTTACCCAAACGTGCAGAAGAAGAAACCTTTAAGATGTAAATGAAAAACAGGATTACTATAATCCTTGTTAAATCTTTCTCGTGCACAAAATACGGATATCCGTATAAGTGAGACCCAAAATCCATCGTGGAAGAAATTTAACATAATCCAATAGTTAAAACCTCCTACCAAGAAAGTAACAAACGAGCAAACTAACTTTCAATTTAAAGCAATCTGATCGCGAATTTCTGAATGAAAATAATGTCGGCGGCGTGGAGTAAACGAAAGACCAAGGCACCCTATGTACCTGGACAGAAGGAACTAGCAAGACGCAAAATTCATCCCGTAAGAACACGGGCATTATCCAACGGTTCAAACCTTATACCAAGAAAGTACCCCACAAACAAACTTAACCTCCGTTTAAAGCAAACTAATAACTAATTTCCGAGCGACAATAATGCTGCGGAGTGGACAAACACCTCCACATCAATCACATAGAAATCCGAATAAAAAACCGGACTAATTAAAAATAATACACGGACGAAATCGCCGAAACCTAACAGAACCAACCATATCAACGGTCCAAAACGTGATATCCATGGATAGTAGCAATTCGGGATATACCGCAAGAGATCGGGAAGAACGAGATTGGATCCGGAGAGAGAACAGTAATCCGTTGGTTTTCCTGTTTACTTCCTCGGACGAGATTGTCGCGGGTGGAATTATTTTGAAACCCTAACTTTTGTCCGCTCTTCTTCTTCTTCCCCCCACCCGCCCTTTCCAGGCCCGTGGTGCGAATCGGAGGTGGAGGGCCAGGAAGTTTATATCTTGTGGAAAACTGCGAAAATAACCCTCCAATTTTTAAGAATAACAATATAACCACCTCCGCCGTAGGGCACAATCATTTTTCTCATTTCTGATTGATCAAGAATCAGATCGGCTAATAAATTTTTAAATAAATGGATTATTTTCTTTTTGATAAATAATTGTTTTACAATGTGCAAAATTATCAGCCATCAACAGGGAATGATAATCTAATCTGACAGTTGTGGTCATAATTGTTCATTGGCATATCAATCGATTCAATTTATTGACCAATGATGATCACGATCCGATCGCCGATTAATTGAATGTGATTGCTCCGATCATTGATCAGAGATCATCATTCTGATTGATGATCTCCACTCGAACCTCCGACAACAATTTGAAATAAATTTAATAAGACGATTAAATTTTGAAATAAATCAACAAAAGTACCCATGATCTAATCAACAATCATAATGTTATCAAAAGGGGGTGATTGTCGATCAATTGAATATTTGATCATTATTATGGCCTTGATCAACGACAAAATCTACTCTCATCCAATCATCGATTGGAGCATAATGCTTGATCGTGACAATACATTTTGATCAGGATAATCCAATCAAGGACCATCGAGTAGGGATCTGAGACTCAAAGAGCCCTCTAAAATTTTATCAAAACATCGTATATAAATTTCCATGTATTACAAGTTTGAATAGTTCATGTATAGAAAAGAATCGAGTCGTAAATGCCATATGAAAGTAGATAAGTTCCTCGAGGATGTGCATGTCTTACAAGGATCTTCGTTGAGAATGGTTAGTAAAGATATTGTTATGGGAGTGGATACAAAGCTCACTTAAAATACTCGAAGCCGAGTAAGTGGATGAAGATTTTTCTGTAGTTTCATCAATTTTACTTGCCAAATGAAGGGCATGTTCTAGATGATTTTCTAATTCTATAGAGAGGATAAGTTTAAAGCCCCGAATTGTTCCTTCAAGGCTAACATATTTCCTTGAAGAACTCGTAAATAATTTTACTAAAAATAAGGGCTGTGATGAGAAACACTCAATTTTTCATGCTCTTGTAGTGATTAAAAGATCCTCTCAAGATAATTCATATAACCAATAATAGAGATAATGTCATGCAGTTCCTTGTAACATTTTAAATTTTCCTTTACTTTTTGCCAAATTTCATGTGCTCCTCACCAATGATCCATGGGTGTAGCATGTTAGATGTCAAATCTGAAGGACCCACTGTTAACAACTAATCGCCTTCATAGCAAGATATTAGGAGGAAGATACACAAATGTCACTACAAGCGTGCGATCGATTAAATCATTAGCTGGTACATAAATTGATCAAATATAAGTTATAGATTCTCTTTTTGTAGATCTAATTCTTTCTCGCGAAGAACTAAGTTTTGCCAAGGGTAGGGATTGTGGAAACTGCGAAAACAACCCTCCAATTTTTAAGAATAACAATATAACCGCCCCCGTCGTAGGGCACAATCATTTTTCTCAATTATGATTGATCAAGCATCAGATCGACTAATAAATTTTTAAATAAATGTATTATTTTCTTTTTTGATAAATTATTATTTTACAATTTGCAAAATTATCAACCATCAACAGGGAATGATAATCCAATCTGACCGTTGTGATCAAAATTGTTCATTGGCATATCAATCGATTCAATTTATTGACCAACGATGATCACGATCTGATCGCCAATTGATTGAATGTGATTGCTCTGATCATTGATCAATGATCATCAATCTGATTGACGAACACCACTCAAAACTCCGACAACAATTTGAAATAAATTTAATAAGAGGATTAAATTTTGAAATAAATCGACAAAAGTACCCATGATCTAATCAACAATCATAATGTTATTGTAGGGGGTGATTGTCGATTGATTGAATATTTGATCATTATTATGGCTTTGATCGACGACAAAATTCTAACTTCATCCAATCATTGATTGGAGCATAATGTTTGATCGTGACAATACATTTTAATCAGAATAATTCAATCAAGGATCATCGCATAGGGATCTGAGACTCGAGGAGCCCTCTAAAATTTTATCAAAACATCATATATAAAGTTCTATATATTAAAAATTTTAATCGTTCATATATAGAAAAGAATCGAGTCACAAGTGCCATATGAAAGTAAAGTTTTTCATGGGTGTGCATGTCTTACAAGGATCTTCGTTGAGAATGGTTTGTAAATATATTGTTATGGGAGTGGATACAACGTTCACTTAAAATACTCGAAGCCAAGTAAGTGGATGAAGATTTTTCCCGTAGTTTCATCGATTTTACTCGCCAAAATGAAGAGCATGGTCTAGAAGATTGCCTAATTCTACAGAGAGGATAAGTTTAAAGCCCCTAATTGTTCCTTCAAGGCCAACATAATTCCTTTTAGAACTCATAAATACTTTTACTACAAAGAAGGGCTGTGATGAGAAACACTCGATTTTCCATGCTCTTGTAGTGATTAAAATGTCATCTTAAGATAATTCATATAATCTAGAATAGAGATAATGTATAACAGTTCTTTGTAACATTTTAAATTTTCCTTTACTTTTTGCCCAATTTCATATGCTCCTCACCGATGATCCAAGGGTGTAGCATGTTTGATGTCAAATCTGAAGGACCCACTGTTAGCAACTAATCCCCTTCATAGAAAGACATTATGATGAAAATACACAAATGTCACCACAAGCGTACGATCGATTAAATCTTTAGCCGGTTCATAAATTGATCAAATAAAAGGTATAGATTCTCTTTTTTAGATCTAATTCTTTCTCGCAAAGAACTAAGTTTGCCAAGGGTAGGATTGATGAGCTATTGCTGAGAGCATTCCCCTTCACATAGTAGATACTTGAGATCCAACAAGGAGAGGCAAGGAAGAGTGAGATAAGCTACAAAATACTCGAGGGGGTTGAAAATAAGTATACATCCTAAGATTCATGACTAGGTTAACCTTTTGAACTGCTCCCAAATTCATGGGCAAGCCAGAGACGATTTGGAAAACTGAAACACCTTACTAGCCTAAGGAAAATAGAGCAAAATCAATTCTTGTAGTAGTGGCAGGCAAAATGGTAGCAGTCTAAACCGCGGCAACGGGGATGAAGTAATCACGGCAAGCAAAATGCACAAGGATGAAGGTATGCGAGTGCGTTGAATTTACAAGTTGGGGATTCCCACGGCCTCCATTCTTCTATCGAGTCCCCCGTCAACATCGACTATTTATAGCCATCCATTGAAGTAATTGGGCCTCTTTTCTATAGTCTAGAACATAATCAAATGGACTATCTAGAAGCATAAATTTACCAACACTCGAATTTTTATTTAAAAGTGATTTCATGCTCAAAGGATTTGGGAGCTATCCAAGAAAGGAGAAGGGTGGCTCAAGGATACATCATTTGGGCCCACTCAGGAAGAGACCAAGGACCTTTCAATAGTTCATGTAAAACTGATTTGGCACCTTCAATAGTTTCTCTGAAGTCCATCTCGTCTATTAAGAGTCGACGAGGACATCGGGCACAATCATGGCCCATTAAGCAAGAGTAAGCCCAAAAAGGGAAGGCCCAAGAAGCAAGTGAAGTCATCAATGGCAGGTGGGTGGTAGGGGGAGTCAAACAAGTTTCTGGAGCTTTAAATCAAGCGAAGTGGGCACTACTCAATGCCCTTTTCTAGCCAAAGATGTGATCACCATGGCATCCAATTGAATTATCAAACATATTGATGTTAGATGGTCTCTTTGCAGGGCCATCTTTCATCAGAACCAGGGCAGTGATCTTTTAGAACTTCAATTTTTCAGAATGGTAGATGGTTATTTTAGCTCATCGGTGAAGTAATTAGGGCAGTCGTCTTTCCAGAGAAGGTAATCTTTTGCGGAGACGTTGGAGGTGATCCAACAAATAATACAGTGAACATATCCTTCTCTCAATGTATCTCGTGTCAATTGGAATCTAGAGAGGAGAAGGTCTTGCGGTAGTCGGCTCATCCTCCTCTCAATTTGTCTTCTGGCAATCAACTTTTCAACAGAGTTGTACAGAAAAAAATATGATGATAGTATAAACATCAACTATGCCTCGAAAACTTAATCAAAAGTAGATTAGTAGATTTGTAGATAGATATATAAACTGATAATCAATAAATATGCAAATAGATGGATAAATATGCATAGAGAGAGAGAGCCACAGAATCCAGATAGAGGGAGAGAGAGATAGGCAAGGCGAGGAAAGGATTAAAATACGGAGAGGGAAAGGAGAGTGAGAGCGAGAGAGAGAGATGGGTTTGAAGATGAACAAGGGAGATGATATATTCTGGGGAGGGGGGAGGGGGAAGAGTGGGAAATGAAAGTTTTTTCTCCCAGTAGGTATTCAATTTATTTTGTTTATTTTTTATTTCACGATGTGCATCATCACAGTTCATGGTTTAAATTCATCGTCGCAGTTGATGTTTGATAGGGGTCAGACGGACCTGACTTTGGACAATGGATCATTGGCCTGAAAGTTTGAAGCCGCTGCTGTAGGAAGAACACCATCACCATCATCAATAAATAATATTTATCAGCTGTACAGCTAATATCATGGCCCGATTCATGCTCCTGGCCCACATGGCATAGAAACTGGAGAAGATGATCAATTTGGCGGCATTCCCCGGTGCCTATCTTCTGATTGCCTCCATGCTTAACTAACGCCAGAGCTTGTTTCATGTTTGGAACCCGATCATTCTTCGTCCGCTCGGCTGTCTCACGAGTCTCGTCATGGCACCACTTCTTCAGCCACTCTTGCTAAAAGCATGCTTAACTTTCCAGTTCTGAAATCCAGCTACTTCCAGGGGCTCGTTGCATCCTCAGGGCCTGAATCTCCTCTCGAGCCTGCTCGGCAGCCTCGTGCATGCCCGCAGCAGCGTAAACACTCGAAAGTATGACCAAATTGGCTGCATTTCCCGGCTCGATCTCCATCAAAGCTCGTGCCGCGGTCTCCGCCATCAATACATTGCCGTGGATCCGGCTTGCACCAAGGAGAGCCCCCCAAGCCTTCGCCGAGCCCTTCCCCGGCATCTGATCCACAACTCGGCGGGCTTCGTCGAGCTGCCCGGCCCTAGCCATGGCATCCACCAGGCAAGCATAATGGTCATTCCCAGGGTGCATTCCATACTCATTCATCATCATGTCCATGTATTTTTTTGCATGGTCAGGCATGCCAGCATGGGTACAGGCCTTCATCACCGCCAAGAACATGACACCGTCGGGCTCCAGACCCGACACCCCCATCCTCTTAAACGCTGCCATGGCGGCGTCGCCAAGTCCGTTGAATGCATAAGCCGAGACGAGGGCGCTCCACATCACCACATCCCGATTATCAACTTTATCAAACACCCGGGTCGAATAACCGGGGCATCCACACCTTCCATAGATTTCCACAAGAGTGCTGCTAAGGCGAAGGTCCGGGAGGAAGGAGTTCCTTATGGAGAAGGCGTGAATTTCTCCAGCGAGATTGAGAGACGAAGTCACAAAGCATATTGGTAGTAAAGCGAGGGCAGTAACCACTGTTGGGCGGATGCCTCGCGCCTGCATTTGTTTTAAAAGAGAAAAGGCAGCACTGGCATCGCCCTTGCGGGTGGCAGAGGCGACGACAGCATTAAACGCCGACGGGAGTGGCGCCGCGTCCATGCGACGGATAATCTCACTTGCGGCCAGGTAGTCTCCAGAGCGAGCATATGCTGCGATTATCGAGCTCCAGACGACGGAATTCCTTTCAGGCAATTCATCAAACAAGTTCTGGGCATAAGACAGAAAGGGAGAAAAACATTTAGCGTAGGCATCGATTAGCGCCGAGGAGACGAAGGGGTTTCCATGGAGGAGTCCTGACTTGGCGGCGAGGGCGTGGATGGGCGGCAGCAGCGGCGGGCAGGCGGAGGGCAGCGCAGCAGTTGAGGGCGAGAGGGTAGACGAAGGAGTCAACGGTGGAGACCTCGCGGAGGCGAGAGAGTAGAACAAGAGCTTCTCTGTGATCACCGTTTTTTACGAGGGCTGAAATTTCTCTGGTGACCGAGATCAGTCGCCGTTTTGCTGACGTCATGGAGGCGATGGTTGCTGGATCCCTCGCTAATGATGACGTCCCGGTTATTCGATCTCCGGTTTGATTAGAATGTATCAGAGAAATGACTCTGTAATATACCTCTCTTTCTCTCCCTCACTCCGTGTGCGGGGAATGCCTTCTCCCTTCCAGCATTCTCCCACCTACAATTCCCTCCTCAGAGCTGGCCCCCGCCTCCGCCCTCTAAAGCAAGTCCATGCCCAGATGATCATCTCTGGTCTCCACACCTCCCGCTCTCTCCTCACCAAGCTCCTCACTCTCCTCTCCCAAGTCGGCCCAACCGCTGCCGCCTACGCCGCCGCGGTCCTCGCCGCTGTTGTGGCCCCCGACGCCTTTCTCTTTAATTCCCTCATCCGGGTCTCCTCCCGCTGCGGTGCCCCGCTCGCCGCACTCAACCTTTATCGCCGCATGCGCGCTGCCGGCCTCCGCCGCTGCAGCTTCACCTTCACCGCCGCCGCCAAGGCCTGCGGCGATCTAGCCGCCCATAAAACTGGCAGGGAGCTCCATGGTCATTTGCTCATTGAGGGATTCTGTGGAGACGTCTACTCCCAGACTGCTCTGATCGCACTCTATGGAAAGTGCGGCGATCTAGCAACTGCACGGAAGATCTTCGATGAAATGCCGAACAGGAGCTTGGTTGCTTGGAATGCCATGATTTCTGGGTACGAGCAGAACGGGATGGCCGGGGAAGCGATTCGGGTGTTTAAGGATTTTCAGAATCATGGCGGGGAATTAGGGGCGGATGCGGCGACGATGGTTAGTGTTTTATCGGCTTGCGCTCAGCTCGGAGACCTTGCAGAAGGCGAGTTGGCTAGTCAGTTTGTTTTGGAGAAGGGAATTCCTTTAGGTGATGTTCTTGGTGCGGCCATGGTGAGCATGTATGCCCGCTGCGGCAGCTTGGGCAGTGCTAGGCGAGTGTTCGATGAGCTTCCAAGCCCGAATGTGGTTGCGTGGACCGCGATGATCTCTGGGTATAGCATGCACGGTAACGGCGCGGCAGCAGTGGAGCTCTTCCTGGGAGATGGGCCTCCGCGGGCCGCCCCCGAATGCCGTCACCTTTGTCGCGGTGCTCTCCGCTTGCGCCCATGCTGGTTTGGTGGACGAAGGGAAAGGAAGTTTTCAGAACCATGGGCAGGGATTACGGGCTTGTTCCCCAGGGAGGAGCATGTAGTTTGCATGGTGGATATGTTGGGAAGGGCTGGCCTGGTAGATGAAGCCTCTTGGTTTGTTCGTCACCATGGGCCAATAGGCCCGGCAGCGTTGACAGCTCTCTTAGGGGCGTGTAGAATGCACCGGAGAATCGATCTAGGGACGACAGTGGCGGAGCAGCTCATAGCCATGGAGCCCATGAACCCCGGGCACTACGTGCTCTTGTCAAATCTGTACGCGCAAGGAGGGAGGATGAAGGACGTGGAAAGGGTGAGGGATGAGATGACGACGCGGGGGCTGAGGAAGCTAGCCGGGTATAGCTCAGTGGAGGTCGGCGGCGCTACCCATGTGTTTTGCATGGGAGATAGGGGACATCCCAAGGCAGTCGAGATCTACAGGTTCTTGGAGGAGCTTGTGGTGAGGATGAGAGGGATTGGGTACTCTTCCGAGATGGGGGAGGTTATGCATGAACTAGAAGAGGAGGAGAGGGAGGAGGTGGCGCTCCGGTTGCATAGCGAGAAGCTCGCCGTCGTGTTCGGAATCATGAGCGCCAAAGAAGGCGAAACTGTTCGTGTCATCAAGAACCTTCGGATATGCGGAGATTGCCACTCTGCCTTCAAGTTCATGTCAGTGGTTGCAGAGAGGGAGATCATCATCAGAGACAAGTACAGGTTTCACCACTTCAAAGATGGATCATGTTCTTGCAGAGATTTTTGGTGATGAAACTTGATCGCATCAGGTTAAGATCAACAGGTATACACGTTTATTTATCATTGCAATTGTCATGATGCTGAAATTCAAGCATCTCTTACATGAGCTCAAGGGTGTGAAGAGCTCAAGCATTTGTAAATTCTGCAGTGTATCATTATAAATTCCCGGGCGTGTTTCCATTCCCCCACCCCAAAAACAGCCGTAAATCTTTCATTATTGGCTGATGCAAGCCAAGAATTCCTTCTAGCTCACCTCTCTCTCTCTCTCTCTCTCTCTCTCTCTCTCTCTCTCTCTCTCTCTCTGTCTGTCTCTGTGTGTGTGTGTGTGTGTGTGTCTATCTTCCAATTTTCCTATGGCTAATGCAGGGTTCTGCAGTAATTGAATTACTAAGCTCTATGAGCCATATGGAGGTTTGTTGTTGGGTTCATAGAGGCTAGAATTCTCTCCCGGCAATGGCAGTTCATCAAGAAAACTCAAGTCTGTAAAATATTAGTTCTTGGAGAGGGATAGTAACCGAAGGTATTGCAAATGAAATCTTGTCCATGGAGCTTAAGTCCCATGATAGATTAGCAAAGTTCTAAAACTAAATTATCTGGAGCGCCATAAAATGCATCCTAGTTTTGATTAAAAAATATAGAATTAAATCAACCAACCAATCAATTGCCATTATCGATTGTTGCTGATTCAAGCCACGAATGAGATGGGATGAACACCAGGGCATTTAAAGCGGTCCCTTGCCCTTAGTCAGAGGGCAGAGACGCAGGGGACGAACTGAGGATTATTGAGGGAGGGGGGACAGGAACAGGTAGGGAAGAAGGCTCCAATGGTAGAGGAGGCGGCTGAACCTGGACTGGTGGGTAAACCTCAGTTACCTCTTCGATGCCCTCGTCGAGGTAGACAACATCCTGCATGGTGAGCTGGTGGTACTCGACAATCTCTCTGAGGAAACGGTTTTCTCTGGCGTAGACAGAGTTCTCATGCGCCAATCGCGCCTTTTCCCCAAGAAGAGTCTCCAGCTGCAAACGGATCTGCACAATTGCCATGTCCACAAATTTTTAGAGAAACAGACAAAGAGAGATAGAGAGCTTGAGCCAGAATGCAAGACTTCTTGAGCACATGTTCGAAGAGAGACGAGAGTTTGTCCTGTGTGTGAGAGAGAGTTTGTGTTTATGTAGGCATGCTTGAGAGAGAGACATTTAGGGTAATATGACATGTATGCATGAGTATGAGAGAGAGGACATGGTTGTGTAAGAGAGAGCGAAGGAGGTTGAGTATGCATGTGTGAGAGTTTGAGTGCACATATGTTTGAGAGAGAATGCAGTTGAATGTGTGAAAGAGATAGTGATCGCACAAGAAAGAGAGTTTGCACTCACATAAATGTGACTGCGAGTTTGTATCTGAGCTTTGGATGTGCATCAGGAAGTTAGAAAATGAAAGAAAGATTTTACCCAGATGCCAAGGATAATTTAAAGTAATGCACGACATTAAAAGTAGATAAGAGGGATAACAAGGGCACCTGTTTAAATATATGAGGGAGAAAAGGGATAGGAAGATTGAAAAACCCACCAGGTCATCATCATCGTGATGGTCTCCCTCGTCCCGACACTCTCTCAAGGCCTTGTTCTCCTCTTCGAGCTGCGCACACCTCTCCTTTGCAAAAGCCAGATCAGCCTTCACAGTCTTCAGCTCCCGCAAGAGGAGCTTGGCCTTTGCAGCCATGGCGTTCGCAACCTTGATAGACAGTTACACCAACCACTCAGATTCACTCATATTCACAAGAAGTATCTGTGTGTGTGTTCATGAAATAATTCTCAATCTCACCCGAAGAAACTTGAAGATCCTCCTACCTCCCTCTAACTTCAAGAAGAATTTAATGCATGAGACAAAAATTTTGGTTTCTTACATTGCGAGATGCCTTCAGCTGGGTCTCATAGTCTGCTTTAACATGCGCCTGATTGGAAACTGTTGAGCTGGTGTTGACCTGCACTTGAGTCTCCCTGCCATTCTTCCTCCTCATATTCTTCTTAGTCTCCTGGATGATGTCAGCAGTTCGATGCTCCACCTTGGTCAGACCTTCCTGTACAAACCAGAACCCATTCAACATTTTATATAAAAAAATAATAATCTTGAAACATAAAATTCAATAAAAGATATGAATTTCAGGGGGTATACTTCAAGGGCATTTCCAATGTAATTCAGAGATGATGCTATCATGCCCATGCGCTTCTGACTTCTTGGGCTCTCTGGAGATCGAGAGGGCTGATGAAATAGAGTCAAATAGGAAATTAGTATTCCAAAAATATCATCTCATAGGGAAAATGAAAATTTGAGGTTGGTTATACAACAAAATTTCTAGGTTAATTAGTTCAAAAAAAAATTTGTAGGTTAAGGGTCAAGTGGTCATGATCGATTGATCAATCAAGATCAGGGTATCATTGATCAGTCAATCTTCCCTAGGAACCACATGATCAAGTGCCAATCAGAAGGATCCATGAAAGATTATAGATTGCCACTCATAAGGGTCTGTTTACCTTTTATCTAAAGTTTGTGGATCAAGTGGTTGCGATTGACTGAACAAAATGAGGCTGAGCATTGCCTAAAGATCGAAGAAGTTTTTTTTTTAAAAAAAAGAGAAAGTAGGGCCCACAAAATGGAAAACCCCCCCTTGTCATTGAATTAATGACTGAGAATACAAAGTAAGGATCTATAGGGGTACGAAAGCCGAGAGGCCTAAGCCAACTCGGTTCCATGACAGAACCAGGCCCCCCGCTTCGTGCACGACTGCATCAGCGGAGGGGGTTCGACCCCTGAAGACGACCTCATTTCGGTGGTTCCATATGACCCAAAGCGTGGTGAAGATGAGCTGCCACTCTGGCCCCCCTCCGGTAGGGCCCAGCCGCCATGGATCTCCAGAAATCCTCCAGCAAGGATAGCCTAGGTCGAGCAACTCTGGTCGACGTCCAGACTGCTTGAGCAACAGGGCACCTAGCGAAGAGATGGTCGCAGTCTTCCAATATTGCTCGCACATCGCGCATTCAGCTGGAGAGTTGGGGACCATTCGTAAAAAGTTATAGTCTGAGCAATTACTTTTTTTTCCATCAAGGGTGTTGGGGATCAAGTGGTCGTAAACTGATTGTTTCAGATTGAGGTCTGATTGGTCAGCCAATCTCCCTCGGGTCCATATGATGTAGTCTCCTAGTCCACAACATGAAGCCTAATATCTACTTATTGAGGAGGCCCATTTACTATACTAGCCAATATATTATTAAGCTCAAATCTCCTAGAGCCAGACAAGATCTTTTGATGACACGGGGAAATATCCAGATTTTGGTAAGAATCTTTGTCCAGGGTTGTGACTGGTCAAATTATTTAAGTTCTTTTTTTGTTAAGTGATGGATTCTCACATACATCTAGTCATATGGGTGTCGTCAGAATCTTTCATGCCTTTGTCAAGAGTCCTTTCTCAGTGACCAGTCCAATATCTTTGATGTCTTGTCAAATTATATATCTTGCTCTGGTTTGTTCTCCTTCTAGAGAAAGTCACTATTTGAAGATCTCTCCCTCATTTTTGTGTTTAGTGAGTGTTGGGTAAGGGGGAACCTTACCACCTTAACATCGAGCATCAATCATGAGACTAGATCAAAGATTGAAGAAGATCTAATGTGGTCCATCAGACCTGTCTTCTTTTCATCAAGGATATGGGACCAAGAATTCATAAGTGACTCATGGATCGAACAAAGGATAGTTTGATCAGTTAGTCAACCCCTGGAGATCTAGCAAATGGAGCACTGATTGTCAGTAGTAATTGATTTGTAAGGATCACTAATGAGCAAATGTATACGTTCTGGGCTGTCAGACCTGTCTTCAGACAGATTCAAACGGTCCATAATTGAAAATGTACCTTAATGGGAAAAAATATAGAAAACGAAGAAAGAGAGAGGAATTTTGTGGGCCTCTGTTTTGGTAAGAAATAGTGGCGATAATCAATATGCCTCACTACCATTGATGAGCAGATATGATAACGAATCTTGTTTTACATGGGGGCTCTAAATGTCACATTTAAATGTCAGCACTATCTACTCAATCTACCAGAGCTTGTGATCACCAAGGTACTCCATCTATGTGACAATTGAACAATTCCCCCAACCTTATTTTCATCCCAAGGCCGGACAAAACGAGATTAAAGGTAAGAATAATAAGATTTCAGATATTTTCCACCTGATGATCAACCGCCGGGGGAACACTATTCTTAAGCAAGGGATTAGCACCAGCGCCTTTGACTTCATCTGCTTGACCTTCATCATGAAGGATTGACCTGGCTTTTCTGGTTAGGGCACCCCAGATTCCTTCTGTCTTGATGATGTTATCTGAGCGCTTCGCGGATGCATGTTGTGGAATGCTGGCTGATTCCTGCAAGATTTACAGAGAACAGATAAACACGTGAAATACTTAAATCCAAATCATCAAGATCAAATGGGATGTTACATACATAATTCGAAACTGATGGTGAAAATTTTGATTAGAAGCAGACTAAGGCGTTGGATCATTCAGTCATGATCCAGTCAGCGGAGATGAGATCTCACAAACGGAAACAAAAAAATAAACTAAATATGCAGAGGGCCAAATTAAGAAACTTGTGGCAATTAGTCCAGGATAGAAGAACAGTATTTGGGCTATAAAGAGCCCTTAAAAGATTAAATAATATTGGCCCTCTTAAGAGGGACACCACAGTGGAGAGGAACTCCAGAGTTTCAGAATGCTCAGGCTTGGGCAGTTCAGGGATGGGTGACCTACTGGGAAGAGGGGTAATGGGGTGGAGGAGGAATCTGGAGTTAAGCATGCTCAGGCTTGGGCAGTGCAGGCATGTGTGACTGCCTGGCAAGAGGGGTAATGGGGTGGACAACGAATCTGGAGTTAAGCATGCTCAGACTTGGGCAGGGCAGGGATGTGTGACTGCCTGGCAAGAAGGTTGCTGGGGTGAAAAGAACTCTGGGGTAAAGGATGCTCAGGCTTGGGCAGTCCAGGGATGGGTGACCTCTAAGGTGGGAAGAAGAGGGTAATTGTACGGTTGATCACTGATATCAGGTGATCTTCCTTTGATGTTAAAAAAACATTCAATACAAGCTATCAATTTTGATTTGAAAGCAGAAATACGGATTTTATGTCATTCAATCACGATCCAGGTAGTTAGAAATAAGATCTCAAAAACGAAAATAAGAAAAAAATTAACAGATTAGACAGCCAAATTAAGAAACTTGAATTGATTATTCAAAGATAAAAGAACAGTATTTAGGCTATAATCAGCCACAAAATATTATTAAAATAACACTCCATGGTGAATAAGATAAGCCATTATGTCGTTACATAAAGATCCATTTAATGGAATCTTAGATCTCATAAACGACGATAAGAACAAATTAAAAGAGCATACGGCCAGATTAAGAAACTCATATCGGTTAGTCCAGGATAGAAGAACAGTATTGAGGCGATGTTCAGGCATAAAAATATTAAATAACATCAAATAGTGAATAAATTAAGGCATCATATCAAACTTAATATCTGCCCAAAAAGAACAAGTCATAATTAATTCAGGTTACAAACCGCTGTAAAATGATCAAATAGCAATCAACAGTGAAAAAATCCAAGCAAAGGAGAGATAACCAGAAACGAGAACAAATTAACAGAGCATACGGCCAAATTCACAGACTCATTATTACCAAAGCCATTGAAATAATTGATTAAATAGGCGTAATTATTTGACATACAGGCTCTTGACGACTGAATCTTCGAGGGCTTGAGCCAATAGCATTCTCGCCGTACGCTGACGAGATGGAAGAATCGCGGTGCGCGGAAGAAGCTCGGATCGCCTGCGCGGCGAGAGAGCCTGAAGGGGACGATCCTCGATCCTCCGATTCGAAAACCTCGATCGTGGACGATTTCGCGACCATCTGCTTTCTCCGGTACGCCATCGAGGAGCGAAATCCTCATTCCAGGGAAATCCTCATGCCGGAGTAATCCGACGGATGGAGGTAGATCTGGAGGAAATTGACAGGGGAGGAGAGATTGCGGCGGAGGTCCGCCGGAGAAACGGGTTCCCTTCGAGTTTTTGGGCCCGGGAAATGAGGGTAGAGCACCGGTTTTCTCTCTCTAGCGCTGATTAGTCTTATCGCGGGACCCAAAATAGGAGGTGCTGTGCATATTGTTCGTCGATTCGGTTTCGCTAACCAATCACGAAGAAGTATCTTATTTTTCTAATTTTCGAGATTAATCGACGAGAAATATGTAGCTTCAAGAGAAAAGGACTTCTTTTTAAATGGAAAGCCTCTTCAAGCTCTTGGACTAGCAAGTCATGGTATCTTTGAACGGCTTTCTCTCTTGATGAACCATATTTTGCATTGATTTTATCTTGATGAACCAGATTGAGATTGAAGTTTGCGATTGTTTGACCATCGGTGAACTTGTTCTTCGTCTCCGCTTAAGCTTCTTGAATTATGATTGTTCCTGCGATTTATTCAGCTTGATTGATGTAGAATTGGATGCTTTTTAAGCCCACATTGTTATTTTTAGAGAAGATTGGTTGTTGAACTCAAATTTTATTGATATCATCTATGGTTTCATTCCACTCGTGGAGAAATTTCAAGGAAAATATATCATGGTGATTGGATTTATTTCATATGAATTTGACAAAAATTATGCTGATTATACGAGGGGCATTTTTTTGGGCAAATTTTGGTTGCTTGTTGAAGTGGCATCTTTACCATGTGGTGGAGTGCCAGTGAGCCATACAAGCTGAAATGGTGTCTCCAGTGTTGTGCCAAGTTTTGCATATCCAAGGTCGACGAGGGGGGTTGGCGCGTGGTGCTCGCACGACAATGTCCCCCCAAATGATGCTTGTATGGTGCATATCGTGTGCCACTCAGTCTTTTGGACTAGAGAGTCACCAATTGGGTTCATTTGCTCATATGACTTTTTGTAAGTCCCAAATGCTTGAATAATGTACAATCCCAAATCCATAAAAAGGGTTTTGGACACTAGGCGTGTTGTTGGAGTCGATCGAGTGAAATACAAACCTAGCCTCTGATCTTTACTTAATTGTGCAAGGGGTCATGTCTCCCTTTGATTGTTTGGGAAATTAAAAGGGAAAAGAGAAGGACCTATGGTAGCATTTTGTGTGTCGACCAAGTATATTAATAAATATATGCCACCAGTTTTTAAATGGACAGGTGCATGTGGTGGATGTTGATTCTTTCCGGCACTACATGGGAGCCTGCAAGGAAGCCACTAGATTATGATCAAAACGCCTCAATGAATGTCGTGGGTAGATCATGACGTCAACAGATGAGATTGTACCATGCGGGTCGGTCTAATTCCTTTAAAAACTTATTTAAACAAGTGGTTGTGATTATTCACACCGCCCTTTTTCTTTCCTACATCCCTTGTCTAAAGAGAATGGGCCCACAAGTTTGGGAGTCGCACCCTCTTAAGGGCGGGTGATCCAATGACTATAAATAATTGTGATCCCCTTTGTGAACCTATTTCTTTTCAGCATTTTATCCTCAATATGAGCTTAAAATTGTAACCTTCATTGATTTCTTGGGGCTCTTGATGGATATTATGTGACCTATAAGCCAATCATACTTCTATGTATCTCGTTTATGCTCATTTAAATAAAATTTATTTATTTGTCTTGTTGTGTGATTTTTATAATAAATTCCCATGAGCATATGCAATACCTAAGTAAATTATAATGAGATCATAATATAGTGATAAGTAGTCTTTAAACATATGTTATTATTAGTCTATCCAAGAATAGTTTATATCGTTGAAGAACATGTTAATTTATAGAGAAATTTGGGCATGACCATTGGATTTGACTCTTCATCTTCAATCATTAAGTCATGTCCGTTTGATCAAAGATGGAGTGCTTAGATTTTGCCACATCATGAATCGACGCCTGAGATGTCGCCACACCTCCATTGAAGTCCACTAGACTCATTTTATCTCTTATGTTATAACTCTTAAGCTCAAAACCTTAGATTAAGGCATTTTAATCTCAATTAGAGTGCGCCGCATACCCCCCCGACTTAAGTGAAGATCAACGGCGTAGAATTAATACGCGAATCAAAAGCTCTAGATTGCGCCACATCGCTTGAAATAAAATAAACAAAACAATAGTCCTACATGACAAAAACTAAGGCAAACATCGTGTACGTAAGGAGTGAGTGTTAAGTGAGATAGCAAAATCTTGAAAACAATATTTATCTCACTAATCACATGCGCGCACATGTGTGCCCGCACACGCGTGCACTCGTCACCACGTTGCGACATGTCATGCGCCTGCCACGTCATTTGCCATATCAGCGTGCATCAAAAACCAATTTTTTATGGGTTTTAATAAAAATAAATCCTTAAAAATTCAGAAAATTTTAAAAAATTTGAGAAAAATCCATAAAAATGTGAAAATTCATAACTTTCAAAATACAACTCCAAATTTATTTTTTTGGAACATAAATTAAATAATATATCATTTTAAAAAGTCAATTTCATAAATAACAAGAGAATAAATTTTAATGTTATAAATTTACTAATTTCTCTTAGAAATTAAACTTAGAAAAATAAGTGAGTATATAAAAAGTATTTTTTGTTATTATTTAAAACTAAAACCCTATTATAATCTCAAATATAAATGAGAATAATCTATTCTAAAATATGTTATTTAAAAATATATAATTATCCCTAAAATAGTGCATTTTGATATTATAACTTAAAATTGCATGAAATAAGAGTATATAGGTCCTTACATAAGAGAAGATGAGAGGAGAAGATAAGTGGGTCGAGAGCCCAATACCACTATCAGACACTTTCCCTCAAGCTGGAGCATATAAATCAAACATGCCCAGCTTGGTACACGTGGCGTCATATGAGATCCCGACTAGACTCTTCGTGAAGACGTCTGCAAGCTGATGAGATGATGTCACATAAGGAGTGGAGATGACTCCGGACTTAACCTTGTCTCGTATGTAGTGGCTGTCAATCTCAATGTACTTTGTACTCTCATGAAAGGTGGAATTGCCAGCAACGAAGATAGCTGCTTGATTATCACAATGCATGGGCATTGGAAAAGGAGATGAAATGACGAGATCTTCGAGAAATGATCGAAGCCATACCATCTCCCGTGTGGTTTCACCCATAGCTCGATACTCAAACTCTGCGCTAGAGCATGATACCACCTTCTGTTTCTAGGATCGCCAGGTGACGAGGTTACCTCCAATGTAAGTGCCATAGCCCATAGTAGATTTACGATCTCCCTTGTCACGTGCATACCCTGCGTCAGAGTAGGCTTCGATAGGGAGATGACTGTGTCATTGATAGATAAGCCCTCTCCCTGTGGCTTGCTTGATGTATGCTAGAACCCGTAGAGTTCCCTCCAAGTGAACTCGTCGAGTTATTTTGTATGAACTGACTCAAGACACTAACTACGTATATAATGTCGGGGCAAGTGACGGTGAGATATATCAACTTGCCCAAAAATCTTCGATAGCAATCACCATCCTCAAAGAGTGGAGACAAAGTATCCCAAAACTGTGGGCGAGCTTCCATGGGTGAGGTCTCTAGCTTGCACCCAAGAAGTCTTGTCTCCTTAAGCATGTCAAGGGAATACTTCCGGTGGGTCAAAGCGAGCTTCCTGTCCTAATGAGAAAACTCAATCCCCAGAAAGTATCTAGGACTCCTCAAGTCATGAATGTTGAGGTGTTGTTGTAAATAAGTCTTCGTAGCAAGAATACTAGTGTCATCACTCCCAGTCAAAAATAATGTCATCAACATAAATGGCAAGAATGACAAGAACACCCTTAGTCTTCTTAGTGAGCATGGTGGGATCGATCGCGCATGATGTGAAGCCAAAGGCGGAGAGATGGCCATTAAACTTGGCAAACCAAGCACGTGGACTCTACATGAGTTCGTAATTAGCTCGTCACAAAAACACACCTTAGATGACTCCCCCTGAGCAACATACAAAGGAGGTTGCTCCATAAAGACTTGCTCTTCAAGATCACCATAAAGAAAGGCATTAGAGACATCTAATTGGTGGAGAGAGCAAGCTTGATTAACAGCTAGAGAGAGGAGTACGCGGACAAAGTTGAGACGAACGATTGGCGAGAATGTCTCGGTATAGTCAATGACATACACCTGAGTAAATCCACGAGCAACCAGACGAGCCTTATGATGGGCAATGGTACCTTCAAGATGATATTTGATGGTGAAGACCCATTTGCACGTGACAATGTTGGCATTTGCTGGACAGGGAACGACGAAATGATTTATGCGGTCGTTGAAAACACACAATTTTCGGTCAAAAAAATTAATAATTCCGAACTCACAATGATTTAAAGATATAAAAATCAAGTACGTGAAAAGATCGGGTCGAGCCACAGAGAATACGGTTGACTTTTATCAAAGAGTTGACTTGGTCAAACTTAGGTATAATTAGAGATTTTAAGAAGTGAAAGTGATATGTTATTACTCGAAATGATATAAATTTATCAGAGAACATATTTTAAGAATTTTAGAGAATGATTTGATGAAGAAAAGTCAAAAGTTAAGGTCAAAGCATTGACTTTGACCAGACATTGACTTTATGTAAAATTAGAGAAGAAAAAGGGGTAAAATATTACGAAAATATTGGTGATATTAAGAAAAAAGGGGGCAAGTTATGCCGTGATTGAGAGACAAGGTGCAAATGTTGGTGGAGTAGGAAGCACTAGAGGTGGGAGAGTTACTTGAGTGTCAACCTTAGGTGTCAGGACGTGTGGTAACGGAGTATCGGAACCTGAAGCCGAAGAGTGTGGGGATGGCATAGAATCCCTAGATGAAGCCATAAATTATTGATGCAGACCTTGTAATAGGATGGGATAAAAGATGTAGGCGTGAACAAATGCGTTGTCCAAAGCGAAGTGATAGACGACGCTTTGCGACGTGCGCCGCTGTGCGGCCGACGGAGCGGAGCGTCGGCGGAATAGAGCAACGAGACGCTGCAGAGCGCAGTGGGCGTGGAACGTAGGACGTCGCACATCGGTGCACGTCGCAAAGCGTCGGATGGAGCGAAGTGATGAACGACGCCCGTGGTTTTGATGATGAGAAGGCTTGATAATGGTGATGATGGTAGACAAGGAAGGCGAGAAGAGTTTATGGCTCGCATATGGAATAGTTTATGCCTAAATTTGCATTAATAATCACATAATTACATGTATAAATTGTATGTTATAATTGAGACGAATCCCTACGATCGTTGAAAACACACTAATAATGGTGAATAAGGGTCGAATCCATGGAGAATAAAAGATATTCAAGGTATTTCTTCAAATTTGATCAATCGGATAAGAAATTGAGGTGAGATATATGAATTTTAGTAATTTTATAAAGAGAACTCCAAGACTAAGGCACATAATAAAAAATCACTCGATTTGGATCAAGATTCACAGAAAAATCAAGGAATAAAATTCAGACAGAAAATTTGATAGTGAAGAGAGAGAAAACCAAACTATTATCTAAAATTTGACTAATATACAATTATCTTAATTGAAATATGATGTTATAGGAAGAGAGATAAGGGGAAAACACATAACCTAACTTGAAATAGTGATTGAAATGATCCAATTGATTGTCGAATCAAGGGCTCTTCATTCCGCGATTTCAAAGACAAGTTTCGGCATTCAAGAGACGATTTCTCCTTATTCTCTTAACAAAATCTCACTTTCAAATACTCCTTGGAGGAGAAAATCAATCTAGAAGAGGAGGAAAGCAACAGATTCAAGGATTAAAATATCTAAATAGTTTGATTACTCAAAATACCTAATAATGGTTTACATCGTCGAAGAACATGAGTATATATAGACAAAATTGGGTGTGGCCATTGGATTTGGCGTTCTATCTTCAATCAATGACTCTGATGAAATGCTTGGATGCGAATCGTTATGTTTAAGTCGTGTCCATTTGATCAAAGATGGAGCGCTCAGATTTCGCCATGTCACGCGTGAATAAGAAAAGTCGCGTAACGCCTGCCATTTGATCTTCATCAGATAGTTGATAGGCATAAAAATACGGTCGTTGAATCCGTAAATTTACTTATCAACCAAATTTATACTCAAATCTTCAAAATCTGATTTTAAATTAGAACAGTGGCGAGTCAAGGTCGAATCCAAAGAGAAGAAGGTTTAAAGATTGAATCAGAAGATATTTTTTGGGTATATTTGGATTTAGAAAGCGGAGATGAATGATGAAAGGAAGAAAATGTACGCGAATATGAAATAAACTGAACAAGAACTTTCAAACTCCTATCGAAGAGTGAAAACCCTTGATCGATGGTAGAAAAGTGATTTTAGGGTTTGAAAATGAGAAACTATTGATAAAAAGATAAATAAAATGGAAGAAATAGATAGAAGATGATCCTAATCTAAATATTCATGATGAAAACACATCTAGTAATGCTCTCTAATCAAAACAAACATTTGAGATCCCGTACATTTCGCCCGAGGTAGGCGTCTTGCATCCAACACGAAGAATGAAAAGTGAAGGGAAGAAACTCACTAAAAATGGTGTTCCAAACACGAAGAATGATCAATCGTTGCTCTCTTTTCTTCTCGTTAGCCAATGCTAGAAGCATACAACAAAGCATTAATAACTCTAATTTTTTGTCTCAAAACTTAAATCAGCCCCAACAGATTCGTGGGAGCTTGAAATAATATTCATGCCCACAAAATTTCAGCCCCTAACTCCATCAGGATCGTCAGATATTAGGATTTTAATTTGGATCATTTCTGACCGTTGATTTCATTTCTCTCTCCTCCATTTACTGTGGTCAAACCGTTCCGGTAAAAAATTGCTCTGGTCAAACTTTGGGTCAAACCTGAACTCATAACAAAATTTTTTTTCTCTCTCCTCTTAGCCCTCCTCTCTCTCATTTATTTTATACTCTCTCCTTCGATGGCGAGCAGCGCGGAGGAGGAAGACTCGGAGCTGTAAAAGAGCAGATGCGAGAGAAGTGGGAGGGGAGGAATTTCCTCCTCCTCCTCCCCCTTACGCGCCTACGCGCGCACAAGGGAGAGGAAGATTTTCCTCCTTCCTCCCTCCCCTTACGTGCGCACGCACGTGCGTGCAGGAGAGGAGGAAGGAGGAAGACGAGGGGACGGAAATTTTGTTCCCCTCATGCTCGCATACACGTGCGTGCGAGGAGAGATGGAGATGCGAGGAGAGAGAGAGAGAGAGGAGCGCGCGGGAGAGAGAGAGAGAGGGAGAGAGGAAGGCAGAGAGAGAGGAGAGGAAGAGCATGAGAGAAGAGGGAAATGGAAAAGAAAAGGAGAGGAGTAAGAAGGTTCTTCTCTCGACGGAAAAATTTCCGTCGTGAGAGAGAGAGAGAGAGAGAGAGAGAGAAGGAGAGTTTGTAAGAGAGAAGAGCATGGGAGAGAGAGAAATGGGGGAAGAGAGATAGAGAGAGATTCTCTCTCATCTTTTTTTCTCTATTCCCCTTTTCTTTACTTTTATATATTCATTTTTTAAGGATTTTAATTTCTAAAAAGTCTAAAAAAGATTTAAAAAAATCCAAAAAATGTTAATTCATTATATATATATATATATATATATATATTCTTGACGAATAAATGTCATTAAAATACCCATAAAATGCTATTAATTTATAAAATTCAAGAATATCTTTTGAAACATAGAATTTATCAATTTAACTATCAATTTATCAATGTAATTTAAATGATACCATGCATTTATGATTATATTTTAAAGAAGAAATGCATAAAATGCATGAAATTACATGTTATCAATGGTCTCGATGTGTACTTGCGTCCACGGGAGTCCATCGGTCGCTTTTAATCTCAGCCGTTATAACTCCTCAGATGAACAGTTGAGATTAAGTAAATTTAAAACGATTCAATGATGAACTGTTACGCGCCACAAATAACATGAAATTTATACATGAAATTATATGATTATTAATACAAATTAAGGCATGAATCATTCCATTCTTATGCATGTTATCATACTTTGAGTGCATATCTATCATTTCATGCAATTTTGGTTATAATACCAAAATGCACTATTTTAGGGATAATTATGTATTTTGAAAGAATATATTTTAGAGTAGATTATTCCCTTCTATATTTGAGATTATAATTGGGGTTTAATGTTAAATAATAAGAGAAAATACTTTTCTATACTCATTTTTTGTCTAAAATGAGTATTTTTTTAATAAAAACTTATTCTCTTGTTATTTATTAAATTTGACTTTTTAAAATGATAGATTATTTAATTTCTGTTCTAAAAAAATAAATTTTGATTAATTTGAAGTTTTATTTTGAAATTAATGAATTTTCTAATTTTAAGAGATTTTTCTAGAAATTTTCTAGAATTTTCTTAATTTATTTTAGATTTATTTGGATTTTTAAAAATAAAAATATTAAGTTTTATCGTGCACTGACATCGCAGCTGATGTGGCGACGGAATGACGTATTGCCATGTGGCGATGAGTATACGTGCCACGTGACGCATGTGTGTGGGCGCACACACGTCCATGTGTGCGTGTGCGCGCGTGTGCATGTGTGTGATTAGTGGGTTAAGCATCCTTTTTTGCTAACTGATAACATGCATATTTAAATTGTATTTTTATCATAATTAACGGGTATTAATGTTTAATTTCAGTTTATATGAGGCACGTTATCATCTTAAAATGAAAAATTCTTCAATTTAAGGCCAAATCACTTAATTCTATATTTTTTTATTAATTAAGCATTCTTATGTGTTTTAAGTGTGTTTGACCCTTTCATGGGTCAAACCACTTGTATTTGATCTCAAAAGTTTTGGTTTTAAATATTTCAGGATTTAAGTGATTGCATGAAGGTTTAAGAAGAGGAAGAGAAGAAGAAAAAAGGGTTAAGAGTTAAAGAGGGAATTAACCTAGTTGACTCTAGAAGGTCAACTAGGAATTAATTCACTCATAATTTTATTTCTATCTAAAGTTTTATTTCACAGCATAGACTTAAAGAGGATCAAATTTTTGATCCAATGAAGAAAATTTCATGCAAAAAGGAGATAAGACTTATTCAATAGAAATAAGACTTATTAAATTCATTTTCTATAATAAAATATTAACTTCTATGCTTTATTTTTCAATTAGGAATGATTAATCATTCTTATTTTTTGATTGAATTATTTAAAGAATCATTTAACTATTTCTAAATCAATCATATCTAGTATTTGATAAATTATCAAGAATTATAATTTCAATTTCCATTGAATAACGATCAATCTTTCATTAACGTGGTAACTATAGAATTCCAAAAAATTATGAATATTTATATCAATAATCAAATTAAAAAAATTATTTCTTTTATGAATTAATCAATTTTTGCACTGGATAACAAATAATGAACGGTGTAGGATATGCCATCGTTCGTTACACGTGACAGCTTTTCATTGGAGTTTCCGAGGATGTTCTATGAATAGCACTGACTAGAGGCACTCCCAGAGGAATGGATGCACGCAAGACGTCAGCTTCCATGCAGTAATAATTAAAAGGGTTAACATCATATAGTGGCACGACCTTTAGGGTAATCATCAAATACTGGCACGACCTTTTTCCACGCTCAAATACTGGCACGACCTTTTTCGGTGGCTGAGATACTGGCACCACCTCAGCATTCTCGCTGAGGTGTCATTTTTTATTCTTTCCTCCCCTCTCATCATTCTCTCTCTCTCTCTGGCCGGTGGAGGAGCAAGGACGAGAGCATCGCTGCCAGATCTGCGCCACGTCCTTTGCCAGCGCGCAGGCGCTGGGCGGACACAAGAAAGCCCATCGTCAAGAAAAAGAGGATGCAAAAACGTTGACCCTGCCGGGTCGTCGCACGTACTTTTTCGTGCCCGGCGAGGGACTGAGCTTCTCGAGCTCTTTTTCTTTCTTTCTTGGTTATGTAACCGCGCCACGCCACAGAGATGCCCTAAAGATGCAGAGTCAGGTCGAGTTCATCAGCTGTATCCTCCTCGCCCCGAGAAGAAGGATATCCATGAGAAAACAGCCGAGCTTGCGAAGAAGAAAAAGAGCTCGAGAAGCTCAGTCCCTCGCCCAGCGCCTGCGCGCTGGCAAAGGACGTGGCGCAGATCTGGCAGCAATGCTCTCGCCCTTGCTCCTCCAACTCCTTGCCTTCCGTCGTCGCGCTGTCACGCTTTGTCTCCTCCACAGGGATTTCTGCTGATCCGGTGATCCTGTCCACCGGCCAGAGAGAGAGAGAGAATGATGAGAGGGGAAGGAGGACCGCGTGATGAAGAGAGAGAGACAATGAAAAGAGAGGAAGATAATGAAGAGAGAGAGAGAGAATAAGGAGGACCAGGTGGGGGAGGAAAGAATAAAAAATGACACCTCAGCGAGAATGCTGAGGTGGTGCCGATGATTACCCTAAAGGTCGTGCCACTATATGATGTTAACCCTAATTAAAATAACACGTGGAATAATATTATTGGATAGCACGTGAAAGATGTAAAACAACACACGCAGAAGACGCTCCTGCGTTACGATACGTTACGATTTACAGAGCTCACGTTTCCCGCCTTCTCTTTTGTCTCGGACGAATGACTGCCGTCGACGTCGCCGCCGCCGTATAGGCTCAAATTTCCCCAGCACAGTATAAATAGAGGGGCAAAGGAGAAACTTTTCCGTCGACCCGGTTCTCCTCTCCCTCTTCCTGCAATGGGTTTCTCTCCGGCAGCGGTTCTGGCGGCGCTTCTCTTCGTCCCATGGGCAGTGGCCGCGCGGCCGCTGCCTCCGGGAGCCCAGGTGCTTCCTCCGCCGTCGAATCGTTATAACCGAGGCTGCAATCCGATCACTAGATGCCGTTGCTGCGGAAATGTGAATGTCATCAAGCCGAAGTCACCTAGAGTCGCCGGGGAACTCTCTATATCACCGCCGAAGCCACCTACAGTAGCCGGTGAACTCTCTGTATCACCGTCAAAGCCACCTACAGTAGCTGGTGAACTCTCTGTATCGCCGCCAAAGCCACCTACAGTAGCCGGTGAACTCTCTGTATCGCTGCCAAAGCCACCTACAGTAGCCGGCGAAGTTTGAGCTTGCGAAAATGGGGGGAGAGAAGAGCGAGTTGCAAGGGTTTTGATTCTCTCTCTCTAAGTCGTGTTCTGTTAAGACTGTTTTAGTCGTAGGCTATCCGCTTGAATAAAATCCGTCCTGGTTTGTCTCTCTTGTGTCCTTTCTCTCTCTCTCTCTCTCTCAAGCTTGAGCTTGCTGAGTTTGAAGAAGACGGGGTACGGTTCACCTTCTTTCTATCTCTACGTTGTCTTGGTCCAAGGAACCTCAGCAAGATCCCATGAACGACATTTGTCTCGGTTCTCTGGTTGGTCGTTTATCTCTCTCTCTCTCCTCCCTATCTAAGACGCAGAGAGAGAGAAGAGTGTGTAAGGTTTTTCTTTGTCTCTCTAAGTTGTGCTCTATTCTGTTCGCCTGGGACGTTGTTATCCACTGTCGTTGTTAAAAGGAGCTATCCATGACCATGATTTAGATTCTCTCATCTCTCCCTCCCTCTTCCCCTCTCTCTATCCTAGTCTTCTCTCCAGAAGTCTTGGGAACAAGACAGGCTTTACTGAGAGCGCCAAACACAACCAAACGGTTCAGAGAACGCGCTAGACGACGTCGAGTGACCTGAAACGGCTGAAAGAAAGAGAAGAGAAGAGAGAGAGAGAGAGAGAGAGAGAGAGAGTTACCTCTACTCGCGTGATTAGGTCTCTCCGTCAATCCGCCTCTCTTTACTCTTTCCTCTGTAAGGACGTTGATGCCGGAAAAGGAACCACAGCGCACGGAAGATTGCAGGCAGTTCGGCGCAAGCAGGGAGTGTATTTCTAAGCTCTCCAATCTTGCCTTCCCCTGGCCGTAGTGGGCTGGCCTACGTCTTCAATGTCCAAAATCATGGCTCTTGGGCATCTGATTTTAAGAACTTCATCAAAGCACATACACATCCATCATTTCATTGATGTTTCAAGGAATGAATTCTCTGTCTGAGGATTCTCTGCCACACTTGAGCAGCACATCTCTGTGATGAGGCTTATCTAGCTTGTTTCATCCCTACATTGCTTCACATATTTGTGGGCAAGTTCTTGCAATTTCATTTGTCTTCTATCCCGCTCTTCATGTGATTATAAGTGGTCAAAGATGGATATGCTCCAAAGGTAAAAAAGAGTTTGGTAAAAGCAAGAAAAGTAATTATATGTACCCAAAGGTTGAATATTTATTCATCTATGTTCTTGAATTGGCCATCATGTCTACCATCTCATGACTTCACATTTGAATATGCTCGTTCGATGATTTAAATATGCTTCTTGTTTATGATTATGACTTGTTACATCCATTATTCTTATGACATTTCTATTTTCCAAAACGACGTGAGGAAGGTATGCTCTCGTGAATGAGGCATTGAAGACCCTAGCAGCCCACTTGACGGAAACCTTGGAAAATTTTAAGAATAAGATTAAGCCTTTGCAATCATAAGATTCAATTATAAGATTTCGTTATTCCCGAATTGTATTCATCTACCAATGCTGAAAAAAAAATTAAAAAGGGAACTGTATAGATATTTATAAAGGGACTACAAAGATTTAATTATTTACTCATTGTAATTTTTATTTTATTTATTTTTTAAAGTGATGTTGGCTTATATAATGGTCAATGTTGACCCTTTTTAGGGCACTTAAAAATTCTAACACGTATATTTTTGGTCCAATAAGAGTGCGTCATGTGGCACACTCTGATGCATGATCTTGACCGAATGACCATAATTTCTCTAAATTAAAATCATGATATTTGGTACTGTAAAGTGACTTTAGAGCTGACATTTTATGGCTAGATTCATCTTTTCACCTTCCATAAATCCATACACTTTGTTCAAAGATTGAAGCAATAAAAAAATAATTTTATTGATTATACTCTTTAACCCTTCTTTACATTCAAACAGGAAGAACCCACTTTTAAAAACCTTCATTTTGTCTCTCTCACACATTTTTTAGCTCTCTCTAAATATTACGAAACCAATAGGAAAGGGAGAGGAGGTCAAGGCTCAAGGAGGAGTATGTTTCGATGCTCAATCTTGTCGTAGAGAAGGAAGTAAGCGAAGATCACGATCAGAGCAGATTGCTTGGCCTAAGATGGGGATGCCAAATGGGTTTGTGTGATGATCTGGATTAGATTTTGGCTTGTAAACATCATAAAAAATGGACCTATATTTTATTTTTAATTTTATGTTTATTTTAATGTTGTAGCTTTGACATTATCCACCTATGCATCTCTCCCTCTCGCCCTCACCGAGCATCGATTTCTTACTTCCGCCATCTAGCCTTTTCATCTTGCCATCATATCATCTCCATTTTCATATCTTCTAATCTCATTGTCATAGCTATATTTTATTTCTTTCTTTATTCAATAAGAAAATCACAAAATTATCACTCCACATTCATCTCTACGCACAAAATTCTATATTGATTCCTCTTTTCATGCCCTCATCTTCCATTTAAAGCATCTAATCTCATTACCTAAGCTCCTAGTGGATTCAAACCTTACTATAAAAATATATTAAGTGAGGAATTAAATTTTATTTCATGAAATAGATACACAAAAACAACAATAAACATGAGAAAATTCGAGTTCATCACATCCCCATTGGCCAAACTTCTACCAACAATGGTCAGAGTGATGGTTGTACTTCTTACAGTGCTCACATAGGGGTAGGGCTGACCATCATGCCCACAACCACAGCCCTAGCCATCATAACCTTAGCCTCATCCTTCTCCACAATCTGCGGATTACGAAAGGGTTGTAGAATTAAAAGTAGTAAGAGGGGATGATGCATGCATAGCACCAATAGAAGCTCGTAATGTAGTGGAGAATGTCGTACAAAGAGTTGATAGATGCGTCTCACTCAAGATTAGGTTGTGTATTTGAGAACTGATAAAAGAATCAAAATCGTCAAGAAAAAGGGCAACATCGAGCTCCTATCCATAATGATGTAGTGTTCCAATATCAGTCGTATATGGTTGATGAATCTCTAGCTGATTCTGGAGAATATAAAGTGAAGCGTAAAACTCTTGAAGATGATGCCTCAATTTCTTCATTTTGAATACAAACTCATAAGCATCAACCGCTGCAAGAGATATTGGACTAATATACATAAATACAAGCTCACTAAATCCTAAATAGCGCCTTGGTCGGAGAGATAAGCTGCACAGGCTTGCCAATGGTGGGAATTGCCATCTTGATCATCCAAGTGGTAATCGTTGGATCTTTTATGAACCACTCTTCATGTCAAAGATCCTCGAGCAGTGGAGGGTTGAGGAATGAAAGACGACTATGAACTTGAAGAAAATGATAGAATTTTGCATACCATGTAGCATTGTTGGTGTCATCAAATGTTGTGAATGGGCTCGGAGGATGGTGGATGAATGTCTTCATTGTGGGATATGGAGATTGGGCGACCGGTTGTACTACCGGACAAGTATCAATAAGTGGCAAAGGAGGAGTAGGCTAAAGTTCCAATGTACAGTCCTCATGCACCATGATGAAGTGTACTATAGAATCAATAAAAAAAAATAGTGAATCGAATTAGGATAACATGAGCTCATGTGGCAACACAAGTGAAAGATGGGGGCAGGTGGTAAGTGGGTAGGCTAGAGGAATGTTGGCTAGGTCTGATCACATGCCATGCAAAACATAATCCTAACCATCCAGCACCTTTAAAACGTGAGATCAAATAGGTGTAATGGAATTTGACAATTAGTAGGTTTTTTCTTGATTTTTCAGGAAAATTTGTCATGATCATAACATATGTACCCCCATAAACCGTCGATTAGATAGTAGATAATTCAAGTAACTCATTTAAGGCTGTTTTATGGCCCAAAGCCCAATAAGTAGATCCTTTCTCTTTTTCTCTTGTGCCTGGACTTGTAGGGTCTTGTTCTTGGTCAAATCATTGCTTTCACCTATATAATAATTGTTTTGTATTCTCTCCATGTTTTGGAGTGAATTTATGCTCAATTATCATCGATTGCCTATGAAATTTGATGGAGATTTTAATTTCTTCAAACACCAAAAACCATCATCAAAGAATCATAGTCTATAACCTTCGATCTAATGACAAATGATCATTTTAGTGTGATATTTGAGTTAGTGGGAGTCTTTTAATGGAAATTTTTTAAGGTTGTAATTAGTCTTTGTTATGAATTTGATTCATGTAAAAAATTTATATTTCCTCACTAGGTATAGTGGTTAATGGGAGGAAATCTTGATGAAGGAGTTGTCAATGAGGAAGGTGACAAGGAAATGAGAGAAGGCAGATTGATGATCGAAGCAAAAGAGTTAGTGTGGGACATGAAAGCACAACTTTCACTAGTGCAATGTGATTAGAGGGGCTGTGAGCCAACCCTTGAAGAGGACAATAGATGGTGGAGAGCCAAGGGGAGAAACATTTCTTAGAGACGAACGAGATGGCTATTGGATAACTCCATGTTGCACGGTCAGTATTTGTTTCTACAAACAAAACACATTGTCTATATCAATTTCTATACCTAAACATAACTATATTTTAATGTTACTTTCATATCATTTATATTTATTATGAGAAATTGGGATCATATAGATTTTTATTTTTATCTAAGAATTATTTATTATTTTACAGATACATAAAATACAGCTGACGAGACATCCATTTTCATTAAATGCTCATATAAACACTATTTTTGCATTCTAGTGAGCTAATAATCGTCAAAGGAATTTAAATTAGATAAAAAATTCTACTTCAATTTGAAAAATTGAAATTCATCAACATGAATCTTCTTAACTGATAATCAACATGAATATCATCCTACTCATGGTCATTTACATTACTGATCTTCAATTTCTTCTTGGCTCTATGATCATGCCCCCCTTATAATTCACTCATTTTTATTTCTTTTATAATTATTATCCCACTAGAAATATACCTCTTCAACGGCACTTTTTTAATTTAATACGAGGTATTGAGCCACTAAAAAAAACCAATGCAGCAAAAAACCTACACGGGGACTGGGATTTTGAACTACGTTGCGCTTGACATGTAGTCGTGCGCTTGTAAACGTGTATTGTTTTTATTTGGTACGCTTGAATAAGCTGGACTGCGAGCGGACGGGCTTTTCAGACGGACGCCAATTATCTGTGAGATTAGATATACACTCAGAAATACGTTCGATGCGACTTATCGGGAGTTTCGACACGCGGCAGAATGCTATTCGATTCTGCGCGACGGACGTGAGGGATTGCAAAGCACGAGGAACATTATCAGGGATCGCCCAGAGCTCATTTGAATCGCTACACATCGATTCTGCACGCAAGAAGTCAGCTTAGAGTCTAGAAAGATACGTGGGAAAATACCATTAGATAACTGCCTGAAAGGTGTAAACCAATACGTACTTATCACGATCGAGGGATACGTTGGGAAGCTCACTTTTCCCGCCTTCTCTCTTCTCTGGCGCATGAACTTCCGTCGACGTGGCCGCCGGCGGATGGGCTCAATTCTCCCCCGAACTACTATAAATCGCGGGCTAGGAAGCGACCCTTCATCCATCCCAGTCTCCTTCTTCCTCTTGCCTGAAATGGCTGTAATGGCGGCTATAATGGCGGCGATGGCGCTTTTTCTCGTCGCCGTAGTAGCGGCGCGGCCACTGGAAATTTCCGGCGAACTCTCCGTGTCGCCCCCGAAGCCACCTAGAGCAGCTGGCGAACTCTCCGTATCGCCGCCTAAGCCACCCAGAACAGCCGGTGAACTCTCCGTATCGCCCCCGAAGCCACCTAGAGCAGCGGGTGAACTCTCCGTGTCGCCCCCGAAGCCACCTAGAGCAGCTGGCGAACTCTCCGTATCGCCGCCTAAGCCACCCAGAACAGCCGGTGAACTCTCCGTATCGCCGCCGAAGCCACCCAGAACAGCCGGTGAACTTTCCGTATCGCCGCCGAAACCACCTAGAGCAGCCGGTGCAGCTTGAGATTGAGGAGATGGGAAGAGAGAAGAGTGCGTTGCAAGGGTTTTGATTATTTTCTCTCTCTAAGTTGTCTTCTGTTAAGACCGTAATGAATAAAATCCCTCATGTTTTGTTCTCTCCGGCAGTCGAGCTCTGTCTGTCTGTCTGTCTGTCTCCCTCTAGGTTGCTGAAGAAACAGGTAAAGCTCAATTCTTCAGCTTAATGGGTTTGGAGAAGACAGGAGTGCTCGTGGCTCTCTCTCTCTTTCTCTGTCTCTGTTTCTGTTTCTGTCTCCGTCTCCGTCTCTCTCTATTTCGCTCCAAGTGTATGGGAGGTTTTTCTTTTTCTCTGTAAGCCGTTCTCTCATCTCTTCGCCTGGGACGTCGTTATCTTCGTGAGAGTGACTAAGGACAGATTTTCCACCTGCCTACATTCATTCCTCGCAAAACGACGTCAAACGACTTGAAACGGCAGAGAGAAAAGAAGAGAGATCCAGTCACCAGCTCGGTACTTCTAGTTTCGCCTTTTCTCTCTGTCTGTCCTTCTCAGTTCTCTCTCTATCCTTCTCAGTTCCCTCTCTATATTTACCTGACATCGCCCGTCACTCCCTTCTCGTGTAGCTCAGGTCACCTGGATTGTCCCTGGATAGACGTCCCTTCACTCGAAACGGCTGAGAGTGAGAGTGATCCCGAGAGAGAGACAGATGGAGCGAATGGGCTGTAGACAAGAGAGGAGCCTTCACAGCTAACCACAAATCGCCCTATCCTCATTCCCTTCCCTCACTAAGGCAAGTTTCTTATAGGAATGTGTCTCTGTGCAGAGAGAGAGATAGATCATATCCTCATTCTCATCTATCATTGATTGAAGTCTCATCTTGTTGATAGGGTCAATAAAACTGAAGAGGAGCCTATCTTCATTACCTTATCAAGTACATATCTATATGTCTATGGAGAGGGAGAGAGATCTTTTCATCATTCCCATCTATCATTGAGGGATGCCTCATCTAGTTGATATGATAAAAAAAACCAGAGGTGCAGAGAGATCGAGATCTAGGTCATTTGTAAGCTGAGACAGAAATTTAAAAAATAGATGAATTGAAGAGAAGATCTAGGTCATTTTTATGTTGTTGACCAAGAAATAGGGTTTTGGTAGATGCAAGCAAACCTATCATTCTAAAGTGCAGAGAAGAGAAGTCTACAATTCTAAACCACTCTAAATGCATGATTAAAGATGATGAAAGGGATTCAAAAAGATAATCGGAGCTTGGTTGACTTGGGAGCCTTAGTCAATATCTGATTTGTAGAGTTGAGTAGGATCATTTGCATGAATTATCTATGCTATTTCCTTGACACTTGTAAGAAGGATATTTGGGATTTTTTTTTGAAATGGAGAATTTAAGAGGATGTAGATCAAAGGATTTTTTTGAAATGGAAAAAATTCAAGAGGAATTCAAGCATATTTTTTTACTCAATTTATGCATCACTCATGATTGGAGTCAACTCTCAATCCTTAGTGTTGTTAGTTACATGGAGGAATTTCACCTACTGATAACATGCAACTTATACTTGAGATTACATGATTATTAGCACATTTTTAAAGCATAAATCATGATATTCTTATGCATGTTATCTTACTTTCAGTGCATATTCACTATTATGTACATTTTATATCAAAAATCTCAACAATGTACAATTTTAAGGGTTAATCATACATAAATCAAAGTTAAACCTTGAATAGATTATCCCCATTTATATTTGTGATTTAATTTGAGTTTTAAATGCAAATAATAACAGAAAATATTTTGTACAAACACTCATCTATTTTTTTGTTTAATGTTTTAAAAGAAGATGAGTGTACGAGTTAAAAATTTATTCTCTTACCATTTCTTAAATTATAATCTATAAAATTACACTAAAAAAAAACTTGGATTACAAAGAAGTTGTATTTTAAAAGATGTGAATTTTCTAAGTTTTAAAGATTTTTTCTGGAATTTTTATAATTTTTTTTAATTTAATTTGAAATATTTTGAACTTATTTTAATTAAAATTAATAAAAAATAATATTTATAAGTGCGAGCTGATGTGGCAGATGACGTGGCATGCGCGCTTGCGTGTTGCCACACGACAACGTGTGAGCATGCCACCTGGCACACACGTGGCATGTATTAAGATAGTCATTTGCATTATGTGCCCTTAATAGGCCGAAATTAATTTTTAAAGCCCCCTTATTTATACTTGATATATACATTTATTTATTTTTCAATGTGAGAGTATTTGTGTTTTATTTTATCCCACATGACATGGTGCCATGAGGAGCGTCTGATTTCGTGATTTAATCTATGCCTTTGATTTCATGACTTCTCTTTGGGTGCTGATTCATTTTATTTGTATCGAGTAATTATTAATCATTCATTTGAGGAGTTATAATGGCTGAGATTAATTGCGCCCAAAGGACTCCCATGGACACGTGTCGTCATTCCGAGTGTTTGATGGAGATCAAATGATAGCCGTTACATGATGCTTGATATACACATGATGACGCGATGAACTATGGATGCTCTGATGAAGATCCAAGGACCACAACTTAAAGATCCCGATTTTCCTCCCCTTGCTTCATCTCAATCATTGATCAAAGATGAATTGATGACCAAATAACCACACTCAATTTTCTTCTATTTATACTCTCTCTTCGACAATGTATACATTCTTGGATGTTTCAATTAATCAAACTTTTTGAACATCTTAATCCTTGAATATCTTCCTTTGATCATCTCTAGACTCCTTTACTCACCCAAAGAGTGCTTGAATTTCAAGATTTTATTGAAGGAATCAGGAGAATTTATCTCTTGTACTCTGAAGATTTGTTTTTCAACAACGCGGAATTAAAAGCCTTGATCTAGCTATTAATAGGGTCATTTTGAGAATGATTTTGAGTTAAATTACATGTTTTCCTCATAATATTTTGTCATTTAGCATTATATTTTAATTTTATTGCGTAGATTAAGTTAATTTTTTTTAAAATTGATATTTTCTCTCTATTAGTGCGATTTTCTTCTCCTTACTTTGCTCTTTGATTTCTCCATGAATATAAGTCCAAATTGAGTGATTTCGTGTATAGTGTTCTTTACAAAAATATTATTTTCTCTAATTTCTCATCACAATTCGTCATCTAATTTGATAAATTTTTAAAAATTCAAAAGAAATTCCCTTAATTGTCTGTGGATTAGACTTTTACTCACCTCTATTCTAATTAAATTATAAATAAACATTAATTGGAGTGAGTTTGGTACTTATTATGATGCATGGATGTGTGTTTTCGATGACTGCATGCTCATGCTTTGTCACTTACAAGAGGAGAGGATGACATAAGTTTATCTAAAATGTGGTTATAATGTCCAATTAAGACATATTGTATAAGTTTTGTTTCTCAAGGATGCATTGCCTAGGGAAGAGCCTCTAGATTGGTCAAACATCTATCACATATCATCGATCTAAATTAGAATGCTGGGATGATAATGTTTCATGATTGGCAAGACCAATTTTTCTTGGCATAATGTGTGGCCCCAAGATCAATGCAAAAAATGTTTTCTTTATATAGGCTCTCAATACATTGGCAAAACCAAAATAATTGTTGATAAAAAATTATAAAGAGGTAAAGTAGAAATACTTGGATGATATCATGAGACCTCTGAGCTCTTTTCATAGGGTAGAGATAGAAGGTTAAAAAGGAAAAAAAATACAAAAGGAAAAAGCTTTTGTTTAAAAAAAATGGAAAATAGAAAATAAAGTATTTGTACCCACTCATAAGTTCTTCCATTCCTCTAAATTTTAAAACTATTGAAGAGAAAAATGAAATAAAATTGTAGTTAAATATTTGATAGTTGAACACACCTCAAGTCATTCATTAGTTTTATGCAGATGAAGGATTATATGTACATGATTTTCTATTCTTAAAAAAATCTAGAAAATAGATTAACCGTCAGAAAAATCAGGAAAAATTAGGAAAATTCTTTAAAATCTATAAAAATTAGAAAAATGAGAAAAAAAGGAAATTTGTAGAAAATCTTCTCAAAAAATAAATATTCATGTGTTTTCATGAAAAACTCCTTTTTGGATGAAACTTGTCATTTTGATTCTTATTTTGTTTTCTATTTTATTATATCACTTGAAATAAAATATAGAAATGACAAAAGGGTAATTTTACAATAGACATTGTAATAGAAATTGTTTATCCTCTTCATTCCTCATTGTTTGTTCTTCATGCCAATGATCACAAAACTCATGCACACACGATTACGTCATCTTTGCATAAAATAAGCTGCAATTTTTATGAATTTAGCCTATGAAACAAATGCTATCATACATGCACAAATTTCATTGAAACATGATAACATGCATAACAATGTTATGAATCATGCTTTAAAATCATTGAACAATAAATAATTAACTGCGTAAAAATACATGTTTTGAGTGATTGTGTGGTCAAGATAGGATTGTTTGCCCTTAGGTTTAGAGGAGATTGAATCATGGAATGAGACATAATTAAATCCTTGGCCAAGTTAGTGAAAATATTAGAGAAGGTGTTCTTGATGATTTTCTTCACGCCTTAGTACTAACTTGAGTGGTCAATTAAGATTTGATAGTTGAACACACCTCAAGTCATTCAGTAGTTTTATGAAGATGACGGATTATATGTACATGATTTTTTATTCTTAAAAAATCTAGAAAATAGGTTAATCGTCAGAAAAATCAGGAAAAATTAGGAAAATTCATAAAAATCTATAAAAATTAGAAAAAAAAGAAATATGTAGAAAATTCTCTAAAGAATAAATATTCATATGCTTTCATAAAAAAACTCTTTTTGGATGAAATTTTTGTCATTTGGATCCTTATTTTGTTTTCTATTTTATTATATCACTTGAAATAAAATATAGAAATGAAAAAAGGATAATTTTACAATAGATATTGTAATAAAAATTGTTATCCTCTTTATGGAAAATAGAAATGAGATAATGATCTAGGTTGAAGAAAAGAAGAGATGAGAAGAGATACATATAGGGGAGAGGAGAGAGTAGAAAATCTAGATTTACAAAAGTGCCATTATGGGCCACATAGACTTACACTACCCATCAAGCTAGAGCGTAGAGATCAAACAAGCCCATCTTGCGAGAAATAGAGTCTTGGGAGGCCATGCTTAGTCCTTTTGTTAGAATGCCCGCCAGCTGATGGGAAGAGCCAACATAAGGAGTGGTGATGAACCCATCAAGTACCCAATGGGGAATAGCATGACAATCAATCTTGATATGCTTGGTACGTTCATGAAAAGTAAGATTGTTGGCAAGAAAGATTACATCTTGGTTATCACAATACATGGGCATGACACCCTGTACTACAAAACCAAGCTCCTCAAGAAAAGAATGTACCCAAAGCATCTCAGAGGAAGCATGTATCATAGGATGATATTCAGCTTCAACAATGGAGAGATAGACAACGTGTTGTTTTTGACTCCGCCACGTGACAAGGTTCCCGCTAATGAATGTGCAACACCCAAAAATAGATTTTTGATCACCACAATTGCTTGCGTAGCTAGAGTCAGAGTAGGCCTCCACATGAAGATGACAGTGTTGTAGGTAGAGAAGACCACATCTAGGAGCATGCTTGAGATAGGTGAGAACATGAAGAGCAGCTTGCAATGGATCTCTTGGGGCGCATGCATAAACTGGCTAAGGAGACCCACTGTATAAGTGATGTCAGGACGTGTACCAGTCAAGTAAATAAGCATCCCCACAAGTCCGCGATAGGCATGAACATCGGCAAGTAGTGGAGAGGTAGAGTCCCAAAAGTTAGGCTTACTATCAATGGGCGATGCGCGGGGCTTACACCCTAGAAGTTCGACCTCTATAAGTATATCTAAGACATATTTCCATTGGTTAAGAACCAACTTTCTTGGCCGATAAGCGAACACAATGCCCAATAAATACTTCAGAGTGCCGAGATCCCAAATAAAAGATATCGATGTAAATAACCCTTAACTCGAGTACTGCCAACAATGTCGCTCCTAGTGATGAGGATATCATCAACATATACAACCAGTATGATGCATCCATCAAAAGTAGAGGTTCGAAAGACAGTAGGGTCCACTTCACAAGGAGTCAATCCTTGAGAGAGGATAAGCTGACTGAATTTTTCAAACCATGCACGTGGGCTCTGCTTCAAACCATAGATAGCACGATGGAGATGACATACCTGGGTAGTCTCCCCCTGAACAACATACCCAAGTGGTTGCTCCATAAAGACACGTTTGGTAAGATTATCATAGAAGAAGGCATTGGACACATCGAGTTGATGAAGAGACCACTCTTGATTCACCGCCAAAGAGAGAATAATATGTACTTAGTTAAGGCGGACCACAGAGGAGAAGGTCTCCTTATAGTGAATCCCCTAGGTCTGGGAGAACCCACAGGCAACTAGATGAGCTTTGTGCCGATGAATCATCTCATCAGGATTATACTTGAGTGTAAATACCCATATGCATGTAATAAAATTAGTGGTGGCCGGTCGAGGTACTAATACCCATGTCCGTCACTTGAGTAGAGCCTCATACTCTAAGTCCATTGCTGCCTTCTAGTGATGTAGCTTTATTGCTTCTAAGTGCAACTTGGGTATTGACTCGGTAGTAAGAGAAAGGGAGAAGGCATGATAGGTAGGGTGCAAATTATCATAACTAACAAAGTGCGAAATATGGTGAAGAGTGCAAGAGCGCTTACCTTTGTGAAGAGCGATAGGTAAGTGGAGATCATCTGATGGCAATGCAATGGGCATCGGATCTGAGCACGAGGTCGAGGAGTCGACGAGTGGAAGTGCGGAGACTGGACTAGAGATCAAAACTTGCGACTGATAACATGCTAAATAGACACGATAAAACATGATTATGGATGCATATTAAGGTATAAATGATTTCATTTCCATGCATGTTATCATATTTATGAGTATTTTTCTATCATTCCATGAAAAGTCATTATAATCTTAAAATACTTTAAATTAGGGCTAAATATGATGATTTAAAGATAAATAATTGAATAACCCATCTTTACTTGAGATTATAAATGTTTTAAAGTTAAAATAATGAGAGTAATCATTTTATAGACATTTATTTACATTTACTTAAGTTAAAAACTTTAAAGAATAAATGTATTTTTGAAATGGAAATTAAAACTCTCATTATTTATTAATTTTAACTTTTTAGAATGATAGATAATTAAATTTTGGATCAAATGAAAGAAATTTGGATTAATTTGGAGTTATATTTTGAAAGTTATGAATTTTCTAATTTTTAGGAATTTTTCTGAATTTATTTTCAATTTTTAAGTGATTAAAACAATTAAAAAAGATGAAAAAGGGGGTTTATTTTCGCGCGGGACCCAGTGGATGTAACGTGGCACGTAAGGCCACGTGGCAGAGCCACACGGACCCACGCGAACGCCTGCATGGCGCGAAGGTGACACGTGGCATGCATATTTATATATACTCTTAATATTAGGGTTATAGTACATATAAGCATTCCGTAGTTGGAATTTAAGCTAAGCCTCATATTCGTCGCCTATTATATACCTGGTGCTTCTCTTTAATTTATTCTGTGTGGGACTAAGTTCCACACGGAATGTTAAATGTGCAGGACATGTGGCCGAAGGAGGAGCGCTGGATCAAACGGAGAACAATCGAAGCGCGTGGATCGTGTGGACTCGCGGTCCACCGGACCTCATCAAGCGCACATGCTTTAAAGAGGGAGTTATAACGGCTTAGATTAACGCGCGGGGGGAGCATCCTGATCGTCGGATCGCGATCAAACGGCGGCGATCAAATGCGTTATATAACACTTATCAATCTGGATTAAATCCAAGCCCTCCATCAAGATCAGACGGCCACGATTTAAGTGAAACGGTTCACGGTGAACCGTTTCATCTGAACCGTCGATTGAAATCTATTGGACGGTTACGCCCAAAATCTGTATAAATAGATATTTTCTTCCGATTTCTAAGCCATTCGAGAGCAAATCAATCCAATTGATATATTTAGACACCAATACTCTTGAATCTCTTGATTCCATCCTCTTCTACACACAATTTCCGCACCCACGGAGCGTTTGAGATAGAGATTTGGCCGAGTAGAGAGGGAGAAATCAACGCTTGAACTCCACGATCGCGTTCTTCGGATTTTCGATGATTTAGGTAATTAATCATGTTAATCCGATCGTAATCTTGGGTTAGTGAAAGAGGTTTTTACTAATCTTTCGTCCATTCATGTTTGATTTTGATTTAGATTAGGAATTGAAGTTTAATTTCATTTAATTTTAGTTAAAATCACGATTTACGATTTCAGAAAATTCTCCGTACTTTGATCTTCAATTTCTCTGCGAAATCAAAGTCAAATTCGATGATTTTTGATTCCGTGGGAACGATTTGAAGTTCTCTTTCATAATTTACCATTTTCCCCAATTTCTATCATCAATTCATTGTCGGATTTGATCAAATTCGAAGAGATCATCATAAATTTCCTTATTGCCCTGTGGATTCGACCCTTATTTACCACTATACCCCTTAATTCGAGATATTTTCATCAAATTGATAAGTTTGGACTTTGTTTTGACACGAGAACGTGTGAAATTGATGACCTCGCGGTCTCCACTCATCAGCAACGTCGTGGGTGACAAGAGTAGTGGAGAAGTAATAGAGTCAAGTAGTGGGATAGGAGATGATGGGGGAGATAGTGATACGAGAAGAGCAATATCCATCGGAGTAGGTAGATGAGATGTGTCTGCTGGAGAGGACAAAGAAGATGAGGTAGGTATAGGCGATGAAGATGGTGTTGGAGGTAGAGTAGATAAGGAGGGGGAGGAGAAAAAGGGAATAGACTCAAAGAATGTGACATAAGCAGAGACAATGTACTTCCGTTGATATGGAAAATGAATCGGATAGCCTTTTTGCGTGCGCGAGTAGCTGACAAACAACCTTTGACAGAACGGGGTGCCAACTTGGATGTATTAGGAGTGTGATCATGAACGAAGGCCAGACAACCAAACACCCGAGGAGGCAAGACAAAAAGGTCACGATAAGGGTGGATACAACGAAGGGTACTTCACTGCCAAGAGGTGACGAGGGCAAGCGATTCAAGAGATTAGTAGAGGTGAGAAGGGCATCAGACCACAAAAAATGGGAAACTCTCATTTCTAAGCGAGTCATGTTGAGTAGGTGATAGTGTTTGCGCTCTGCAATACCGTTTTGCTGAGATGTGTGAGGACATGTGGTTTGGTGGAGGATGCCACGAGAGATGCATAAATCTTGTAGAGCAGTATGAACAAATTCGAGAGCATTATCGGTGCTGAGAATTTAGGGGGTTTTAGAATATTGAGTGGAGACCTCTTGAAGAAATTTAAGAATAGAGGGTAGAAAATTTGTGTGGTCTTTGAGAAGATAAACCCAAGACGCACGAGAAAAATCATTTACAAAAACTAGATAATAACGAAAGCCCAAGATAGCTGACACCCGAGTGATGGATATTATGTGGCCTATAAGCCAATCACACTTTCATGTATCTTGTTCATTGAAATGAAATTTATTCATTGTCATTCTTGTGTGATGTTTGCAATGAAGTCCATGAGGATGTGCAATGACTAAGTGAATTATGATGAGATCATAATATAGTGATCACTAGTCTTTAAACATATGTTCTAAATATTCCTATTCGTGAGATATTCGAGAAGGACATCGAATTATCCGGAAAGAATAACACTATCTAATCCAACTCATATGATGAGTATGGCTGATCCTATAGCCATCGGTGTGGAGACACTAAGGATAGATAGTGGGTTCTCTTTGGAGAAAGAGTTCACTGAATTGATCCGTATGAATCCCTGAATGGTAATATACCTAAATTTTCAATCAGGTTGATTCATGTCACGGTTGTGTACGTGGTCCTTTGACCTGAGACACCAAAGACATCTTGTAGATGGATGGTCGTGTTTTGACTATGACTTACGACCCCCTAGCCACGGGATCTCCAAAACGTCATAGATTGGATACGACATGAAGTCCGCGAAGGTGATTGAGTGGTAAAGATGGGATCATCCACCCTCAGTATATAAGGAGATTGACTCAAGGAATGAGATGCGATTAAATCTTTGGCCAAGGTAGTGGAAATATTAGAGAAGTTGTTCTAAATGATTTCCTACTCGCATCAGTACTAAAGTGAGTGACCGATTAGGGTTTGACAATTAACCATACCCTAAGTCATTCATGAGTCTCGTGTGGATGAAGGATTATACGTACACGGTAATCAATGACGGCAGGGTTCCATGAAAGACTTCTAATATACTCCATATCTCCTAGAGCACGTGGTGTAGCTTGGCACCCACCGGGCTGGCGACTCAACCTGTCGATTGGGTTAAATCAATCCTTATTCAACTAATCTATATGTTGATATAGTTAATTGATAAGAAGGACCAATAAGTGTTATTGGGTTGATAGAGTCATTAACTAGCGAGATATATGGACCTAGAGGGTCACACACATAAGGTCAATGGACGCCGGTGGATATAGACATAATAATAAGGGTTTTTGTGAAAATTTCACATTCCCAAAGTCTATAAATAGGGGGAGAACGACCATAATAGAGGTGCCCATGTAAGCCTAGTGGAACTTCTCCTCCCTCTTCTCTTCCTCTCGTGGTGATGAGTGTTCAAGAGGAGATCCGATCGTCTGGAGACTGTGTGGATACCGTTAGAGGCCGGACGCTTGAACGGTTGAAGAACTCTTTCAAATGATCCATGTAAGTATGAATTTTATTCTATACTAGATGATAGGATCACCTAGAATGGATGATGAGATCATCTATTCTTGGTGCTTCCACGATGTTGAATGTTTTGATTCAACACCTTCCGCTGCAATCATTATTTTGGACAAGGATTTGGAGAGCTTTTTGAGCCTCAAATCCCAGCACCGAGAAGGTCCCCACACATTACAATGAACAAGATCAAAAAGAGATTTACTTAGAATAGAGTCAAGGCAAGGGGTAGGAAGCCCGAAAATATTTTCCTAGTTGACATGGCTCACACTCAAAGGAGGACATAAAAATCCATGGGAGAGCTTGGCAAAGTTTGGAGATACCGGGGTGGCCAATTCGTCAATGCCACTGGAGTAAATAATCGATTGAGGAAAGGAGACAAGAGAGCCCAACTGGAAGATGATCGGGGAAAAGCTCATAAAGTTCATGTCCAGTCTCACGCCCCAAACCAATCCTCTTCCTCGGGCGCAAATCCTGAAAGGTGCAATTGTAAGGAAAGGATGATATAGAGCAAAAAAATAATGCTTTGGTGATGACGTTGATAGATAAGAGGTTGACATGAAAATTAGGAACACAAAGGACTTGAGATAACTGGAGTGAGGAGGTCAGATTGCCTCACCATGTTCCACAAAAGGACATGCATGACCATCTGTAATAGAAATAGAGGAAGGTTACAATAATTTGGATAAGCGAGTAAGTAGGGATTGTGTACCTGACATATAGGCAGATGCCCTCGAGTCAATGATCCAAGAGTTGGACGAAGAGGCAAGTAAGGCAGTGCCTGAGCCGGAGATGGATGCATGATGCGATGAGTGAGCTAGAGGATATGTAGGTGTCGCCTGAAGCTTCATAAGAAGATCATAATCTTCCCAAGATATAGTCATCATACTCGAGAATGAAGAGGAAGAAGCATCAGTAGAGGCAGAATTGGCAATCCAATCAAGTTTGCCAAACTTCTACCAACAACGATCAGAATGATGATTAGTCCGTAGGCAATGCTCACATGGGGAGAATGACTGGCCATCATGCCCTCGACCACGCCCTCGACCGCGCCCCCGACCACCATCTATGGGGCGCCCCTTTCCCTTGGAATTGAAAGATAACAATGACGTAGAGTCAGATGATGCAAGGGGAGAGGTGTAGGTGGTGGTAAAGAGGAGTCCTGCTTGACACTTGGAGAGCAGAAGAAAAGGTTGTGGCGAGAGTCAAAAGATGAGTCTCACTCAGTATATATCCTCAAATCTAAGAGGAGATCGAGGCGTCAAGGCCTCCAAGAAAGATAGCAACATCAAGCTCCTCTAGATATCAGCGTTGAGTCGTAAGATCAGTCGTATACGGCTGATACAAGTCCAACTGAGTGAGAAGTCCACGAATGCTGGAAAAATAGTCTTGAAGGCGACGCCCTGACTGCTTTGCCTTGAAAAATTGCTCATATATCTCAACGATTCGAGAGACTCATAGCCATACATGGAAGCCCATTCTCTCTAGATAGCTTTGGTCGGTGTAATGAGCTGCATAGGCTCACTAATAAAAGGAATTGCCAACTTGAGCAGCCATGGCGTGACGGCTTGATCCTCGATGAACCACGTTGTATGACTAGGATCCCTAATGGGGGAGGGTCGTTTGTGAGAAAAGAGAGACGACCTTAAATTTGTAGAAAATGTCAAAAGGTAGCAGACCAAGTGACATAGTTTGTCCCATCATAGATAGAATAGAGATTCTGAAGATGGTGGATGAATGTATTCATCAAAGAAGATGAGGATGCAACAATCGGTTGCAATGCTTCGCCAAGAGTAAAGATCAGCAGTAACACCGAAGTAGGGGGCGATGTTGGTTGCATTACTGGAGTAGAAGTAAGGACCGATTGGTTTTCTGTGGGAGGCGTGATAGTAGAAGAGAGAGGAATGGGTAAAGATGTTGATGGAGACTCCTCGTTCACCATAACCGTAAGCTATAGACTGGCTAAGAAATCAATAAGCATGTATTGTGATGTGCCCTAAAAGTCAGGCAAATAAATCATTTGTTTCTCCCTTGTACAGTCCTTAGATCAAAAACTTTTTTTAAAAAATTTTAGATCTCAAAATTTCGTACCAAGTGATCTATAAAATCGATCTATTTCGTTAAAAATAGATAGAGATATGTTTGAAGGAAGATTTCGTGTGAATTTTCACGGACATAACATATTTTCACGGATATGTTCTTTGACTCAATATAGATGTTTTCTATGCTTCTGAATCTAATACAACAGGCTTTAGGTCAATCCGACTTCAAATGAGAAAGATTTAAGTTGACTGCATGGAGAGATCCACCTGAGCAATGAGTGTTGATGCGTGGGGGACGACGGGAAGATCCAACGTTTCCACGAGGAACCCTAGGCCATTGCTCTGATACCATGTGGAAAATAGAAATGAGATAATAATCTAGGTTGAAGAAAAGAAGAGAGGAGAAGAGATACATATAGGGGAGAGGAGAGAGAGTAGCAAATCTTGAATTATAAAAGTGCCATTATGGTTCATATACACTCACACTCTTTATTCCTCTTTGTTTTTTCTTCATGCCAATGATCACAAAACTCATGCACACATTATTAATTCATCTTTGTTTGATATTGGAAAAGATCAAACGTCAAATATGCATAAAATTAGCTGCAATTATTATGAATTTAGCCTATGAACAATATGATATCATACATGCAAAAATTTCATTGAAACATGATAACATGCATAATAATGTTATGAATCATGCTTTAAAATCATTGAACAATAAATAATTAAATGCGTAAAAATACATGTTTTGAGTGATTGTGTGGTCAAGATAAGATTGTCTGTCCTTAGTTTTAGAGGAGATTGACTCATGGAATGAGATTTAATTAAGTCCTTGGCCAAGTTAATAAAAATGTTAGAGAAGGTGTTCTTGATGATTTTCTTCACGCCTTAGTACTAACTTGAGTGGTCAATTAAGATTTGATAGTTAAACACACCTCAAGTCATTCAGTAGTTTTACGCAGATGAAGGATTATATGTACATGATAATTGCTGATGGCAAGGTTGTTGGTATCTGAGGTCGATAAAATTTTCAAAATTTTGATCAAAACATTGAATACATTGACATACATTTAATCAGATATTCAAAACATTGAGGCATCATGAATGGATGATCGTATTATCTAGTATGAATGAGAAAACATACTTACAGGTTCCCTTGAAGGAGTTCTTGAAGCTATTCAAGTGTCTACTCTCTAGCGGTATCCACACGGTCTCCGGATGGTGGGATCTCCTCTTCAAAGCTCTTCACCAAGATATAAGACTTGAAAGGAGAGAATTCTCATAAGACTTGAATAAGAACCTTGAGTTGTGGTAATTCTCCCCCTATTTATAGACATTTGGAATGCGGATTTGTCATAAAAACTCTCTTAATTATGTCTATATCCACCAACATCCATAGACATTATGTGTGTGACCCTCTAGGTCCATATATCTCACTAGTTAATAACTGTATAAACCAAATAACACCTTTTTGGTCAAAATTAATTAATTATTTATATCAACATGTAGATTAGTTAATCAAGGATCGATTAAACCCAATGGATAGGTCGAGTTGTCATCCCGTTGGGTGCCAAGTTACATCATGTACTCTGGGAGATATGGAGTATGCAAGAACTCCCTTATGAAACCTTTCTGTCATCGATTACCATGTATGTATAATCATTCAGTTGCACGAGAGTCATGAATGACTTAGTGTATGGTCAACTGTGAAACCCTAATCAATTACTCAAGTTAGTACTGATGCGTATAGGAAATGATCGAGAACTCATTCTTTAATATTTACAATACCTTGGCCAAAGATTTCATCGCATCTCATTCCTTGAGTCAATCTCCTCAAATATCGAGGGCAGATGATCCCATCTTGATCACACAATCATTTTTGTGGACTTCATCATGTCATATCCAAGATATGACATTTTAGATATTCCGTCGCTAGGGATTCGTAAGTCATAATAAAATCACGATCATCCTTTTACAAGATATCTTTGGTGTCTCAAGTCAAAGGGTCATATATATAACAATGACATGAATATACATGATTGATAGTTAGGTATAGTTATCATTTATGGATTCATAAAGATCAATTCAGCGAAGTCTTTCTCCAAAGAGCACCCACTTTCTATTCTTAGTGTCTCTACACCGATGGCTACAAGATTGGTCATACTCATCATATGAGTCAGATCAGATAGTGTGATTCTTTCCGAATAATTCGGTAACCCTCTTGAATATCCCTCGAACAAGAATGTTTAGAACATATGTTTAAAGACTAGTGATCATTGTATTATGATCTCATCATTATTTACTTAGTCATCGGATATGGTTATGGAATTCATTATAAACATCACACAAAAGTGACAATAGAATAAACTTTATTTAAATGAACATAAACAAGATACATGGAAGTGTGATTAGCTTATAGGCCACATAATATCTATCAAAGGTTTCATGTAAGAGTTCTTATATATTCTATATCTCTTAGAGCACATATATAGCTTGACTCCCAATGGGAAAGCAACTTGATTTGTCAATTGGGTTAAATAGTTCCTTGAATAATTAATTTATATGTTGAATAAATAATTAATAAATTTGAATAATAAGCGTTATTAGGTCTATAGAATTATTAACTAATGTGATACGTGGATGTTAAGGGTCACATACATAAGGTCAATGGATATTAGTGGATGTAGACATAAGTTTGAGGGTTATGGTAAAAAAATTTTGTACCTAATGTTTATAAATAAGGGGAAAAATGATCACAACTCAAGGTGCTCATGTAAACATTTTGAAAACTCTCTCATTTCATCTCTTTCTTTCTAGGTAAAGAGCATGAAAGAGGAGATCCAATTGTCCATAGATTGTGTGAATATAGCTAGAGGTTGAACGCTTGAACTGCTTCGAGAACCCCTCCAATAGACCTTGTAAGTGTGGATTTTGTTCTATACTAGATAGTAGGATCATGGGTTTTTGGTGTCTCATCATTTTGAATGATATATTCAATAGCTTCCATTATGTGCGATGTTTTGATAAAAAATTTAATCCCTAATGTGAGACATTGTCTTGGGGCGAATGATGTAGAGGAAGATTTCATCAAGTAGTTTCAAAGTATCTCTCCAACATACACAAGTAAGTGGTAAGTGGTTTGATAAACCAAAAATTCTTAGAATAGATTATGCATCCTTACAAAATAATGAGGATTATCCTTCCAGCTTGCTAGCAAAGTGGGACTCCAAGATCTTCAAGGTAGGACAGATATTACTCTTATCATCATACATTGCCTCCAACATGGTCCACAATTCACATGACAACTTGATCAAGGCCACTGATTGATTATGGTCAGCATTAAGAATCTAAACATCCATGTAAAGATAAATGAGTTCAAATGATACTAGGATGAATAAATCTAGAGCTAACAAAGAAAATGGAGGTTCCATCAAGTGGGGTGACGGGTCGTTTTTGTGCGTCGTTAAAACACAAATACGATGGTCAAACAAAATTTATAAAACCGAACTCACAAAGACAAGATAGAATAATCAAGTACTGGGTAAGTATCGGGTCGATCCACAGAGAGCAGGGTTGACTTTAATCGCAGAGTTGACTTGGTCAAACTTAGGTTTAAAAGGAGATTTAAATAAGAGAAAATAATATTTAAGATATGGAAATGATATAAATAAGGTAAATAAGAAGTTTTAAGAATTGAAATCTCGGATTTGACAGAGAAAAGTCAAAAGTCAAAGTCAAAGCGTTGACTTTGACCAGCAGTAGGTGTTCTGCAAAATCAGAGAATCAAACTAAGTCAGAAGATTACGAAATTTAGATATTTGGAAACTAGAGAGAAAATGGAATTTATTGATATAAGTTTTGTAATTTTTGGATAAGAAATGGATTTATTATGAATTATTGAAAATCAATGATCAGAAAATCCCCGAAATGAACACCTCAGAGGAAATCTTCAAATTGAATGACCAAATGAAATCCAAATCTTGCAATTTATATGTCAATAGAAAGCTAAGAACCAGAGGAATCCAACAAGACCGAAATTATCAAATTCTGATTTGCCAATTAAAAGTAATTGACCCCGAAATTCAACGTTCGACTTCTGATGAAAGAGGAATAGTCCGTGGTCAAACGTTAAATTGAAGGGGCAAATGAACTCAGAATTTGATGAAATTGCTATCCACGGAAAGCTGATGAAAAGAGGAATCCAATGAAACCAAAATCAAGTGATTTGGAATTATAATCAGAGAGATATCCTATTTTCAAAATCAGCGACTTTTCGGACTGAAATTTGGGGAAAATGAAGAACACTATGAACTAATTTGCAAAAATTAAACTTCTAAAATCTAATAAAAAAACTCAAATTACCTCTTGATAATCGATCGAATCTCACTACTAACCCGATTGCCACGAGAATTGAGCTCCAATTTGCGCGAATTGGAGTGAATTTGCTCGGATCCTTTCTCACGGACTTTCGGAATTCAAGGGGAAAATTCGATGAAATCAAGGAGGAATTCGCGATCAATCCCGCTCCAATCCCTTCGGAATCGAGTCTAAACGCGGGGGAATCACGATGAACTTAAGATCTTCCTCGAAATTCGCTTAATTCCTTCACGAATCGATCAAAAGTTGAAGAACAAAGAAGGAGTACATGAGTTTTTAAAGAGGGAAATTGGCCCGAAATCGTGGGCTGTAGAGGCGGTCGTGGGAGCGGTTTTCAAGCTTCATGTAGGCGATGCTATGGGCATGGGTCGTGGCTTCAAATCCGCGATGAATCGGCTTGATTTCAGCTCCAATTTCGCTTCACTTGTCCCACGATTTTCGCCACGATTTTCGCTACGATCGCGCCACGATTAGGCCGCGATCGGGCGTCAATCAAGCTGCTCCAGCTTCGTCGATCGCTTGCCGATCGATTGAGGACGATTCCGCTCCGATCCCGCGCCATCTTCTCCTCGATCGCGGCTCGATCGCGCCGCGATCGCGGCTCGATCGCGCCGCGATCGTGGAGTTCTTCCACGATCGTCCATCGCCGTCGGATTGGAATTGAGCGCTCCAGATTCCCGCGAAGAGAGAGAAAATAAGATCTTCATCGTAGCCGTCAGATCGCGATCGAGAGATAAAACCCTCGCTAGCCGTCCATCTCGACGAAGATCGGACGCTTTCTGCTCTTCCACGTGGCGTCAGGTAGGAAAAGACACCTGTTAAAAAATAAAATCATATGTTAAATAACAGGTATCGATGACGTGTCTGCGTCATCAAATTGGCTTTTAGCGAATCCGGAGCGGCCACGTCAAGATGCACAGATGAAACCGCGTTGCATTTAATGCACGCGGTTTCGTGCATTTAATGCAGCCGACTGAGATTGCGGCGCATTTAATGCGTCACAGGAGCTTTGACTGGCGGATTTTTGTTTTATTAGGCGCCGTCTTTCTCATTCGTCCACGTCGCTTCGATTCCTAAAAAATAATATAAAGGGTTTGTCTTATTAGGCGGCGAAAAAAGACTATCTTTTTTTCTATTGGCCGCCATGAAACAAGTCCAAGGAAGTTCAAAACTGGAATTGGCGCAGTATCTCAAAGTAGCTGCCTTCGCTCAATTTGGAGACTGACTCTTGCATCAACCCTCTTTCTCTACGTGACAAAAATAGCCTAGTTACATCACCTTTTGGGTCCGTGAAGATGCAATTGTCTAGACATAGAGGCCACGACCATGACTTCTCCTTTTTGGCAATCCTAATAGTGGGTGACTCTTGGATAGGATAGTCATGTTGACATGAATTTGTCTAGCTTATCGGAGCTGTTAATTGAAGTGAGAGTGTTAACCCTTCATGTGAAAATATTAATGTCGATGGCAATGAGGAGAATTTTCCAAGGAAATGGCCAAGGTTGAGAAAAGATATTTTTTGGAGAGACATTCTTGTCTTTATTGGAGTATGATGTTGATTTTGATCATGCCTAGCTATTGTAGAGAGTGTTAGAGATACTTGGAGACACATAGAGGTGTCATAACATAGTTGTTGGTGCAGGGCATTCAGAATGAGACAACACAAACACATGCTAGGAGTTGATCAAGGTAGCTATAGAGGATGGGATACCAAGTAGATGAAAGCAGTTGTCGCAAGGAAGGTCAAGGATGAGTCGCCAAATCAAAACGACACTGTCTTGAAGGGGATACCGAGGTGACAAACAATGTTGTGCTATCGGGAGAAATCTAAAACAAAACTTTGAGGAGATGTCACCAATAGAGAGTGGACAAGGAGACAACTAAGAATGAATTCATAAGAGAGAACAATGGATAGTAAATCGAGGAGAAGATTGACATTGAGCTGCCAAGGAGACAACAACACTTCGTGTGAGTTTACTGAGGAGATGGTCAAGGTGGGACTGCTCAAGAGACTACATAGTTGACAAAAAGGCCTAAATGGATTCTAACATGAAAATTAGGTGCAAATTCTCCCCTTCCCCAATGATGATGATGACAATGCATGAGAATATTGAGGAGACAACAATGCTTGAGGAAATATGGCATCGCACTTGAGAGAGATTGCATGGTGATGTATAAAGGAAAAACATGGAAGAATGGTTGAACGCCATGGCCGAGCGAGAGATTGCATGGTGATATTTTACACTCCCTATTGCCATCACAAGAACTTGAAGAACTATCACAAGGGGATGAGGATGCAACGATGCGCAAAAGATGATTTTCAAGATGCAGTCATGCAGGTGTAAAGCAGATATATGGGAGGTCACACATGCTTTGTTCTTCAAGGTGGAATTGCTTTGGGAAATTTGAGAATTCTGAGGGCAATTTAGATACAAGATCTTGGGTCACTTATTTTACTTATTTGCTGTTTAGAATAGATGGAGATATTGATTGATTGATTGATTCAAAGGAGTGCATTGGTTTGATGTGAGGTTGGCGGGCCCATCACTTTCTTAAAGCCCATAAACCTCATTCATTTCATTGAACTTCAAAAAGATTTATTGAAAAATCTTTGAAGCTTATTTTTCTGAACTTTTAAAACAGAAAATACTTCCAAGTCTCATCTGCAGTTCTGCACCCCAAACTCTTGACTCTCTACCAGTCCCTGCGACACTCCCTCCCTCTCTCCGTCTAGATGTCCCGTTATGTTTCTCTCCTCCCTTCAGGCTGCAGCCCTAAGTGGGGACAAACTCATCTGCGGCGGAGGCTCCTCGCCTCTTCTCCTCACCGTCTCTCTCTCTCCTCCGCTTTCCTCTCCCTCAAATCCCCTAGTCGAACCTTCCTAGGGTTTCCTTTGAGTGCTGCCAGCGATGGAGAGATGAAGGCGGATGAGTCTTTTATACCCACCAGCGACGTCGCAGCCGCCAAAGAGCAGAGCACTCTGCCCGACAGTTTCCGCAATCTCACCAAAGAAGCTCCAGATCCTCCTCTCCGCTGGCCCTGGATTTTGGGTATATAATTTAGCTTCAGAATTTTCAAAACACTGTTTTTATTTCGAATTTTACTCAATTCCTCTTTTTTTTTTTTTTTATCAATCGATGAGGATGATAGAAGCTATCATGTTCAAGATCGGATCTTTATTACGCTGGCTGCTTTGTGGAATTGTTATAGGTGTTTTATGGATTCATTGAAAAATTCTTCTACCCATCAAACTTTCTTAAACTCTGTCGAATTTTAATCCACTTATAGAGTAATTCAACTTGTTATCCTATGTTGTTGGGTTTTATCATTTCAAGCGGTAATTATTGTTTAAATTACTTTTCTCACCCCTTATTTGATGAAATGCAGCTCTTTGCTTTGGATTGTACACATGGCGAGCAGTGCTGTGGGAGCTCTCTAACTGGAAGAGCGCAGCTGCCGCTGTCATCAGCGGTTTCTTCTATGTCTGCAAGCTTCTCCTAGGACTACTCTACAGGGTCATCGGCCCGCCAATCACGGGCCTTCTCTGGTGTGTTGACTTTTTGGTCAACTTTGCACGCGCAGCCTACTCCGGGGCAGTCGCTGCTGCCCCTGTAGGGGAGCTGCTTTGGATCATCGCTCTTGCCAGTGCTGTGGCTGCTGTGGCGGAGGCTGCCTCCCCTGGGTCAGTAAACTCCCAACAAAATATTCTCACTGCTGCTGGGGTCCTGGGGTATGTGGCAGTTGGAGGGAAAGTCAACGGGGTGCTCTTCTGGGGGCTCTTAGCTGGATCCTTTTTCTTCTCGAGATACTATAAGAAGAAAGATTTGATCATGGCAGCTCTACCAGCAGCGGCACTGCTGGTTTCAGTTGGCGAGACATGGCTGAGGGCATTGACTTTGGCAGGTTTCATGTGTCTTGCTGTCTTACATAATTCAACGCATGGAGGAGAGGCGGAGAAGGTGGCAGCCCCGATGCCATTGCGGCTGGCGGCAGTGGCAATTGGTGTCCATGTGGCAGTGAAGTGGCTTCGTTATCGACACTTGACATGGATGATCGTATGAGGTCAGTGAAACTTTTGAGGAATTGGCTCAAATGACTGACCTTGTGGGATGTGGGGTGTTTGAGATCGTCTCCAATTTTGTCATTCTACTTGGGCCTCTGGTTGTAACTTTACTAGAACACTAGAAACTACTCACCTGCTCTCCCATCTTTTTTAAAGCCAAATTCGAATGTCAAATCCACCATTTCGTGATGGTATTTCTGTCATGCACTATTTGTTACATGTAATATACAAGAATACATGCACAGAGCATTTCAAATAATTTTTTTTTTAAAATTTCATGCACACAGTCTCTGAAACTCAAGGAGGGTATGTCGATAGGGGAGAAGCCCACACCCACCAAGAATTTGTACTAATGAAGTTGGTTTGTTTTAAGGTTCTTTCAAAGCCAAACTCTCTATATTCCTATCTCTGTGTGTGTGTCTCTCTCTCTCTCTCTGTCTCGCTCTTTATCTCTCATCCATCTCTCTGTCTCTTCATTTATGGGTGTCCAGCTCTCTCTCACAGGTAGCCCAAAGAAAGGCACCGGCAGGGACCTTAAACTGAACACTCTAATTCTTCTCTTCTCCTGTCCAAGCGGCGTCAACGCAAAAGGAGAAAAATGGGAGTCATTAGATTAGGCTTGCTTGAGGTTTACCCTCTATAGGGATGCCCAGGAGAGAGAGATGGGTGTTGTGTTCCATAGGCTGGATATCATCTTGCAACATAGTATAAATAGGAGAGAAGATGGCCTCCAAACGTATGCCGTTTGATCAGAACAGTTTTCCCATCCGTTTATCTAATTTTTTTTCTCTTTCCCTCTATCGATCTTAGGTCCCAATTATCATGCACCATCGATGAACTGTATCATCAATCCATCGCCCTCCTTTTCCCTTTCTCTCTCTCCCTCATCATCTCTTCCAATGAACTTTGCAGCATCTTTTTGAAATAGGTGATCAGGAAGATATCATGATCCAAGCATAAAAATTCCGCGGTAAATTTCTCAGAGGAATTGGTAATTTACTGTATTAAATTTTAGTGCCACGTTGGCCGGCGACGTGCAATTGCGGAAGCAGAGTACACGTGTACGGTCCTCATTGATTGTGTCACGTGGGGGGATAAGGTACACTTGGAGATGCCTAACTCGCACTGGTCGGAAGCTCGAGTAAAAAAACGAACGAAGAACTCAGGAACAAAAACCTTGATCCTCAATTTCCAGGAGAAGTAACAGAAGTCGTCAATAACGAAAAGGGATCCTGGCTGTACAATTATCACAAGATAAACATCTTTACAAAATCTACCGATCTTCCTAATTCCCGACGCACATATTTAACTGTGAGTCCAGCAACTGGAGAACATAGCTCTCTGAACAGACTCCTCCGCCTTCCACCGCTGCTCCTGGCCGTCCGATCCGGCCTTCCTCCTACATCCAACAGCTGAGGACGAAGAAGACGATGATGAAGGCGGAGGAGAGAGGACGCTGCCTCCGAAATCCTGCAGGACAGCAACCGTCGCCGACATCCACGCTCTGCTCACGTAACTCATAGAGGGAGAATAGGGCGATGGATCAGATCTTGGGGGCGATGAAAAAAAGTAGAGGTGAAGAGGAAACGGAGGGGTTTTATAGGGAGCGGATGAAGGCGGGATTGCTGGAGCGGTTTCCGGTTTTGAGACGGGGGCGTTGAAGGAGACACGATTTTCTCTATTTATCGCGAGATGAAGAGTTCGATTAGCGAGTTTTATCGCGAGAAAGAATAACTTATCGAGGGAATATAGTATATATCGTGAGAGGGAAGTGGAGCAGAGTGGACAGGTGGAGGTCTTATCCGAAACGCTGGATTGGGCGATCGTGAGTATGTAGACAGCTGCTGCTTAGGGATTGGGCACCGGTCATTGTTTTTCCCCTGACTATTTTAATCGATCAAGTGGCGTGCTCGAAGGGGACTCTCTCTCTCTATCGCTCTCTTGCTCTCTCTATCTCGCTCTATCGCTCTATCGCTCACTCGCTCTCAGGCTCTCTCTCTCTCTGTCTTTGTCTCTCTCCTCTCTGACTATTTTATTTGATCAAGTGGCGTGCTCAAAGGGGACTCTCTCCGTCTCTCTCTTTCTCTCTCTTTCTCTCTCTTTCTATCTCTTTCTATCTTTCTCTCTATCTCTATCTCTCTCTCTCTCTCTCTCTCTCTCTCTCTCTATCTCTATCTCTCTCTCTCTCTCTCTCTCTCTCTTTCTCTCTATCTCTATCTCTCTCTCTCTCTTTCTCTCTCTTTCTGTCTTTCTCTCTATCTCTATCTCTCTCTCTCTTTCTATCTCTCTATCTCTCTCTCTTTCTCCTTCTATCTTGCTCTCTATCTCTCTCTCTCCTCTCTCTCCTTCTATCTTTCTCTCTATCTCTATCTATCTCTCTCCCTCTCTTTCTATCTTTTTCTCTATCTCTATCTATCTCTCTCCCTCTCTTTCTAACTTTCTCTCTATCTCTCTCTGGCTCTTATTGGAATTGTTATATTTCCTCCCATGTTTTATTTGCTAAAATGGTATGTTCAAAGGGGAATCTCTCTCTCTCTCTCTATCTCGGGCTCTTATTGTAATTGTTATATTTCATCCCATGTATTATTTGCTAAAGTTGCATGTTCAAAGGGGAATCTCTCTCTCTCTCTCTATCTATTTCTCTCTATCTCTTTCTCTTTTCTCTCTCTCTTTCATAAAAGTAAAGCAGATCTTTGATGGGACATCTTTTCAATTGATATGGGCATGGACATGAATATATGCTATCCCACGCCATTTGTTTGGCCATTGAAAACCACTTCAAAGTGGACCACTTCCATGATACGCTATCTTTGAGAAAGGCAAGCACCATGGCCCTACATGTGGGGTATTACTTTGGAAAATACGCGCTAGAGAACACTAAAAAGTATAGTTTTGCATAGAGCCAAATTGAATAATCCATGTCAAGATATTGACTCCATATTTCTGTGCATAGATATAACTTATTTATTAGTTTGAAATGGGCAATGGTGACATGGGATGCATGAACATGACCGAAGCTATTGCTTCGAAGTCGGGTAGTCAATGGCCGTATCCGGCTCTTATTGGAATTGTCATATTTCCTCCCTTGTTTTATTGGCTAAATTGGCATGTTCAAAGGGAAATCTCTCTCTATCTCCCCTCCCCTTCTCTCCCTATCTTCCACTCTCTCATCTTTCTCGCTCTCTCTCTCTATCTCCCCTCCCCTTCTCTCCCTATCTTCCACTCTCTCATCTTTCTCTCTCTCTCTCTCTCTCTCTCCCCCCATGTCATTATCATTATGTCATTGCATCAAATGAAATTAGTCTCATGAATCCTTGATGGGACATATATGAAAGTGATATGGAGCATGCTGACAAGTAGGATATGTGCCATAACTCTTATTAAATTAATTGCATATCACGCCAAATGTTTGGCGGTATGAAAACCACTACAAGTGGACCGTTCCCCTTATACGCTATCTTTGTGTCAAGACAAGTACCATGGGTGTCCACAAGGCAGATATTTATTTGAATATCCAAGATAGAGAACACCAAGAATTATAATTTGGCATAGAATAAACTAAAAATCCCATCAAGATACTGAGTCCATATTACTTTTTCATATACATAACTCTATCTAAAGCTTAAAACAACCAAGGATGGCATAAGATTCCATGTTATTAACCTTTGCTTGCTTATGGGTAAATATGAATAAAAATTTTAAATTAATGTGCCAACTATGTTATGAAAGTATAAGGATCGATAGAAATTAAGGAATAATGACACTAGATCGTATAAACGTTCATAGAAAAAAAATTGAGTCCTATCATTTAATGCTATAAATTTAAATCATCATGCCATTAGCCCACAAACAGTAATAGAATTACAAATATGAGAAGTCAAAGAATGATTAAGCCCAACAAAGATTATATAAGGGTTGAGTTTGGTGAAATACAAGGACTAGAGAAAGGTAAGATGTCCACAAAAGAGCCCCTTGAGGATAGGCTTAAGTTCTTACTTGGTTTGAAGAGAGGCATACCTTAAAAAAGCATTAGAAGAAGTAAAAATAAAAGGTTTCATCTACGTAAAAAGATATACCAAAATATCTTGGGCTCAAAGACTTGCCATTGAGAAAATGAATGATTATGTGTCTATATTAACTTGGAGTGGAGTCCCACGTAAAAAGGGAAATGATAAAGATAAATGTATAAGTACTCCATAAAAATAGTTCAAAGCAACTTTCTAAAGAATAAAAGAGGGAAACACTCTGTGACGTTCACATTTTTGGTTCTATAAAATGATGTTGGAAGCATGAGTGTCAGAATAGAGCAAAGATTACAAAAGGTGTCACATGGAAGTTCCATAGGCTAAATAGATGTCCTCATAGATTCACTAAGAATGGGTTTAGTGATCCCAAAGCGGTGCCTCTTGTGGACCCAAAGAAGGTGGGCCCACTAAGCCAAACGTGAATGACCATGGTTATCCCAAAGTAGTTAGCCCCATTGGAATCAACCTAGGTGGCACTAGTGGGCCAAAAGTAGGAACATGGGATCTTAGGTGTTTTTGAATGATCTAATGGTAGTAAAAAACTCTATTTGGAGTTAAAACGCTAATCAAAAGTTTTCAATCAGCCAAAATAGCTTGACAAAATTTTTGTAGTTATTAGAAATGCCCATGGAAAATATACATAATAATAGTAGGTGGAAAATAATTATATAATATATACACCAATACTAACTTCTTATATTCTTGAGGAGATAATAAGTGTCCAAAGAAACTCATTTTTGAGGATGGGGATGAGATTTAAAGGACATAGAACCACTAAAATCCATTGAGCTCTAGTCGGACATTGAAGGTTTTAAAGCGACAAGAAAGTGGAACCCAAACAATAGTTTAGCCAAGGGAACGGGGAAAATCTCTGTGCTTCAAAGTAACCTCCAACCACACTCCCTCTTTCCTCAGCTCAATCCAAAAAGGCATAATCTCATCTCAAAGATAAGTCTATGATAATAAAAAGGTGCCTATATCTATATTCATGAAATAAGAGAATTCTCTTAATTCATATCTTCTTCATAGTAATAGACACTATCAAATAAAACAGGGACCATTTCCATCAAGACCTAATATATAATAAGCAATTCTACCTAGTTTTATCCCCTCCAATTGCCTTACCATATCTGCTAATTAATCTAGTTCTCACTCTCAACATCTTTTAGCCTCTTTCCGAAATTCGATAATATTTAATGTCTCTCCTTCTCTCACTCTCTATTCCTCAATTGAATTATTTATAACCTCTCCCATTCACATTGGTTCCTTGTCTCCATGGATCTCTTATGTCTTCGAGTTAAAAAAAGGACGGAAATGTATTATCAAGTTGCATGAAGTTTGAAGCACGAGACTAGCATATAATATGGCCGGAAGATGGGAGAGCTAGATTATTAGTGATGGGATATTGGTGATGGAATTATGTGTCCTTAAGCCAATCCCACTTTCATGTATCTCGTTTTATATTCATTTAAATGAAATTTATTCATTATCATTCTTATGTGATGTTTATAATGAAGTCCATGAGCATATACAATGACTAAGTGAATTATGATGAGATCATAATATAGTGATCACTATTATCTAAACATATGTTCTAAATATTCCTATTAAGTAGAATATTCAAGAAGAGCATTGATAACATTCTAATTATACATGATAATACTGATCATTGATACATATTTAAACATAAAACTTTCATTCCGATGCATGTTATCATATTTATGAGTATTTATCTATCATT
>CM044116.1:698019-713602 GCA_024174645.1 Lemna minuta | reverse complement strand
TATATTTTTAAATCATTTTTAATATTTAAAAATCGAAAATAATTCAGAAAAAAATCCGAAAAATCCCTAAAAAATTAGAAAATTCATAACTTTTAAAATATAACTCCAAATTAATCCAAATTTCTTTCATTTGATCCAAAATTTAATTATCTATCATTCTAAAGAATCAAAATTAATAAATAATGAGAGTTTTAATTTCCATTTTAGAAATACATTTATTTTTTTAAGGATTTTAACTTAAGAAAATATAAATAAATGTTTATAAAACATTTTCTCTCATTATTTTGACTCTAAAAGCATCCATAATCTCAAGTAAAGATGGGCTATTAAGTTATTCATCTTTAAATCATCATATTAAACCCTAATTTAAAGTATTTTTTGAGATTATAATGATTTATTGTGGAATGATAGAAAAATACATATAAATATGATAACATGCATGGAAATGAAATTATTTATACCTTAATATGCATCAAAAATTATGTTTTATAATGTTTGTTTAGCATGTTATCATAACCAATGATGGGAAAGTTCCATACAAGAGTTCTTATACACTCCATATCTTCTAGGGTACGTGGTGTAGCTAAACAACAAACGAGCTAGCAACTCAATTAGTCAATTGGGTTAAATCAATTATTGATTAATTAATGTATATGTTGATATAGATAATGAATAAAGGTTGACCAATAAGTGTATTGGGATATTTGGACCAATGAGATATATAGACTAGTGAGATATGTGGACTACTGAAATATATGGACTTAGAGTGCCACACACATAAGATATATAGATGTTGATGAATAGAAATATAATTATAAGGGTTTTTACAAAAAAATTCACATACCCAATGACTATAAATAGGAAGAGAACAATCACAACTCGAGGGGCCCATGCAAGCCTTGTGAGAATTCCCTCATTTCTTCTCTTTATCGCTTGGTAAAGTGCATATAAGAAGAGATCTAACTATCCAACAATCATATTGATATCACTACAGGCTGGACACTTAAGATCTATGAATTTTGATGAATATAGATATAGTTATGAGGGTTTTTGTGAAAAGTTCACATACCCAATGACTATAAATAGGAAGAAAACAATTACAACTCAAGGAGCCCATGCAAGCCTTGCGAGAATTCTCACACTTCTTCTCTTTATCTCTCGGTGAAGAGTATAGAAGAGGAGATCTAACTATCCACTAATTATATAGATATTAATAGATGTTGGACACTTAAATAGTTTGGAGAACTCCTTCGATTGAAATTTATAATTATATATTCTCATCTATACTAGATGATAAGATCATCAGTTCTTGTGTCTCGATGTTTTGAATATTGAATTTAATGTAATCCACGGTTTTCAATGTTTTGATTTTGGAAGGCTTCTTGACCTTATATCCCAACAAAACCTCCCAAGATTGCAAAAGTGAGTGATAAGAGTCCTTAGGATTAGGAGGAGTCGATAACTAGAAAAATCTAGATCCACATTTCTACAAGCTTCATATCTCTTATCTTCATGTTTCAAGCTATCCAAATGCCAAATCTAGTGAATATTAGAACCACTTATTGGAGTCCTTTATAAAGTTATTGTGAAATCACTTTTCCCTTAATCAATGGCATCAAGATATTTTATCATTCTCAATATTTCTTAAAGGAATATGTTTATCGAAAAAAATCTAAATAGGACCTAATTGAGCAAGAATATTATATCAATTATGATGAACACACTTCATATAAAGATGAAAGATCCTAGAGCACCTATGGTTAGAAATGAGATTAGAGGAATGACTAAATTCTTTTTGGATACTCCATTTAGTATGAACATTTTTCTAAAGGGTTATCTTACTAACACCATGTAGAGGTGTTAAAGCCCTTCTTCATTCAATAATGCTTGGAAGATTGATCAAAGAGGAAATTAATAGAAATTATGTGGCTTGGAAGCCAATCACACTCTCATCTTTTGTTTTATTCATTGAAACAAATTTGTACTCATTATCATTATTGTGTGATGTTTGAAATAAAGTCAATGAGCATATGCAATGACCAAGTGAATTATGATGATATTATAATACAATTATCAATGGTCTTTATAAATATGTTCTAAATATTCTTATTCGTGGGATATTCGAGAAGGACATCGAATTATCTAGAAAGAATAACACTATTTGATCCGAATCATATGATGAGTATAGTTTATATTATAGCTATCGGTGTAGAGACAACAAGGATAAATAGTGCATGCTCTTTGGAGAAAGAGTTCACTGAATTGATCTGCGTGAATCCCTGAATGACATTATACCAAATTATCAATAAGGTTTATTCATGTTATGGTTGTGTACGTGGTCCTTTGAGACACAAAATACATCTTGTAGATGGATGATCATTTTATGTCTATGATGTGCGAATCCCTAGCCACAAGATCTCTAAAATTTCATGGATTAGATACGACATGAAGTCTTCAAAGGTGATTGAGTGGTTAAGATGGGATCGTCTACCCCTAGTATAAGAGGAGAGTGACTCAAGGAATGAGATGCGATTAAATCCTTGGCCAAGGTAGTGGAAATATTAAAGAATGTGCTCTCAATGATTTCCTACTCGCATCAATACTAAATTAGGTGACTGATTAGGGTTTGATATTTAACCATACCTTAAGTTATTCATGAGTTTCACACAAATGAAGAATTATATGTAAATGATAATAGATGATGGCATGGTTTCATAAAGGAGTTCTGATATACTCCATATCTTCTAGAGCACATGATGTAAATTGACACCCATCGGGCTCGAGACTCAACTTGTTGATCAAGTTAAATTGATCCTTAGTTAATTATATGTTGATATAATTAATTGATAAGGAAGACCAATAAGTGTTATTGGGTTGATGGAATCATATATTAGAAAGATATATAGACCTACAGGGTCACACACATAAGGTCTATGTGCGTTAGTGGATATAGACATAAACATAAGAGTTTTGTGAAAAGTTTATATTCTTAAATTCTATAAATAGGGGGATAACGATCATAACAAGGGTGCCTACTAAGAGCCTACATCTCTTTTCTTCTCTTCATGATGAGTGTTCTATAAGAGATCCAATCATCTAGCAACCATGTGGATACCACTAGAGGCTGAACGCTTAAATGGCTTCAAGAACTCTTATAGATGATCCTTATAAGTATGAATTTTATTAAATACTAGACGATAAGATCCTCTTGAATAGATGATAGAATTATCTACTCTTGGTGCTTTAAATTTTTTGAATGATTGATTCAACGCCTACTATTGCGTTCGATGTTTTGATTGAAAAGTTGGAGAGCTTGTTGAGACTCAGATCCTAGTAGAGACTAATGGGATCTGAGGTCAATAAATTTCTGAAATTTTGATCAAAACATCAAATGCAGCGGAAAAAGCATTGAATCGTACATTCAAAATACCAAGCCACCAAGAATAGATGATCCTATCATCTGATATGAATGAGAAAACATACTTACATGGTTTCATTGAAGGAATTCTTGAAGCTATTCAAGTGTCTAGCCTCTAGCGGTATCCACATGGTCTCCGGATGGTTGGATCTCCTCTTGAAACCTCTTCACCAAGAGAGAAAGAGAAGAAATGAGAGAATTCCCACAAGGCTTGAATGGGCACCTTCAGTTGTGGTCGTCCTCCCCCTATTTATAGATATTTGATATGAGGTTATTTTCATAAAAACCCTCATAATTATGTCTATATCCACCAAAATTCATAAACCTTATGTGTGTGACCCTCTAGGTCCATATATCTCACTAGTTAATAACTCTATAGAACAAATAACACCTTATTGGTCAACCTTAATTAATTATCTACATCCACATATAGATTAATTAATCAAGTATCGATTTAACCCAATCGATAGGTTGAGTTGCCAGCCCGTTGGGTGCCAAGCTACATCACGTACACTAGGAGATATGGAGTATGTAAGAACTCACTTATGGAACCTTCCCGTCATTGATTACCATGTATGTATAATCCTTCATCCACACTAGACTCATGAATGACTTAGGGTATGGTCAACTGTCAAACCCTAATCGGTCACTCAAGTTAGTATTGATGCGTGTAGAAATCATCGAGAACTCCTTCGATATTTCTACTACCTTGGCCAAGGATTTCATCGCATCTCATTCCTTTGAGTCAATCTCCTCAAATACTGAGGGTGGATGATCCCATCTTGACCACACAATTATCTTCATGGACTTCATGTCATATCCAATATATGACGTTTTAGATATGCCGTGGCTAGGGATTCGTAAGTCATAATCAAAACACGATCATCGATCCACAAGATTTCTTTGGTGTCTCAAGTCAAAGGACCACATACACAATCATGACATGAATCAACCTAATTGAAAGTTAGGTATAATACCATTCAGGGATTCATACAGATCAATTCAGTGAACTCTTTCTCCAAAGAGCACCCACTATCTATCCTTAGTGTCTCCACATCGATGGCTATAGGATCGACCATAATCATCATATAAGATGGATTAGATAGTGCTATTCTTTCCGGATAATTCGATGTCCTTCTCGAATATCTCACAAAAAGGAATGTTTAGAACATATGTTTAAAGACTAGTGATCACTATATTATGATCTCATCATAATTCACATAGTCATTGCACATGCTCATGGACTTCATTGCAAACATCACACAAGAATGAAAATGAATAAATTTCATTTCAATGAACATCAACAAGATACATGAAAGTTTGATTGACTTATAGGCCACATAATATCCATCAGAGACCCCATTGGATTAATTCATGTTAATATTTTTAGAAGACATGAATGTAGAAAAAGGGCTCGACTAAGATCTTGTTATTTTGGGAAAATATTCCTCTACAATACAAAGTTTGTCACAGAGCAAGGAAAGCTAGATTTGAGCTAAAGGTTGGCAAACATAAAATGAAGGTAAATAAAAACAATTTTATGAAATACCATTCAGAGGTTTATGAGAAGTCTTATGTCATTGATATTTATGACTGATGATGTCAAAGATTGTGTCGAAGAAGTAATGCATTGATGAGCTCAAAGCTGATCCAATACCATTGATCAAACCTAATCTAGAGATGAAATGTTCTCTTCAATTCTCAAATTGGCATATCTATATCAAGATCATGAAAAACCTAATTATCATCTCTTTTCAAATCAATGAGGGCCATGAGCAAAGATTTCTTGGTATCTTGCGTGTGTATGATAAAGAAATTGGATGGACCTTAACATAATTTGGGAGGCTAGACCTCTCATTATTCACACTTCAAATCTTCCTCAAGAAATATTTTATACAATCAAGAAATCCTAGAGGAGTTTAAATCCTAAAGTATGGGAAGCAATCAAAGAAGATATCCTTAACCAGCTAAATTTGCATATCATTACCCCATATATGATAGCCCATGGGTTATCCCAAGGAGATAGAAATTATAGTAGCCACAAAGGATAAAGGCATAGAGACCCGCACAAGCCTTCTACTCAAGTAGGGAGTGCGCATTAATTATTGAGGTTGAATTTTATAATAAAAAAAGATCACTTCCCTTTACCATTTAATGACCAAATATTGGATAGATTAGCTAGTGATAACATGCCAGTGATGCATTCATTTTCATCATCATAAATGAATTTTAACTCCTCATTCTTTCTAATATGATGCATGTTATCGTGATTTTGTAATATTTTTGCATTCATCAAGTTATTCCATGCATGTACTCAATTTGCATATAATTAGTGCTGATTATGCATAAACATGAGTATGTATCCTTCCCTTGATTTGTATATCTTGAGACTAACCCCATTTGACTTCTTTGAAGTAAAGTGGTATAATTATCACATTTTTATGAGTTTTTTGGATGCAAGGACATAGGAAAATATTAAGAAAGATATGGAGGCAAATTACAATGGAAGAGGAGAAAATGAACTCTTCATTGTTTAAGGGCTAAGTTAACTCTAAAGCCCAAAAGTCAAAGTAGGTAATTAAGTGTCAAGGTGGTCAAAGGTGTGACAAAAGGTCAGAGGTGATCAATTTCATCATTCAAGTAATTATGGAGATCATTATATCCTTTTGGGGGCAGCCACTTCACTAATCTAAGTCAAGGAAGTTAAAGTTGGTCAACTTTCTCTATTTTAGGGAATATTGACCAACCTATATTAAAATAATTTTAAATTATTTTATTTTATATTTAAAATAAACTTGAGGTTTCCCTCTTAATGTGGACGTCTTCCTTACTTAATGAGGATTCGGGAGTCACCTTTTTAGGAGGTGGGGTCCATGTATTTAGAAAGGGGGTTGTTACCTCCTTTTGAGGAGGTGAGCCTCATTCTTTATAAAGGGATTGGGCCACTTCATTTAGGGGTAAGATCACCTCCTAAACGAGGTAACCACACTCTTGGACGAACTTGGGGTGGTGCATCTCCACCCTTGATCACAAAAGTGAAAGATCTACACCCTTGGTCACCTAGAACCCTAAAAGACCCTCTTTATATAAGGCTCTCTATTTTCTCTCTTCTCTCTTGTTTTTTAGCTCTCTCTTAGCATCAGGCTACAAGAAAGAAGAGGAGAGGATTTCAAGGCCCAAGGAGATCATTACTTGATGCTCAATCTTTTAGCGGAGAAGAAATCAAGCAAGGATTGTGATTGAAGTGGATTGAGCATCACCCGGCCTAGGACGTGCATCGCGATGGGGTTTGTGTAACAATCCAGATTAGGTTCTCTTTTTTTTTTCATCTCCATAAACAAAACAAAAATTATTTTTCTTTTGATGTTGATTTTTATTTCCTTTTAATGTACCTTTGACATCATCCACACTCGCAACTTTCTCTCTCCATATCGATGGGCATCGATCCATCAATCTATCACTAGTGTCGACCATTCTTCTCACTTTGTCATCATCTCATGCCCATGCCATTTCTTTTTACATCAATTTTCCATTTTAATTCTGATTTATCTCTTAATTCAAGAGAAAAATTAAAAATTATCACTCATATTCATCTCCACATGCCCCATTTACGCTCGCACTTCTTTGCACGCTCTTGCTTCTTTTCACTCTCTCACCTGTCCTTTGAACATCTAATCTCATTACCTCAGCTCCCTGTGGATTTGACCCTTGCTTACACTATAAAAACAATAGAAACACATATAATCCATATCATAAGCTGGTTATTTACCTTTTCTACTTGGGAGGATATTTGGGCTATAATCAGATTGCCATTCATCACGATGATTAGAAAAATATGATACTTATATTTCTATTTGATCCATTTGCTTTTAGTTTGATTCCAGTTAGATTATGTAGTGTATCGCTAATTTTAAAAATGCATAAAAACTTTCTTCTTTGATTTCCATGTTGATAACTCGAGGTCTCAATGAATGATTTTTGGTATTGATTAATGTCGATTATAAAACCTAGAGGTTTGCATTAATAAGTGATTAATTTTGAATGGGTGAAATCCCATTTAATGTTGGAAGAGGAAATAGTTCATGGGCATCTTGAAAATGGACAAACTCATTCTAGAGGTTATCAAAATCCTCCCTCTACCCAACTTGCTAAGGGAACTATGAGGTTTTCTAGGACACATTGATTTTTCTCAATGGTTTATACAATAAAGGTCTCAATACTACTAATGGAGTAAATATTGATGAAGAATGGATACATGCATTCCACATACTGAATCGATCTTTATTCTATGAAGTCCTTTTGAGATAATAAAGGTGTTATTTTGATCTCTAGTAATTATTAAGGCTCTCTAATTTAATATCGTTAGAGATATCTCTCTTTTCAATGCTGATGAGTAAATTTTACGCAATCATTGAAAACACACGATTATGGGTCAAAAGAAGTCCAAAATCACTTTAATTCATGATTGATTAAGTATAATTAGTGAATAAAAGTCGAATCCACAAACATTTTGACATGAAAACATTGAAGATATATAGAGAATGAGAGTAGATTTTTGAGATGCTTATAATTTTATCCAAGTTGAATGATAAAATGGAGTGAAAAATTATGAAAAAGTTTTGATCTGGAAATTAGAGAGAGAACTTTCCAAAGAATACAAAATGATTCAAATCTTGTTTTAATAGAAGGAGATATCAAAGAGAGAAGTTAGAAAGGGAAAATCACTAGAGAAGTGAGAGAAAGTGACAAAACAAGTAAATTTTCTTAATCTATCATTCTAAAATGAAAATATGGATCAACTAACCCAAGATCATGAATTTAATTACCTAATTAATCTCCAAATGTGTTCTTGGCAAAAATTAAAAGTTCAAGTAGCAAATTCTCAAAATTCTCTCTATGAAATCTTTACTTCAAATGTTTTGTAAATGCAAAATTGAGTGTAAAATGCTTCTCCACTCAATATATTCAAGGATACAATGATCTAAAGGCTCAAATGATTGAGAATTTCCTATAATACCTATTTTTGTGAGGAGAAAGTTTTAGATAGAGGAGAGATTGGGCCTAGCTCTTTGATGGCCTTCTTAGATGTGATGGACGACAAGAATTAAATGATAAAATAAAAAAATGACATTTTTAAAGTTATGTCCATCAAACTAGAAATGAAAACTCTAGACTGTGGCAAGTCTTTGCAAGTATGAATAGCCATTTCGCAGCTACAGTTTGATCTAATACACCAAATCATGCCAAGAATTAGATGGGAAGTCTTGCAATCCATAAAATCCTAGCCATAATAATTCTTGCAATCAGTAGCCAAGATTCATCAAGCTTATGAGCTTAATCATTGCTTCACAAGATGTTGCCGCATACCTAAGCCATTAATTGACAATGAATAGTTTGTGGTTTAATCACAATTATTATCTTGACCTAACGTCCCTTAGAGCACCATGTCACTTGAAAAATAAAATACTAAATTTTAGTTGCACATTGATCAAATTTAAAACATTTCTCTATATTTATACTTGATAGGCTCAAAGTTGTCGTGTTTTTAAGCCCAACAAATATACAATTTATACTCGACAAAACTAAGTTCGGATAGAGATAATAAAGGCGTATAGCTTTCTAGGTCGATCCACAAGGATTCTAGGGCACGACAATATCATTAATAGGAATAGAGATGACGGTAGAGATGAAATATTGGTGGTCAACTCTTCAAGTTGACCGTGGGAGGAAGGAATTTTGATAGATGATTGAAGTGAACCTATAGATACAAAGATCCTTAATTCAGAGTACATAAAATTATTAGAATGAATAACTAAGGAAATATAAAATATGTAGAAATAAAAGAAGTAAGAGAGGAAAAAGAAATAGAGCATGAGATGAGAAGTTGGGAATTGGGAGAGAAAGGTAGAAAGAGGGAGAGTGAAATGGGGAGAATAAAGAGCTAGAGAGGGGATGTTTTCAGGGGAAATAAATAAAGAGAATGAGTAATAAAATAGATAAACAGAAAAGGACAAGGAGTAGGAGACAGAGAGAGATTAGAAAGGGTAGGAGAGAGAGATTAGAAAGAGAGAACTAGATATAGAATGAGAGAGAGGAAGATAGAAAGAATGTGGATATTGAGTAAGAACAGAATTAGAGAGAGATGAACGTGATGAGAGAGAGAGAAGGATTACAGAGTTAATGTAAAGTGGGAGAGAGTAAAGAAAGAGAGAGGGCAAGATCGGAAGAGTCGAACTGGGGAATTAGGGAGGTCGAGAGAGAGAGAGAGAATCGAATTGGAAACAAGAGATGGGAAAGAAGAGAGAGTGAGGTGTGAGGAAGAGAGGGAGTGCGTGAGGTTGCGAGAGAAGATAGCGAAAGAGATAGATAGAAAGAGAAGGCGTGATGGAGAGAGAGAGATCGTGTACATAGTTTGAGGAAGAGCGGAATTGTCGAAGTCGGAAGAGAGGGAGAGGGAACAGGCGTGAGAAGAGGGAAAGAGAAAATCAGAGAGAGAGCAGGAGGGAGAGAATGTGAGGGAGAGGTCTAGAGAAATCGGGAGAGTCAGAGGGATCCGAGCGATTACGAGAGAGAGAGAGAGATCGGAAATGATTATATATAAAAAAAATAAATGAAAGAGAGAAGCGACGGAGGCGAATACACTGGATATACGGGAAGAGGCTGAAAATGAGAGAGGTTTAGAGAGGACCGATAAAGACAGTGAGGAGAAAACGGGAGGAAACGCAGGCCTTCAAAGTGGAGGGAAGAACGGAAAATTAAGAGAGAGAAGGAGCTAACATTTCGGTGAGAACAATGGAATAAATTCAAGGGAGAAAGGAGAGAGAGCGAGAAAGAGGGAAAAAAATTCTGGAGAGATGGAGAGAAAGTTGGGGCGGAATTGTGGAAGAAAGGAGTTGAAGATGCGGCAAAAGAGAGGAGAATCAGAAAGTTGAAAGAGAAAGTGGAAATGGCGGAAGAGTGAGAGCGAGAGAATGAGGGGGAGAGCAAGAGAGGAACCGAAAAGAGAAAAAAATCAGAAGAAAGAGGGAGAGAAGGAAGATCGGAAGAGAGAAATTTGAGGGAGATAAAATCGGAGATAGAGAGGAAACGTGGAAGAATGGGGAGAGAAGAAAAAAATCGGAAGATGCAGAAGATGAAATCGGAAAACTGGAGAGAGAGAGGGAGGATACCGAAATGACGAAACTAAAAAAAAACAAAAAGCACGAAGAGTTAACAGAGAGGGCGAAGAAGAAAAGGAAGAAAAGGAGAAGAAAAGGAAAGGAAAGAGAGTGATTGAGGGAGAGAAAGGTTTGACCGTGGAAGAGGGTTACGCGGAAGAAGGCGGGGTTGAGAGGGCGATCGGAAGAGCGAGAGAGGGAAAAAGAGAATGTGAGGGAGATAGAAAGACGGTGAAACAAAATTCGGATGAGAGAAACTCAATCGAGATTAAAGAGATAGAAAGAAAACAAAGGAGACGGAAAACTGGGGAGATAGGAATATCGAGAGAGAGGGAAAGAAAAGAATTCGAGAGAGAACGATAGAACGAGAGAGAGAAGGGGAGATTTCGGGATAGGTAGAGAGAAAGAGAGAGGGAAAGAAAGAAGGTGAGGAAGAGAAAACGTGAGAGAGAGAAGGGTGAGCAAGAAAGCAAGAGGGGCGAACGAGAAGGGTTGACCGGAATATGGAGAAGAAGAACGGAGAACGGAAAGGAGGAGAGGAATCGATCGGGGTTCGTAGGAAGAGTGCTTAAGAAATTAGAGATAAACAAAGATAGAAAATCAAAACTACTATTTCTTGATTCTATAACTACATTGGGACGGGAAAAACTCCCCGTTAGAACAAGATTGTTAACCCTAAGAGAGAGAAGTAGCTGTGAAGGAAGAAGAAGAAGAAGAAGAAGAGACATCGAAAAAGGGAGAAAATAATAAAAGAGAGAGCCCCCCGTGCCTCCTCCTTGCTGGGCTCTCAATTGTTTGCCTTGGACAGCCCATTACGCCCTTCCTCTTCAATATTTCAACTGTTTGCGTTGGACAACCATTATGCCCTTTCAACACTTCCATTTTTGGAGGATCTTGCTGCCCTTCCTCTTGAATACTTCCTGAAAATGAAAAGGCAAAATTAATGTACAATAAATTCCTCTCAATGCACTAATGTTCTACATTGTCCAGTTATGAGATAGTAGAGGAGATAGTGTATTCAAGAGTTTAATAAAGTTAAATAAGAACAAACCATAGGTGGTTATAGCTATTTTTTATGTTCTTATCAATACTCCCCTTAATAGAGTGATGAGCATGAGACACCTACGCGCTAGATGGTGCCCTTAGGCATTGTTGTGTATTTCCACGTGAGCACATGATGATGCATTGACGAAGTGTTTTTGTGCATCATTAAAACACAACAACGTAGGTCAAACAAAAGTTATAAAACCGAACTCACAAAGATAAGATATAATAATCAAGTAATGTGTAAGTATCCGGTCGATCCACAAAGAGCACGGTAGACTTTAATTCCAGAGTTGACTTGGTCAAACTTAGGTTTAAAAGGGATTTTAAAGAAATAAAAAAAGATGTAATGAGTGGAAATGATATAAATAGACCTAATAAGAAGTTTTAAGAATTGAAATCTTGGATTTGACAGAGAAAAGTCAAAAGTCAAAGTCAAAGCATTGACTTTGACCAGCAAAAGGTGTTCTGTAAAATTAGAGAATCAAAAGATGTCAGAAGATTACGAAAATTATATATTTGGAAACTAGACAGAAAATGGAATTTATTAATATATAAATAGTGATTTTTGGATAATAAATGGATTTACTATGAATTATTGAAAATCAAATATCAGAAAATCCTCGAAATAAACACCTCAGAGAAAATTATCAAATTGACCAGTCAAATGAAATCTAAATCTTTCAATTTATAAGTCAATGGAAAGCTATGAACCAGAGGAATCTAATGAGACCAAAATGATCGAATTATGATTTGTAAATTAAAAGTAATTGACCCCTAAAGTCAACATTTGACTTTTGATGAAAGATGAACAGTGCTCAGTCAAACGTTAAATTGCAGGGTCAAATGAACTCGGAATTCGATGAATTTGCTATCCACGGAAAGCTGAGAAAAAGAGAAATCCATTGAAACTAGAATCCAGTGATTTGGAAATATAATCAGAGAGATATCATATTTTCAAAATCAGCAATTTTTCGGACGAAATTTTGGGGAAAATGAAGAACACTAAGAACTACTTTGCAAAATTAAAGATCTAAACCTAATAAAAACTCAAATTGTCACCTGATAATTGATCGAATCTCACTACTAACCCGATTGCCACAAGAATGGGGCTTCAATTCTCATGAATTGAAGCGAATTTGCTCGGATTCTTCCTCGTGGACGTTCGAAATTCAAGGGGAAAATTTGATGAAATCAAGTGACTAAATCGTGATTATCATGCTTCAATTGATGAGTCTCTACACTCAAGGAAGCAGAGGATCACGAGAACTTGAGACCTTCCTCGAAATTTGCTTAATTTTTTCACGAATTGATCAAAAGTTGAAGAATAAGAAGAAGAACATCGGTTTTTAAAGAGAATTTTGGCCCAAAAATCATGGCCGTTTGATGCGATCGTGGGAGCGATTTGATGGGGTCGTGGGAGCGATTTCCTTGGGTGGCATCGTGGCTTCAATCCCACGACGAATTAGCCCGGATTTAGCGGCGAATTAGCCCCGATCGTTGGGCGATCGGGCCACAATCGCGTAGCGATCGAGCCGCGATCGAACTGCGATCGTAAGCCACGATCGTGGTTCCCTCTTAATCGCAGCCGTCTGATCTTCCTCGATTGCTGAAGATGGCTCCACGTCGTCCAATAGCATTGCCTGTCTGATGGAAATCAGACTGTCAAGATATCTCCACGATCGCGCTGCATCGCGATCGTTCGATGAGGATCAAACCGTCCAGAAAACTCCACGCGATGCTCCTCGATTTCCAAAGTCGCGAAAGATCGCGATCGTCAGATGGCAACCGTGATCTGGTGAAGATCTGACGCGCTAGAGAGCTCCACGCATCGCCCGTCTGATGGAGATGAAGATCGAGCTTCATCATGGCCGTCTGATCACGATTGCACGGCATCTACGAATCATTGAACATCGGCGCTAATCGTGACGCCACGTGGCGCTCTATGATCTCTCCGATCGCGTCCACTTAAAGTGGCCTTTCACGCACGTGTTCGATCGACGTCTTCGTGACATAATTCGACGCCTGAAAAGCCGCCGCATCACCTGCATGTTAAGACATGAGACGGGACATAGTCCCACACGGAAAAAGTAGAAAAACTCGGGTGTATAAATTGGGGGCCGCGGTAACGCATTTGCGTTACCGCCCCAATACTCTCACCAGGGCCCACTAACCCATGGGCCCTTCACTTGCCAGTCTCTCTTGCCATGTGGCGCCCTCACGGGCGTCCGCGTGGACCTGCGTGGACACACGTGGCCTCCTGCCACGTGTTCGCGCCCTGTGCGCCACATGCGCCTCGCGCGGGCCACCCGTGGCTCTGCCATGTGGCCTCGGTGCCACGTCGCATCCATGCAGTGGTCGCGTGCGCCACGTCAGCTTGTCCGCTAGGCCCGCTCGCCATGTCATCACCTGCAGGTAAGTAAACTCCCTTTTTCGTGATTTTAATAAAGAAAATACTTAAAAATTCATTTAAAAATCAAATAAAAATCAGAAAAAGGACATAAACTTCAAAAATTCATAACTTAAAATATAAAACTCTTTTTTAATCTAAATTTTCTCCATTAGATCACAAATTCTTTTTTTTAATATTATGCCATAAAAGAATATAATTAAAATAAGAACATAGGATGAATTAAGTATAACTTAAAATGCTTCATTGAGATCTCTCTCTATTTAAATCATCCAATACATTCCTTCTTAGAATTAACCTTTAAAAATCATTTACTAAAGTCAAGATATATGAGGGAAAGTATATACTTCATATCAATTTAAGAAGATTCATCATCAATCAAGCATATAATTATTCCTAATTTATGCATAAATATGAACTTTAATGAAATGACATACCAATGGAGAAAATTCCTAAAAAGTATGATAACATGCATCATATTCACATAAAATAAGCATGAATATGAGTTAATTAGGATAAGAATTTAAGTTATAAATGCATGTTATCATGCATCACCCCCATGAAGTGTGCCCATTTCTGCCTATTTTTATTATAAAATTTAAAAAATTAAGAAATTTTCTTTACAAACTTATGAATCCCTAAAACCTTATAAATATTATATCTTTCAATATACAACTCATTTTTGTCCAAATTTTCCCCATTAAATAAAAAATTAAATGATACATGATACATCGCATCTGATTTCATAGTTAACAAGAGAATAAAATATTTATACCCTAAATTTTGAAATTTTTTTAGAGAAGTCAAACTAGAAAAATTTCAAAGGTGATAAAAAATGATATCTATATTCTTCTATTAATTATTCATGATTATTTTTATGTAAATATTTACAACTCAAAATCTCAAGAAAATGAGGCTAAAATTGAAAGAGTTTTGATTTTTAAAAGAATTTCACAAAATTTATCTTGAATTATTCATGTTAAGATTTTAAAATAAATGGCGCAGATTTATGAAAGTGCACTCAAAACATGATATCATGCATCATAAATACATAAATTGTGCCTTCAAACACACTAATAATCATGTGATTGCAAGTATATATTGATGTTATTAGAGACTCGGGCCAAGACTCAATATTTATTGGGGATTGATTTTGTATATTAATATGGACCCGTAGTCCTTTACTAGCACATGTATGTATTGGATCTGTTAGAGAAAACTAGTTTTTGGGTACATATTAAAAACCTCACTGATTGCATCCAAAACCTAAATTTTGGGATATCACTTCTGCCCTTCTTGGGAATGCTGTAAGATAGGGATGATTGAATGAGAAGATTATCTACTTAAATGTCACTCATTATGATAATTTTTATACGATAGGGCTAGGAAACTAGTTTATGCATTAGAGATGGTGGTACATTATCATTAAACCTTGAATATTCTAGAATATTAAACATAAGTCACAACAAGGACTTATTGTTAGACACATATGAATTTGATGGATTGCGTCAATCTCATATTATTGATTATTAAAAGATCACCGTGAATTGATGA
>CM044116.1:436200-697519 GCA_024174645.1 Lemna minuta | reverse complement strand
AATCTTGAATTATAAAAAGTGCCATTATGGTTTCATATACACTCACACTCTTTATTCCTCTTTGTTTTTCTTCATGCCAATGATCACAAAACTCATGACACACATTATTAATTCATCTTTGTTTGATATTGGAAAAGATCAAGCGTCAAAATATGCATAAAATTAGTCAATTATTATGAATTTGCTTTGTAGACAATATGATATCATACATGCAAAAATTTCATTGAAACATGATAACATGCATAATAATGTTATGAATCATGCTTTAAAATCATTGAACAATAAATAATTAAATGCGTAAAAATACATGTTTTGAGTGATTGTGTGGTCAAGATAAGATTGTCTGTCCTTAGTTTTAGAGGAGATTGACTCATGGAATGAGATTTAATTAAGTCCTTGGCCAAGTTAATAAAAATGTTAGAGAAGGTGTTCTTGATGATTTTCTTCACGCCTTAGTACTAACTTGAGTGGTCAATTAAGATTTGATAGTTAAACACACCTCAAGTCATTCAGTAGTTTTACGCAGATGAAGGATTATATGTACATGATAATTGCTGATGGCAAGGTTGTTGGTATCGAGTCGATAAAATTTTCAAAATTTTGATCAAAACATTGAATACATTGACATACATTTAATCAGATATTCAAAACATTGAGGCATCATGAATGGATGATCGTATTATCTAGTATGAATGAGAAAACATACTTACAGGTTCCCTTGAAGGAGTTCTTGAAGCTATTCAAGTGTCTACTCTCTAGCGGTATCCACACGGTCTCGGATGGTGGGATCTCCTCTTCAGCTCTTCACCAAGATATAAGACTTGAAAGGAGAGAATTCTCATAAGACTTGAATAAGAACCTTGAGTTGTGGTAGTTCTCCCCTATTTATAGACATTTGGAATGCGGATTTGTCATAAAAAAACTCTCTTAATTATGTCTATATCCACCAACATCCATAGACATTATGTGTGTGACCCTCTAGGTCCATATATCTCACTAGTTAATAAGCTGTATAAACCAAATAACACCTTTTTGGTCAAAAATTAATTAATTATTTATATCAACATGTAGATTAGTTAATCAAGGATCGATTAAACCCAATGGATAGGTCGAGTTGTCATCCCGTTGGGTGCCAAGTTACATCATGTACTCGGGAGATATGGAGTATGCAAGAACTCCCTTATGAAACCTTTTCGTCATCGATTACCATGTATGTATAATCATTCAGTTGCACGAGAGTCATGAATGACTTAGTGTATGGTCAACTATGAAACCTAATCAATTACTCAAGTTAAATATCTGATGCGTATAGGAAATGATCGAGAACTCATTCTTTAATATTTACAATACCTTGGCCAAGATTTCATCGCATCTCATTCCTTGAGTCAATCTCCTCAAATGTCGAGGGCAGATGATCCCATCTTGATCACACAATCATTTTTGTGGACTTCATCATGTCATATCAAGATATGACATTTTTAGATATTCAAAGTCGCTAGGGATTCGTAAGTCATAATAAAAATCACGATCATCCTTTTACAAGATATCTTTGGTGTCTCAAGTCAAAGGGTCATATATATAACAATGACATGAATATACATGATTGATAGTTAGGTATAGTTATCATTTATGGATTCATAAAAAGATCAATTCAGCGAAGTCTTTCTCCAAAAAGAGCACCCACTTTCTATTCTTAGTGTCTCTACACCGATGGCTACAAGATTGGTCATACTCATCATATGAGTCAGATCGGATAGTGTGATTCTTTCCGAATAATTCGGTAACCCTCTTGAATATCCCTCGAACAAGAATGTTTAGAACATATGTTTAAAGACTAGTGATCATTGTATTATGATCTCATCATTATTTACTTAGTCATCGGATATGCTTATGGAATTCATTATAAACATCACACAAAAGTGACAATAGAATAAACTTTATTTAAATGAACATAAACAAGATACATGGAAGTGTGATTAGCTTATAGGCCACATAATATCTATCAAAGGTTTCATGTAAGAGTTCTTATATATTCTATATCTCTTAGAGCACATATATAGCTTGACTCCCAATGGGAAAGCAACTTGATTTGTCAATTGGGTTAAATAGTTCCTTCAATAATTAATTTATATGTTGAATAAATAATTAATAAATTTGAATAATAAGCGTTATTAGGTCTATAGAATTATTAACTAATGTGATACGTGGATGTTAAGGGTCACATACATAAGGTCAATGGATATTAGTGGATGTAGACATAAGTTTGAGGGTTATGGTAAAAAAATTTTTGTACCTAATGTTTTATAAATAAGGGGAAAAAAATGATCACAACTCAAGGTGCTCATGTAAACATTTTGAAAACTCTCTCATTTCACCTCTTTCTTTCTAGGTAAAGAGCATGAAAGAGGAGATCCAATTGTCCATAGATTGTGTGAATATAGCTAGAGGTTGAATGCTTGAACTGCTTCGAGAACCCCTCCAATAGACCTTGTAAGTGTGGATTTTGTTCTATACTAGATAGTAGGATCATGGGTTTTTGGTGTCTCATCATTTTGAATGATATATTCAATAGCTTCCATTATGTGCGATTTTTTGATAAAAAATTTAATCCCTAATGTGAGACATTGTCTTGGGGAGAATGATGTAGAGGAAGATTTCATCAAGTAGTTTCAAAGTATCTCTCCAACATACACAAGTAAGTGGTAAGTGGTTTGATAAACCAAAAATTCTTAGAATAGATTATGCATCCTTACAAAATAATGAGGATTATCCTTCCAGCTTGCTAGCAAAGTGGGACTCCAAGATCTTCAAGGTAGGACAGATATTACTCTTATCATCATACATTGCCTCCAACATGGTCCACAATTCACATGACAACTTGATCAAGGCCACTGATTGATTATGGTCAGCATTAAGAATCTAAACATCCATGTAAAGATAAATGAGTTCAATTGATACTAGGATGAATAAATCTAGAGCTAACAAAGAAAATGGAGGTTCCATCAAGTGGGGTTGCAGGTGTAAGCAATGAGAAAATGTTCAAGGTCTATGAGCCATAATTATGACTATTAAATGTATAGATAGGAAATGATAAGAGGTTTTTAATTGAATGACACAGTGCAATGACGACAAAGATGGTGCAATGGAAATCATCGATGAGGTAGGAGGAGCTGATGGTGGCCATGAATTGTTTGACCTTGAGGCCATATCTAGCAAGTCCAAAAATTGGAAAAATCGATGGTGGGGCTAGCCAATAGCTTTGTTTAGGTGGCCTATGTGAGGCAAAAACCTAATGGGCAGCAAGAGGGGGCTCGGGTGACAACCTAGTCGATGGTAGTCTAGGAGGTGGCAACGACCTCTATAATGGCAGCCTATAGTGGTGGTGTCAGCATGTTGTGGTAGTAGAGGCAAGGAATGTTCCATGGGTAGAGTTGTTAGCTTAGATACCACATTGAAAGGAAACCAAATCATTATATTAGAATAGAATAGTACAGTTTTTATATAAAGAAGGGAAGAAGATTTTGGAGGATACATACTACAAACCCCCAAACCCAAAAAAAATCGCTTGGCATTCTTTTTAGCAGCCATGCCCAACTGCAACTAGTCAATCTCTAGGAACTTGAGCATACAAGTTTCTCCAACTTCCAATATTAGTCAGCCTTCTTTGCTTGATGGAAATACCAAAGTTGTTCACTCTTTTGTACATGCATCTTATGTTATCGACAGTTGAAAACTATGAAACAAGTCCAAGGAAGTTCAAAACTGGAATTGGCGCAATATCTCAAAGTAGCTGCCTTCGCTCAATTTGGAGACTGACTCTTGCATCAACCCTCTTTCTCTACGTGACAAAAATAGCCTAGTTACATCACCTTTTGGGTCCGTGAAGATGCAATTGTCTAGACATAGAGGCCACGACCATGACTTCTCCTTTTTGGAAATCCTAATAGTGGGTGACTCTTGGATAGGATAGTCATGTTGACATGAATTTGTCTAGCTTATCGGAGCTGTTAATTGAAGTGAGAGTGTTAACCCTTCATGTGAAAATATTAATGTCGATGGCAATGAGGAGAATTTTCCAAGGAAATGGCCAAGGTTGAGAAAAGAGATTTTTTGGAGAGACATTCTTGTCTTTATTGGAGTATGATGTTGATTTTGATCATGCCTAGCTATTGTAGAGAGTGTTAGAGATACTTGGAGACACATAGAGGTGTCATAACATAGTTGTTGGTGCAGGGCATTCAGAATGAGACAACACAAACACATGCTAGGAGTTGATCAAGGTAGCTATAGAGGATGGGATACCAAGTAGATGAAAGCAGTTGTCGCAAGGAAGGTCAAGGATGAGTCGCCAAATCAAAACGACACTGTCTTGAAGGGGATACCGAGGTGACAAACAATGTTGTGCTATCGGGAGAAATCTAAAACGAAACTTTGAGGAGATGTCACCAATAGAGAGTGGACAAGGAGACAACTAAGAATGAATTCATAAGAGAGAACAATGGATAGTACATCGAGGAGAAGATTGACATTGAGCTGCCAAGGAGACAACAACACTTCGTGTGAGATTACTGAGGAGATGGTCAAGGTGGGACTGCTCAAGAGACTATATAGTTGACAAAAAGGCACAACAATGGCTTCCAACATGAAAATTAGGCGAAAATTCTCCCCTTCCCCAATGATGATGATGACAATGCATGAGAATATTGAGGAGACAACAATGATTGAGGAAATATGGCATCGCACTTGAGAGAGATTGCATGGTGATGTATAAAGGAAAAACATGGAAGAATGGTTGAACGCCATGGCCGAGCGAGAGATTGCATGGTGATATTTTACACTCCCTATTGCCATCACAAGAACTTGAAGAACTATCACAAGGGGATGAGGATGCAACGATGCGCAAAAGATGATTTTCAAGATGCAGTCATGCCGGTGTAAAGCAGATATATGGGAGGTCACACATGCTTTGTTCTTCAAGGTGGAATTGCTTTGGGAAATTTGAGAATTCTGAGGGCAATTTAGATACAAGATCTTGGGCCACTTATTTTACTTATTTGCTGTTTAGAATAGATGGAGATATTGATTGATTGATTGATTCAAAGGAGTGCATTGGTTTGATGTGAGGTTGGCGGGCCCATCACTTTCTTAAAGCCCATAAACCTCATTCATTTCATTGAACTTCAAAAGATTTATTGAAAATCTTTGAAGCTTATTTTCTGAACTTTTAAAACAGAAAATAAAAAAAAACTTCCAAGTCTCATCTGCAGTTCTGCACCCCAAACTCTTGACTCTCTACCAGTCCCTGCGACACTCCCTCACTCTCTCCGTCTAGATGTCCCGTTATGTTTCTCTCCTCCCTTCAGGCTGCAGCCCTAAGTGGGGACAAACTCATCTGCGGCGGAGGCTCCTCGCCTCTTCTCCTCACCGTCTCTCTCTCTCCTCCGCTTTCCTCTCCCTCAAATCCCCTAGTCGAACCTTCCTAGGGTTTCCTTTGAGTGCTGCCAGCGATGGAGAGATGAAGGCGGATGAGTCTTTTATACCCACCAGCGACGTCGCAGCCGCCAAAGAGCAGAGCACTCTGCCCGACAGTTTCCGCAATCTCACCAAAGAAGCTCCAGATCCTCCTCTCCGCTGGCCCTGGATTTTGGGTATATAATTTAGCTTCAGAATTTTCAAAACACTGTTTTTATTTCGAATTTTACTCAATTCCTCTTTTTTTTATCAATCGATGAGGATGATAGAAGCTATCATTTTCAAGATCGGATCTTTATTACGCTGGCTGCTTTGTGGAATTGTTATAGGTGTTTTATGGATTCATTGAAAAATTCTTCTACCCATCAAACTTTCTTAAACTCTGTCGAATTTTAATCCACTTATAGAGTAATTCAACTTGTTATCCTATGTTGTTGGGTTTTATCATTTCAAGCGGTAATTATTGTTTAAATTACTTTTCTCACCCCTTATTTGATGAAATGCAGCTCTTTGCTTTGGATTGTACACATGGCGAGCAGTGCTGTGGGAGCTCTCTAACTGGAAGAGCGCAGCTGCCGCTGTCATCAGCGGTTTCTTCTATGTCTGCAAGCTTCTCCTAGGACTACTCTACAGGGTCATCGGCCCGCCAATCACGGGCCTTCTCTGGTGTGTTGACTTTTTTTGGTCAACTTTGCACGCGCAGCCTACTCCGGGGCAGTCGCTGCTGCCCTGTAGAGGGAGCTGCTTTGGATCATCGCTCTTGCCAGTGCTGTGGCTGCTGTGGCGGAGGCTGCCTCCCCTGGGTCAGTAAACTCCCAACAAAATATTCTCACTGCTGCTGGGGTCCTGGGGTATGTGGCAGTTGGAGGGAAAGTCAACGGGGTGCTCTTCTGGGGGCTCTTAGCTGGATCCTTTTTCTTCTCGAGATACTATAAGAAGAAAGATTTGATCATGGCAGCTCTACCAGCAGCGGCACTGCTGGTTTCAGTTGGCGAGACATGGCTGAGGGCATTGACTTTGGCAGGTTTCATGTGTCTTGCTGTCTTACATAAGTCAACGCATGGAGGAGAGGCGGAGAAGGTGGCAGCCCCGATGCCATTGCGGCTGGCGGCAGTGGCAATTGGTGTCCATGTGGCAGTGAAGTGGCTTCGTTATCGACACTTGACATGGATGATCGTATGAGGTCAGTGAAACTCTTGAGGAATTGGCTCAAATGACTGACCTTGTGGGATGTGGGGTGTTTGAGATCGTCTCCAATTTTGTCATTCTACTTGGGCCTCTGGTTGTAACTTTACTAGAACACTAGAAACTACTCACCTGCTCTCCCATCTTTTTTAAAGCCAAATTCGAATGTCAAATCCACCATTTCGTGATGGTATTTCTGTCATGCACTATTTGTTACATGTAATATACAAGAATACATGCACAGAGCATTTCAAATAATTTTTTTTTTAAAATTTCATGCACACAGTCTCTGAAACTCAAGGAGGGTATGTCGATAGGGGAGAAGCCCACACCCACCAAGAATTTGTACTAATGAAGTTGGTTTGTTTTAAGGTTCTTTCAAAGCCAAACTCTCTATATTCCTATCTCTGTGTGTGTGTGTGTCTCTCTCTCTCTGTCTCGCTCTTTATCTCTCATCCATCTCTCTGTCTCTTCATTTATGGGTGTCCAGCTCTCTCTCACAGGTAGCCCAATGAAAGGCACCGGCAGGGACCTTAAACTGAACACTCTAATTCTTCTCTTCTCCTGTCCAAGCGGCGTCAACGCAAAAGGAGAAAAATGGGAGTCATTTGATTAGGCTTGCTTGAGGTTTACCCTCTATAGGGATGCCCAGGAGAGAGAGATGGGTGTTGTGTTCCATAGGCTGGATATCATCTTGCAACATAGTATAAATAGGAGAAAGATGGCCTCCAAACGTATGCCGTTTGATCAGAACAGTTTTCCCATCCGTTTATCTAATCTCTTTCCCTCTATCGATCTTAGGTCCCAATTATCATGCACCATCGATGAACTGTATCATCAATCCATCGCCCTCCTTTTCCCTTTCTCTCTCTCCCTCATCATCTCTTCCAATGAACTTTGCAGCATCTTTTTGAAATAGGTGATCAGGAAGATATCATGATCCAAGCATAAAAATTCCGCGGTAAATTTCTCAGAGGAATTGGTAATTTACTGTATTAAATTTTAGTGCCACGTTGGCCGGCGACGTGCAATTGCGGAAGCAGAGTACACGTGTACGGTCCTCATTGATTGTGTCACGTGGGGGGGATAAGGTACACTTGGAGATGCCTAACTCGCACTGGTCGGAAGCTCGATTAAAAAAACGAACGAAGAACTCTGGAACAAAACCTTGATCCTCAATTTCCAGGAGCAGTAACAGAAGTCGTCAGTAATGAAAAGAGATCCTGGCTGTACAATTATCACAAGATAAACATCTTTACAAAATCTACCGATCTTCCTAATTCCCGACGCACATATTTTAACTGTGAGTCCAGCAACTGGAGAACATAGCTCTCTGAACAGACTCCTCCGCCTTCCACCGCTGCTCCTGGCCGTCCGATCCGGCCTTCCTCCTACATCCAACAGCTGAGGACGAAGAAGACGATGATGAAGGCGGAGGAGAGAGGACGCTGCCTCCGAAATCCTGCAGGACAGCAACCGTCGCCGACATCCACGCTCTGCTCACGTAACTCATAGAGGGAGAATAGGGCGATGGATCAGATCTTGGGGGCGATGAAAAAAAGTAGAGGTGAAGAGGAAACGGAGGGGTTTTATAGGGAGCGGATGAAGGCGGGATTGCTGGAGCGGTTTCCGGTTTTGAGACGGGGGCGTTGAAGGAGACACGATTTTCTCTATTTATCGCGAGATGAAGAGTTCGATTAGCGAGTTTTATCGCGAGAAAGAATAACTTATCGAGGGAATATAGTATATATCGTGAGAGGGAAGTGGAGCAGAGTGGACAGGTGGAGGTCTTATCCGAAACGCTGGATTGGGCGATCGTGGGTATGTAGACAGCTGCTGCTTAGGGATTGGGCACCGGTCATTGTTTTTCCCCTGACTATTTTAATCGATCAAGTGGCGTGCTCGAAGGGGACTCTCTCTCTCTATCGCTCTCTTGCTCTCTCTATCTCGCTCTATCGCTCTATCGCTCACTCGCTCTCAGGCTCTCTCTCTCTCTGTCTCTGTCTCTCTCCTCTCTGACTATTTTATTTGATCAAGTGGCGTGCTCAAAGGGGACTCTCTCCGTCTCTCTCTTTCTCTCTCTTTCTATCTCTTTCTTTCTCTCTATCTCTATCTCTCTCTCTCTCTCTCTCTCTCTCTCTCTCTCTCTCTCTCTATCTCTATCTCTCTCTCTCTCTCTTTCTCTCTCTTTCTGTCTTTCTCTCTATCTCTCTCTCTCTCTCTCTTTCTATCTCTCTATCTCTCTCTCTTTCTCCTTCTATCTTGCTCTCTATCTCTCTCTCTCCTCTCTCTCCTTCTATCTTTCTCTCTATCTCTATCTATCTCTCTCCCTCTCTTTCTATCTTTTTCTCTATCTCTATCTATCTCTCTCCCTCTCTTTCTAACTTTCTCTCTATCTCTATCTATCTCTCTCTGGCTCTTATTGGAATTGTTATATTTCCTCCCATGTTTTATTTGCTAAAATGGTATGTTCAAAGGGGAATCTCTCTCTCTCTCTCTATCTCGGGCTCTTATTGTAATTGTTATATTTCATCCCATGTATTATTTGCTAAAGTTGCATGTTCAAAGGGGAATCTCTCTCTCTCTCTCTCTCTATCTCTTTCTCTTTTCTCTCTCTCTTTCATAAAAGTAAAGCAGATCTTTGATGGGACATCTTTTCAATTGATATGGGCATGGACATGAATATATGCTATCCCACGCCATTTGTTTGGCCATTGAAAACCACTTCAAAGTGGACCACTTCCATGATACGCTATCTTTGAGAAAGGCAAGCACCATGGCCCTACATGTGGGGTATTACTTTGGAAAATACGCGCTAGAGAACACTAAAAAGTATAGTTTTGCATAGAGCCAAATTGAATAATCCATGTCAAGATATTGACTCCATATTTCTGTGCATAGATATAACTTATTTATTAGTTTGAAATGGGCAATGGTGACATGGGATGCATGAACATGACCGAAGCTATTGCTTCGAAGTCGGGTAGTCAATGGCCGTATCCGGCTCTTATTGGAATTGTCATATTTCCTCCCTTGTTTTATTGGCTAAATTGGCATGTTCAAAGGGAAATCTCTCTCTATCTCCCCTCCCCTTCTCTCCCTATCTTCCACTCTCTCATCTTTCTCGCTCTCTCTCTCTCTATCTCCCCTCCCCTTCTCTCCCTATCTTCCACTCTCTCATCTTTCTCGCTCTCTCTCTCTCTCCCCCCATGTCATTATCATTATGTCATTGCATCAAATGAAATTAGTCTCATGAATCCTTGATGGGACATATATGAAAGTGATATGGAGCATGCTGACAAGTAGGATATGTGCCATAACTCTTATTAAATTAATTGCATATCACGCCAAATGTTTGGCGGTATGAAAAAGCTCACTACAAGTGGACCGTTCCCCTTATACGCTATCTTTGTGTCAAGACAAGTACCATGGGTGTCCACAAGGCAGATATTTATTTGAATATCCAAGATAGAGAACACCAAGAATTATAATTTGGCATAGAATAAACTAAAAAAATCCCATCAAGATACTGAGTCCATATTACTTTTTTTCATATACATAACTCTATCTAAAGCTTAAAAACAACCAAGGATGGCATAAGATTCCATGTTATTAACCTTTGCTTGCTTATGGGTAAATATGAATAAAAATTTTAAATTAATGTGCCAACTATGTTATGAAAGTATAAGGATCGATAGAAATTAAGGAATAATGACACTAGATCGTATAAACGTTCATAGAAAAAAAATTGAGTCCTATCATTTAATGCTATAAATTTAAATCATCATGCCATTAGCCCACAAACAGTAATAGAATTACAAATATGAGAAGTCAAAGAATGATTAAGCCCAACAAAGATTATATAAGGGTTGAGTTTGGTGAAATACAAGGACTAGAGAAAGGTAAGATGTCCACAAAAGAGCCCCTTGAGGATAGGCTTAAGTTCTTACTTGGTTTGAAGAGAGGCATACCTTAAAAAAGCATTAGAAGAAGTAAAAATAAAAGGTTTCATCTACGTAAAAAGATATACCAAAATATCTTGGGCTCAAAGACTTGCCATTGAGAAAATGAATGATTATGTGTCTATATTAACTTGGAGTGGAGTCCCACGTAAAAAGGGAAATGATAAAGATAAATGTATAAGTACTCCATAAAAATAGTTCAAAGCAAATTTCTAAAGAATAAAAGAGGGAAACACTCTGTGACGTTCACATTTTTGGTTCTATAAAATGATGTTGGAAGCATGAGTGTCAGAATAGAGCAAAGATTACAAAAGGTGTCACATGGAAGTTCCATAGGCTAAATAGATGTCCTCATAGATTCACTAAGAATGGGTTTAGTGATCCCAAAGCGGTGCCTCTTGTGGACCCAAAGAAGGTGGGCCCACTAAGCCAAACGTGAATGACCATGGTTATCCCAAAGTAGTTAGCCCCATTGGAATCAACCTAGGTGGCACTAGTGGGCCAAAAGTAGGAACATGGGATCTTAGGTGTTTTTGAATGATCTAATGGTAGTAAAAAACTCTATTTGGAGTTAAAACGCTAATCAAAAGTTTTCAATCAGCCAAAATAGCTTGACAAAATTTTTGTAGTTATTAGAAATGCCCATGGAAAATATACATAATAATAGTAGGTGGAAAAATAATTATATAATATATACACCAATACTAACTTCTTATATTCTTGAGGAGATAATAAGTGTCCAAAGAAACTCATTTTTTTGAGGATGGGGATGAGATTTAAAGGACATAGAACCACTAAAAATCCATTGAGCTCTAGTCGGACATTGAAGGTTTTAAAGCGACAAGAAAGTGGAACCCAAACAATAGTTTAGCCAAGGGAACAGGGGAAAAATCTCTGTGCTTCAAAGTAACCTCCAACCACACTCCCTCTTTCCTCAGCTCAATCCAAAAAAGGCATAATCTCATCTCAAAGATAAGTCTATGATAATAAAAAAGGTGCCTATATCTATATTCATGAAATAAGAGAATTCTCTTAATTCATATCTTCTTCATAGTAATAGACACTATCAAATAAAAACAGGGACCATTTCCATCAAGACCTAATATATAATAAGCAATTCTACCTAGTTTTATCCCCTCCAATTGCCTTACCATATCTGCTAATTAATCTAGTTCTCACTCTCAACATCTTTTAGCCTCTTTCCGAAATTCGATAATATTTAATGTCTCTCCTTCTCTCACTCTCTATTCCTCAATTGAATTATTTATAACCTCTCCCATTCACATTGGTTCCTTGTCTCCATGGATCTCTTATGTCTTCGAGTTAAAAAAAGGACGGAAATGTATTATCAAGTTGCATGAAGTTTGAAGCACGAGACTAGCATAAAATATGGCCGGAAGATGGGAGAGCTAGATTATTAGTGATGGGATATTGGTGATGGAATTATGTGTCCTTAAGCCAATCCCACTTTCATGTATCTCGTTTATATTCATTTAAATGAAATTTATTCATTATCATTCTTATGTGATGTTTATAATGAAGTCCATGAGCATATACAATGACTAAGTGAATTATGATGAGATCATAATATAGTGATCACTATTATCTAAACATATGTTCTAAATATTCCTATTCGTAGAATATTCAAGAAGAGCATTGATAACATTCTAATTATACATGATAATACATGATCATTGATACATATTTAAACATAAAAACTTTCATTCCGATGCATGTTATCATATTTATGAGTATTTATCTATCATTCTATGAAAAAGTCATTATAATCTCAAAATATTTTAAATTAGGGTTAATTATGATGAATTAAAAATAAATAATTTTATAAACTATCTTTACTTGAGATTATAAATGGTTTTTAAAGTTCAATGATAAGAGTAATCATTTTTATAAATATTTACTTAATTTTCTAAAGTTAAAATCTTAAAGAAGTAAATGTATTTTTTAAATATAAATTAAAAATCTTGTTATTTATTAATTTTAAATTTTTAGAATGATAGATAACTAAATTTCTCATAAAATGAAAGAAATTTTGATTAATTTGGAGTTATATTTTGAAAGTTATGAATTTTCTAATTTTTATGGATTTTTCCAGAATTTTTATGAATTTTTCTGAATTTTTAATGAATTTCTAAGGATTTTCCGGAATAAAAAATCGATTTTTCTAATTTAAAACCGATTTTTCAAATATTTTATAATGCGTAGGTGACGTGGCGTAATCAGAGCCGTCCGATAGCGTCGCGATCGAACGGTTGATGCGAGCGATGACGTGGCAGCGTAAGGGACGTCCGATCGCGCGGTGAATCGTGGCCCTTGATCTTCACTTAAATTGATGGACACGTGACTTTAATCGAGGTACACCATATGCGTTTAATCTCGACCGTTGATCGCAAGAGTTATAACAGTCGAGATTAAAATGCATCGAAACGCATCGGAGATGTCAGATCGCGATCCAACGACAATGGATTCAAGACGTTTATAACGTGCGACACGTGGCGTCATCTCACGCGTCCATCGGCGATCCAACGGATGCGACTTAATCGTAACGGTTCACGATGAATCGTTTCATCAGAACCGTTGATTAAATCGATCAAACGGTTACGCCCAAATACCTTATAAATTGAGATGTTCTTTTGATTTATAAGGCATTAGAGAGAAAATCAATTACATTGATCTGTTTAGACACTAAATCTCTTGAATCTCTTGATCCTATCCTATTCTAGACTCAATTCCGCGTCCACGGAGTGCTTAAGATCAAGATTTGGATGAAAGACGAGAAAGAAATCGATGCTTGAACTCCACGATCGTGATTTTTCATATTTTTTATCAAAAGCCTTGATCCGGCGATTAATTGGGTTAATCCAATTGCAATCTTAGGTTAGTAGAAGTGGTTTTCACTAATCTTTCGTCTATTCATGTTTAATTTCAGTTTAGATTAGGAAATTAGATTAATTTCAAGCTTAATTTTCGTATTTTCGTGATTTCACATTTCGGAAATTTCATCCCACTTCGATCTTCAATTTCTTCGTGAAATCAAAGTCAAATTCGATGATTTTTGATTCCGTGGAATTGTCTTGAAGTTCTCTTTATAATCTACCATTTTCTCAATTTCTATCATCAATTTATCGTCCAATTTGATCAAATTCGAAGAAATCATCATAAATTTCCTTAATTCCCTGTAGATTCGACCCTTATTTATCATTATACCCCTCAATTCGAGATATTTTCATCAAATTGGTAAGTTTAGAATTATTTTTGACTCTTGACGGTGTGCAATTGATACCACTCGGTCTTGATTCGTCAAGCATCCAATTATCTAGAAAGAAAAGTATTATCCAATCTAACTCATATGATGAGTATGGCTGATCCTATACCCATCAGTGTGGAGACACTAAAGATAGATGTGGGTGCTCTTTGGAGAAAGAGTTCACTAAATTGATTTGTATGAATTCCTGAATGGTAATTATACTCGAGTTAATTCATGTTATGGTTATGAATGTGGTCCTTTAACTTGAGAAACCAAAGGTATCTTGTGGATGGATGATTGTGTTTTGATTATAACTTATGAATCCTTAGCCATGGGATCTCTAAAACGTCATATATTGGATAGGACATGAAGTTCTCGAAGATGATTGTGTGGACAAGATGGGATCATTCGCCCTTGGTATTTGAGGAGATTGACTCAAGGAATGAGGTGCGATGAAATCCTTAGCCAATGTAGTTAAAATATCGGAGTTCTCAATAATTTTCTACACGCATCAGTACTAATTTGAGCAATCGATTTGAGTCTGACAGTTGACCATACCCTAAGTCATTCATGAGTCTCATGCACACGAAGGATTATATATAGATAATAATTGATTATGACAAGGTTCTATACATGAATTATTAAATACTCCATATCTCCTCGAGTACGTGGTGTACCTTGGCACCAACCGATTGACAACTCAACCTATGGATTGGATTAAATTGATTATTGATTAAGTAATCTATATGCTAATTTGGATAATTAATTAAGGTTAAATAATAAGGTGTTATTGGGTGATGGCGAGCGAGACCCGTCTCCATCTGCTCAGGAGACATCGACATCACGAGTTCAATAGACCGACGTGCGAAGACAAAGGAGCTAGGCTTTTTCTACACGGCTTCACCTTTCAAGATTTCACCCATCTTCGCCCCGACATCAGGCTGAATTTATCTTGTCTTCCCGCCCTATTGCTTCATTATTTCATTCTCTAAAACTTACGGGTCCTATGTGTTTTAGTGGGCCCATTTATCCCCTCTTCTCTCTCTCTTTTCCCTTTCCCCTTCTTAGGGTTCATTGGGCCTTCCTTTTGGGGCCAAATGAGCCGTAAGACTCATGTATGTCTTTGTTTTGGGGCCTTTCTTGGGTTTGGGCCTCAAGTGGGCTTCCCCCTCCCATAGGCCCATTATGGACCCTATAAGGGAGGGAGGACCGTATGTAAGAGGAGAGGGAGAACGGAGAGAGTAAGGAAAACTCCATAGGTGGGGAATCCACCGCACACTACCTCGTGCGGCCCTACTCCGTCGCGCGCCACCGAACAAGTGTGAGACGTACGTCCTGCTAGTGTTGCCGCGACGCGACCTTCATGTTCCTCCGGATCTCTCTTCCTCTCCCTCGAACCCCGTCCCGATCGGAAGTGTGATCATGAAAATTAGCCTAGTATGGAGAGAGATCGAGAAGGAGGGAGAGAAAGGAGCCAGCGGCACGAAGCTTCTACAACGCCGAGGAACGGGAAACAATCCGACACACCGCCCTCGTCTCCAGCTTCCACCGTCGATGGAAGCACAGCCTGCAGGCCGACCGTCATCCTCCCCCCGATCTCCGTCGGGACCGCCGTCTGGGGAGCCCTTCGGCGAACGTTGTCCAGTGCCGCATACCCGTCCCGCAGATAGCACCCGACCAGTGCCCCCCAGTTCTCAGTCTTTTCCACTGACGTGAGCAGGTTCACTTACCATCACGTCATGGATCAACCTGAAACCTGGGAAGCGCCTCTCGGTCGCGTCCTGCGACGTTTTCCAGGTCCTCCTGCCGACCTTCCTCTCTGGAGACGACTTGAATTCTCCACCGCGCGGGAAGGTCAAACCCGTTGATCGTCTTTGACGCGCACTCCCGGTGCTCGACTTCCCGCAGTGTATGCGTGTCGACGGTCACCCCCGCGCGCATTCAGCAAGCGCTGCATGCTGACAGTCACCCCCGCGCGCGCGACGCCTGCGTTCGCCAGCACCCGCCCCGGTACGCTCAGGCCGCCCTCTTGCGCGCGGTTCAGCAGTGTTCGTGTCCGCATCCCGCGCTCCATCAGCAAGCGCCGCGTGCCGACGGTCACCCCCGCGCGCGCGACGCCAGCGTTTGCCAGCATCCGCCTCGGTACGCTCAGGCCGCCCTCCTGCGCGCGGTTCAGCAGTGTCCGCTTCCCCATCTTGCCGGGCCGTCAACCCGCGTCACCCTGTGGCCATCCATCCTCCTCCGAGCGCGCGCCCGCATGCCCACACGCCCAACTCGGCTCACCCAGCTCGGCCCACTGGTCCACTGCACGCGCGTGACGCCTGCGTTCGCCAGCCTCCTGAGCGTTCGCCCAACTCGGCTCGTTTTGGCTCACCCAGGACCCTGGCCCGACGTTTCCAAGACCGACCTCCGAGCCATCATATGGTTCCTCTCCGGTCTACACCGCCCGAGCCCAATCTCCGCTACGCCACGATCCACCAGTCACCCTGCCCTAAGGTTAGCTTCGCCCCCCTCTACTCTAAAGTTTAATTTTTTTTGAAGTTTTTCCTTTACTCGTCTCCACCACCCTTGGACAAGCTTAGAAAGGATAGAACGGGTTATAGGATCGAGATTCTGACGCGTACGTGAGGTCCGGCACCGGGCATGGGCTACAACTTTTGGCTAATCCATGACGAGCGATCTGATACCTCTGGACGTGGATCGAGAGGACCTCATCAATACCATCATCACGAGTTTCCCCAGGTTACCCGAAATTGACTTCGCTTATCGGCACGCCTACATGGACTTAGGTTAGATTATCACCTAGAGTCTAAGACTTGCATATCCCTTAGGTTAGGGATGACTGCCCTACCCCCGGTCAGCCTTGGTTACATTGATCATGCACAAGGGTTTCTGCCCTGTCTTGCATCATTTTTTTTAGAGTTATTAAATAGTGAGATATATGAACCTAGATGATCATACACATAAGGTCTATGGATGTTGGTAGATATAGACATAAGTATGAGGGTTTTTATGAAAAATCTACATACCAAATATCTATAAATAGGGATGGAACAATCATAACTTAAGGTTCCCATGCAAGTCTTATGAGAATTCTCTCCTTTCTCTTTTTCTCTCTTATTGAAGAGCTTTGAAGAGGAGATCTAACCATTCAGAGATTGTGCGGATATCATAAGAGGCTAGACACTTAAATAGCTTCAAGAACTCCTTCAAGGGAATCATGTATGTTTTCTCATACATATTAGATGATATGATTATCTATTCTTGGTGTCTTGATATTTCGAATATCTGATTCAAAGTATTCAACTACATTCGATGTTTTGATTCAAATTTTGGAAGGCTTATTGACCTCAAAACCCATCAATTGGGAGCTATGAGAATTAGAGTAGAACTTCGTGAAACCTTGGATTTTTTAAGATTATCTAAACTTGAACGAGGGGTGTTTTTCAATTTTTTTAATTTTCTAATTGACACAACCAAAACTTAGAAATGTCAAGTTTGCAACTTGACATTTCATGACAATCAACTTATCCATAGTAAGAAAAAAACTGGTTCAAGAAATAATTTCCTTGAGGTTAATAACCATATAATATTAAACTAGTTTTCTTAAATGGGGTTCTATCCATATTCTACATATAATACAAAATAGTCATGGTACCAACCTGTAACTTGTCGTACATAGCTCAACTCATCTAATGTTGTTAGATAAGGGTTGAGAACTTGTAGTTATATTGTCTTTGATAAGTGTTGATATTTTTAGATAATTCCTCTTTTGTTAAAGCTTATATAAAGCCCATGATAACATGTAATTTATACATGAAATTGTATGATTATTAATATAAATTAGAGCATAAAAAATTCCATTCCTATGCATGTTATCACATTTTGAGTATATATCTATCATTCTATGAAAATTGAAGTTATAATATCAAAATGCACTATCTTAGGGATAATCATATATAATTAAAGAAAGATATTTAAGATTAGATTATTCTCATTTTATATTTGAGATTATAATTGGATTTTAATGATTAAATAATAAGAGAAAAATATTTTTATACACTCATTTATATGTCTAAACTTTATTTTCTAAAAGAAATGAGTGTATTTTTGAAATTCAAGTTTATTCTATTGTTATTTATTAAATTTAATTTTTTAGAATGATAGATTATTTAATTTTTAATCAAACTAGATAAATTTGGATTAATTTGGAGTTGTATTTTGAAAGATATGAATTTTTTAATTTTGAGGGATTTTTCTCAAAATTTTCTGATTTTTTTTATGAATTTAATTCGATTTATTTTGAATTAAAATGAATAAAAATTATATTTTTATCGCGTGCTAACATGACAGTTGACGTGGTGCGGGTGAAAATGGGTCGCCAAGTGGCATCGTATGTACACGCGATGTGGCACATGCGTATGCATGTGTGTGCGTGCGCGTATGTGTGCATGTGAGTGATTAGTCAGATAAAGCATCCTTTTCAGGATTTTCGCTAACTTACTAATCACTCACATATTATATACCTGATGATTCACTTTGATTTTCTTCATGTGGGATTATTTTTGTTTTCTCTCTTCCCCTCTCCTCTCTCCTACAGCTGCTCCAATTCTATCTATCCCTTTCTCTGCTCTCGCCTATCCCGATTCTGCGTCCACTCTCTCTAAATCTCTCTCTCTAACTTCCTCTCGCAATCTCACGTTCTTTCTCCTAATCTCCCCTCATGCACTCTTTTTCTTCCTCACCTTTTCGATTCTTTTCTTCCGCACTTTTCGTCTCTCTTTCTCTCAAAATCCCCTCTTGGCCCTTGACAAATCGATTTAGTGCGGTCGTTGAAAACACATGATCGTCAATCAAAAAAAATTTATAATTTTGAACTCATGATGATTTAATAATATGAAATCAAGTACAACAAAGAGATCAGGTCGAACCACAGAGATCACGTTGACTTTTATCAAAAGAGTCGACTTGGTCAAACTTAGGTCTAACTAGGGTTTTTAAGATTGGAAAATGATATATTATTAATGAAAATAATATGAATATATGAGAGAAAATATTTGAAGAATTTTAGAAAATATTTGAAGAAGAAAGGTCAAAAGTCAAGGTCAAAGCATTGACTTTGACTAGACTATAACTTTATGTAAAATCAGAGAGGAAAAAGGTGAGAAAATATTATAAAAATTATCTTTTTAGAAACTAGAGAGAAAATGAAGAATTTTGATATAAAATCCGTGATTTTTGGACAAGAATCGGATTTATTATGATTTTTCCAAAATCAGCCAACAAAAAATTCCCGAAATTGAGAGCTTGGTCAAAATCATGAAATTGACTAACCAAATGATATCCAAATAAAGATATTCACATATGAATATAAAGCTTCTAATTAGGAGATTCCAGAGAAACCAAATTATCAAATTTCACCTTATACTTTTAAGAGTAATTGCCCTTGAAATCAACGCCCAAATTCGGATTGAAAATGAATAGTTGTTGGTCAAATGTTAAATTGAAAGGTCAAATGTTAATGAAATTTTACAAATCAGATATCCATGGAAAGCTGATGGAACAAGGAATTCAATGAAACCAAAATTAATGATTTGGACTTAAGATCGGGAAGAAATTCTTGTTAAAAAAATTAGCAAAAATCCGCAATCAAATTTGGGCGAAATGATGAAATTTATGATTCCTAAACTCTAATTACCTATCTAAATCAAATATAAACTACATAAATTGCAAGGATTACGAAGGAATCACACTACTAACCTGATTGGCGTGAAGATTGTGCTTCAAATCGCCTCAATTGAAGAGTATTTATCCGATTTCTTCTTCGACGTGCGTTCGACATTCAAGAGGCAAATCCAACTGTTTCTCGCAATTATTTGTGATCAATCTTGTCTCAATCTAATCACAATTGAATCTAGAACACAAGGGGATCATGAAGAACTTAAGATTTTACTCCAAAAACACTTAATTTCTTCACATTTTAATCAAAAGTTGAGTTTAAAGAAAGGGAGAACATCGATTTATAGAGATTTATTGCGAAAATTCTGCGCCATCCGATTCGCTGAAGGAACTTTGAACGGCTGCAATGGCGGGAAATCGGTGGGCCACGATCCCACGATGCGGATTTCACTCCTCCTTGATTTCGTTCGTCAGATCTTCATCGGCGTATCCTTGGGCAGCCACGTGTCGATTTGTGATTCACAGAGTGCCTGATTAAATCACGACCGTCGGATTTCCTTACTCGATCAATGGCTGGGAAATGCGCACGTGTTTTGATGGCAATTTGGTGGACCGCGATCCACTAGATTAACGCACATTGATTAGCGTGAATCGATCCCACTCACCATGCTTCGCCACGTCGCCTGCGAAAACTGAGAGAGTGGTTAGTCCCTACATGGAGAAAAATAAGGAGAAAAGCGGGTTTATAAGGTAGAAGGACGATAGCCCTTAGCGTCGCCCATACGGGCCTAGTACGCCCCCCTATGCCTTCAGTGGGCCCAATATACCTGTGGGCCCACAGGCACTTTCAGCCCAATTGTCTAATCCTGCCACATTGGCGTCGATGTGGGCTTGTGTGGCGCCGCCATGTGTCCGCGTTGTGCCACATCAGCTTTAGGGGGTCCCGCGCAATTAAACTTCTTTTTGCGATTTTTAAGCTTTTAAAATTCTGAAAAAAATTCCTGAAAAATCAAAAATAAAATCCAGAAAAATCTATAAAATTTAGAAATTCATAACTTTGTTTGTAGAACTCCTTTTTTTGACTAAAATTTTCTCCATTGGATCACAAATTAAGTCTTCTTTAATCTCTGTCCTTGAAATATAAATTTTAAGAAGAGAAAAAGATAAATTCAGAATAATATTAAGTGAATCTCATCATTCACTTGTTCTCTTTGATTTCTTCATCATTTCCTTCTTCCACTTTCTTCTTTTACTCATCTTCACTAAAGTCATAACAAGAAAAAATGGTTGATTTCTAATTTTTTGACCTTACAAAAGGTCAATCATCAATAAAACACATTAGTAACCCTAAATAATACAAAAATATGGACTTTCGCAAAATGGCATACTAATAGAGAAAATTCATAAAACTATGATAACATGCATCATAATTACATAATATAAGCATAATTATTTGTTAAATATGATAAGAATTCAAGCTAAATATGCATGTTATCAGCTCTCTAGTTTGCTTTGCCTCCCTCTCGCTCTTCCTCATTCACTATTTCCGGCCCCCTCCTGCTCTCTCCAGTTTTAATTCCCTCCTCTCACGCTTGTTCTCTCTCCCTCAATGAATTCCCCGATTTCATTGTCCATCACCCTCTTTCACGAGTTTTCTCTCTTCCCGGTACTCTTTCTCACTCATTCAAGTAACGTTTGCAGTCCTCTCCTTCCCCCTTCTCCATTTCTCCCTTTCGTCCCTTCTAATTTCCCTTGATGATTTTTTTCCCTCTAGTTTCTCTTTACGAACTCTCGTTCCCTCCCACTTAATCGTGTCTCTTCCCTGAATTTTTTCTACATTTCGATCTCACGCATTTAATTCACTCTCTTCTGCTCTCTCAAAGTTCCTCTCTCCTGTGCAACATCTTTCTATGCGAACTCTTCCTCTTCTGCCTCCGCTTTAGTTTTTCCAGCATTTAGTGCTCTTGCGTCGAGTATCACTCTCTCCATTTTCTTTTATTTATTTATTTATTTATTTATATTCTCCTTCTATTCTCCCGAAGTTTATTTGTCTCTCACTCTTGGGCTTCATCACGCTAATAATTTATCTTGTCTATTTGCACCTTCTCGCGCTCTCTCTCTCACGATTTATCTTATAATCTCTTTCCCTCTCTTCAAAGATCTCTCACACTCTCTCTAAATCTTTCCCTCAAAACCTTCTTTTTGTTCTCTTATCCGTCTCTCTCTCTCTCTCTCTCTCTCTCTCCAGTTTTCTCTCTCGGCCGATTGCTCTCTCGCTATTACTCTCTTCCTACAGATTCACATACGCTCTTGCTTCCATCCTTTCTTCACGGTTTAGATTTATGTAATTCTTCCTTACATTACTTTTTTATAGTTCGAGTTTAGGGTTTACTTCACGGTTTAGGGTTCTTGCATCTATAGGTTTACTTGACCATCCTCAATCAATTAAAATCTCTCCTTCTAGTGGTCAACTTGGAGAGTTAACCACCAAACCTTCATCATTACTCTCATCTCAAATTCTATTATTGATATTTTCATGCCCTAGAATCCGTGTGGATCGACCTAGAAAGCTATACATCCTACATAACTCCATCAATATATAGCTTCCTAGCTTAAAAATGATAAATTTTTCAAGCTTAAACACATGACGACTTTGAGTTCAACAATAGGTTGAGCTTTTTGATAGGTGATAACATGCTATTTTTACATTAATTTACATGATTATTGATAACATGCAATCTTAACATGATAAAACATGATTATTGATGCAAAATAAGGCATAAAACATTCCATTTGTATGCAAGTTATCATACTTTGAGTGCATTTCTATCATTTCATGCAATTTTATCTTATAATCTCAAAATACTTTAATTTAGGGTTAATTATGACGAATTAAAGATAAATGATTTTATAACCTATCTTTACTTGAGATTATAAGTGGGTTTTAAAGTTAAATAATGAGAGAAATCATTTTTATAAACACTCATTTAATTTTCTAAAGTTAAAATCTTAAAAAAATGGATGTATTTTTGAAATAATAAATTCATACTCTTGTTATTTAAATAATTTGACTTTTTAGAATGATAGATAATTAAATTTCAGATCAAATGAAAGAAATTTGGATTAATTTGGAGTTACATTTTGAAAGTTATGAATTTTCTAATTTTTAGGGATTTTTTCAGAATTTTATGAATTTATTTTTGATTTAAATCTATTAAAAACAATTTAAAAAAGAATAAAAAGGGGGTTTAATTTTGCACGGGGCCCGCGTGGATGCGACGTGGAACGCAAGGCCACGTGGCAGAGCCACGCAAACCCACTCGAGCGCCTGCGTGGCGCTGAGGTGACACGTGGGCAATATTTATATTTACTCGTATTATATAGGGTTATAGTACATATAAGCATCCTTAATCGGATTTAAGCTAACCGCTTAAATCCGTGGAGCTTATATACCCGACGAGTCCCTCTTATTTTTACCGTGTGGGACTATGTTCCCCACGTTTATTTTTATTTCAAGCGATGTGGCATCATTTAAGGCGTTGGATGCGATCTAAGTGAATATAGCGCATCGATCACATGCGCTCGAAGTCCACCGGATCACATCGGCACACGTGCTTTAAATAAAGAGTTATAACGGTCGAGATGTAACGCGCAGAAACGCATCACGATCCAACATAGGCAGAGTTGATGCGTTTTATAACGCATATCGCGAGGCTTCATCCGGAGCCCATCCGCGATCCAAAGGCCGCAATTTATTCATAACAGTTTGAATTTAGGCATTTAATCCGGACCGTTGATGGAGATTAAACGCATCCATCGGACAGCTACGCCCAAATCGCTTATAAATTGATGTGTTCTTCGATTTTGTAAGACATTCTCGGATGTATTCATCAAATTGATCTATCTACACCCCTCCATCCTTGAATCTCTCACTTCTAATCTCTTCTAGACTCGATTCCGCATCCACGGAGTGATTAAAAGTGAGATTTTTGTCGATCGATTAACGAGAATTTGTCTCTTGAACACCGATGCTTGCGTTCGAAAATCTCGGAATGAATAGCCTTCGATCCGGCGATTAATTGGATCGATTCGATCGCTATCTCGGGTTAAAATACTTGTTTTCCCTCTAATATATCGTCATGTATCATCAATTTGTAATTTAGGATCGTAATTTAGTTTAATTTCGTTTTCAATTTCGGTTTATGTTCTTCCGATTTTCGAAAATTTTATCCCACTTCGCTCTTTGATTTCTCCGCGATTACTAATCCAAATCGAGTGATTTTTTATTTTGTGGATACATCTTTGAGTTATCTTTCTAAATTTACCATTTTTCGCTAATTTCTCACCTCAATTCATTGTCCAATTTGATCCATTTCTAAAAGATCTCTCAAAAATACCTTATTTCCCTGTGGATTCGACCCTTATTCACCATTATATCCCTTAATTCGAATTATTTTCATCAAATTGGTAAGTTTGGAATTATTTTTGACATGAGACCGTGTGAAATCAACGACCTCGCGGTTGCGTCTCGTCAATTATTAATGAAAATAAAGGCATTAATCATTCCAAATATATGCATGTTATCATATTTTTAGTATATTTCTATCATTTTGTACTATTTCATGTTATGATCTAAAAATACACCAATTTATGGATTATTATACATAATTAAAAATTATAATCTTTAATCCTAATTATAATTGAGATCATAATCATGTTTTGAGAATGAAAAGATATGAGAAAAGATCTTTATTAACATTTATGTATTTTTATAAAGTTATTTGATAAGATATATAAATGTATTAAATTAATTTAAATTCATTCTCTTATTATTTAAATAATTTGACTTTTTATAATGATAGATTATTCAATTTCTGATCCAAAAAAACATATTGACTTAATTTGGAGTTGTATTTTGAAAGTTATGATTTTTACGATTTATAGGAATTTTTCTAGAATTTTTATGAATTTATTTAGATTTATTTTCGAGTTTTAAAGCTATTTAAAACAATAAAAAAATGCAAAGATGGGTGCATTTATCGCGCGAGCCCACGTGGATGCGACGTGGCAGCGCCACGCGGACCCGCGCGAGTGCCTGCGTGGCACGGATATGATGTGTACTGACGAGACGAGACCGCGAGGTCGTTGATTTCACACGGTCTCGTGTCAAAAATAATACCGAACTTACCAATTTGGGGAATTAAGAGAGAATTGAGGGGTATAATGGTAAATACGGGTCGAATCCACAGGGAATTTAGGTATTTTTGAGATATCTTTTAGAATTTGGTAAAATTGGACGACGAATTGAGGTTAGAAATAAGGGAAAATGGTGTTTTTAGAAAGAAGACTTCAAAACGAATCCACGGAATCAAGAATCATCGAATTTGGACTTGATTTCGCGGAGAAATCGAAATTTGAAGTGGAGAGAAATTTTCGGACGTTGAAATCGTGATTTTGGATGAAATTCTATGAAATTGAAAGCTAAATCCTAATCTAAACGAAAATTAAAGATAATAGGAAGATAATCTAGGAAAAACCGCTTCCACTAAACCTGTTTAGCGATCAAAATGAGGTGATTAAGCTGATTAATCACCGAAAACGTCAAGAGCGTCACGACCGGCTTCAAGCGTTGATTTCTCCTTCGATTCTCCACCAAATCTTGATTTCAACCCCTCATTGGATGCGGAAATGAAAGAGGAAGAGGATGGAATCAAGAGAAACGAGTGGATCGGTGTCTAGACAAGTCAATTTTATTGAAATCCAACTCGAATGCATACATCGATGAAGAACTCTTCTATTTATACTAAATTTGGGCGTAACCGTCCGATCGTTTCGATCGACGGTTACGATAAAACGGTCCATCGTGGACCGTTTCGATTAAGTCGTGGCCGTCGGATCGTGATGGACGGCCACGATTTAATCAAAGGAAACGCTTTATAAGAAACGCTTCGATCGCGCCCCTTCATTCTTGATCCGACGGTCCGGATGTCTCCTGCGAGATTTAATCCGGACCGTTATAACGCTTCAAAATAGGCACGTGTTTGATCGTTGATCCGTGGGCCGCGTGTCCACCCGATCAGGGCGCGTGATGCCGCCACGTCGCGTAGATCATAACCGTTATAATTCCTCTATTTGGCACGTGCGTCTGATCCCTGATCCGTGGACCGCGCTCATGCGATCGACGCCTAGGATCGACGCGCGCCGTCGATCCGACGATCCTCCTTGCGCCACGTCACCTGAAATAGGTAAGACTAGTGTGGATTAGTCCCACACTGGAAAAAAGAGAAGAGATCGTCGGGTTTATAACACCCGACGATCTATAAGGGTATGACCCTTCCCATATAGGGAAGGACAAAGAACCATTTATATATATATGATAAATAAATATAAAGTATATATCGCGTCACATAGGCGCGCTGCGCGGGTCCGCGTGGCTCTGCCACGTGGCCTTGCGTGCCACGTCGCACCCGCGCGGGCCCCGCGCGCTTTTTACTTTTTTTTTTATATTTATTTTTAACGTTTTTAAATAGAAAATATAATTAGAAAAATCCGGAAAAATACAGAAAAATCTCTAAAAATTGTAAAAATCATATCTTTTAAAATACAACTCCAAATTAATCCAAATTTCTTTCATTGGATCTGAAATTTAATTATCTATCATTCTAAAAATTCAAAATATTTAAATAACAAGAGATTTAATTTATATTTCAAAAATACATTCATTTCTTTAAGATTTTAACTTTAGAAAATTAAATGAATGTTCATAAATATGATTTCTCTCATTATTTAACTTTAAAAACCATTCATAATCTCAATTAAAGATGGGTAATAAAATTATTTATTATTAATTTATCATAATTAACCCTAATTTAGTGCATTTTGAGATTATGACATAAATATGCCTAGAATGATAGAAATGCACTCAAAGTATGATAACATGCACATAAATGTAATGTTTTATGCCTTAAATTGCATTAATAATCATGTTTTATCATGTTAAGATTGCATGTTATCATGTACATATATTATATTATTATACATATGGTTATAGTACATATAAGCCATCCATAGAGGACTTTGCTTACCGCATAATGCGCCTCAAGTTATATACCCGATAGTCTCTCTTAATTTCTTCAGTGTGGGACTATTCGTTTTGTTTTATTTCGTTTTTAGGCGACGTGGTAGCATTCCGATCATCAGATCAATAGCACGATAAAAGGAGAGCGTAGATCACGTGGAATCGCGGCCCACCGATCACCAATCAATGCACGTGGTTAAAAACTCACTTAAGTGAGTTAATCTGAGCCGTCGATCGTGCGAGTTATAACGGCTAAGATCGCATGCGATCGGTGGGCTCTTTGACACATCGCGATCGTTGGATCAACATCCAATGGATGATCGAATCCAAGAGTTTCCTTCTTCACGCGATGAGGATGCATCTCAACCCTTCACTTGTGATTGGACGATCATCGATTAGAAGCAATGATTTGATCAATGGACGCGTGATCGCGACTGCCGATCGCAAGGCGTCCGTTAGATCAACGGTCACGCCCAAAAATTTCTCTTTAAAAACTGTTCTTCGCGATGGAAAGAGGCGCCCTTGAAATTTCGAGAAATTTGAACTGTCCAGACACCCATTTCATGTGCCATTTGATTCCTTGTGTTCTTAATGCATTTCTGCATCCAAAGACTACTTGAAATGAAAGTTTGATCGAGAGAGAAGGAAGAAATCACATCTTGAACTTCAAATTTCGTCTTCGAAAACTCGAAATGAAAAGCCATGCATCCGGCGATTAAGTGGATCATTTCGAAGGCTACTTTGGGTTAGATTGCGTGTTTTAATCTTAATCTTTCATCATTTAGTTTTAATTTTACATTTCGAATAGTAGATTAAGTTTAATTTCGTTTTAATTTCTGTTTTTAATCATATTCGCGATACAAATTTTCTCCTAACTTCAAACTTCGATTACTCCGCGAATTCTTATCCAAATCACCTGATTTTTTATTCCGTGGATTCACAATTGAGTTATCTTTCTTATTATAATAAAATGCTTAATTTCTAATCTCAATTCGTCGTCTGATTTGACCGAATTTCAAAGATATATCTCAAATTTCCCTAATTCTCCGTGGATTCGACCCTTAATTACCATTATACTTTTTAATTAAATTGATTAATCATAAACAAGTAAGTTTAGGACTTTTGTTTTGACACTAAATCATGTGTATTCAACGACCAGACGATTAAGTTTCGTCAAATGGCGCTGTTGCCGGGGAATTAAGGCGTATTTTTGAGAAAAATCATTGATTTTGACTCGGTCAACTCTATTTTTCTATTTCTTTTCTGATTTTAATTCAAATTAATACTTACTTCTACTTGCCCATTGCCTAGGGGTGGTATGGTGTGGTGATGCAATGGTGTACTCTTTATTTCTTCAACAATGCCTGAAAAGCGTGCATTATTGAAGTAAAAGCCTCCGTCGCTGATGATGGCCCTCAAACAACCGTATCGAGCGAAGATGCATCTCATAACAAATCTGAGCACCTCTTGATAGCCGTTTGTCCTAGTGGGGATCGCTTCGACGAACTTAGACACATAATCCACCGCTACCAAGATATATTCTTTTCTGTCTAAAGGTGGGAAAGGTCACATAAAGTCGATCCCCAATAAATCAAAGATCTCCACCGCAAGGCTTGGCCTCATTGGCATCTCATCTCACTTGGAGATATTTAATGCCACATGACATTATAGACACTACGTGTAGAAGCATTGAGTGTCTTTGAAGATGGTGGGCAAGTAAAAGCCGCTTTGTAGGATTTTGTTCGCGGCCTTGCGTGCTGCAAAATGTCCTCTGCACATTGATGAAAGTCTAATTCAAGTTTTTAAGAAAATAATATGCTATATAATCAATGGGAATAATACTAATATATGAGACAAGCATTGACTTTGACCCTACTTTGACTTTTTGTGAAATTCAGAGAAGAAAAAGTGAGATAATATTATAAAAATTAAATTTTTAGAAACTAGAGCTAAGAGGAGAATTTGGATATAAAGATCGTAATTTTTAGAGCATAATTGGATTTATTGTGATTTTTCAAAGTCAACGGACAGAAAATCAAAAAAATTAAGGTTTCGGTTAAAATCCTTTAATTGATAGATCAAATGGAATCAAAATGTGACAAATCAGCTATACATAGATAGCTTACAATCAGAGGAATACAAAGATACCAAAATTGACAAATTTCACCTTCTAGATTTGTGATAATAGCCCTCGAAAGTCGACGCCCAAATTCAGATTGATTTTGAATATTAGTTGGTCAACAGAAAAATTGAGCGTCAAACCTTGATAGAAATTTACAAATCAGATATCCATGGAAGGTTGACTGAACAAGCAATCCAATGAAATCAAATTCGTTAGAATTGCACTTAACATCAAGAAGAAATATTTACGTGGAAATCAACAAAAATTCGCAAAGAAATTTGGGGAAAATAAAGAATTTTTTATTTCTAAAACTCTAATTAACTATATATACCTAATCGAAATGACCTAGAAAGTGAGGATTACGAAGGTATTGCTCTACTAACCTGATTGATGCGAAGATTGAGCCTAAAATTGTTTTGATTGCTGTAAATTTCTCTGATTCCTTCTTCGACGTAATTTTGGCATTTGAAGTACAATTACCTACCATTTTTTCATGATTTTCATGAATTTTTTGCCTCAATCCATGCGCGATTGAGGTGGAATGTAAGAATTCATGAAGAACTCAAGATTTTCCTCCAAAAATACTCAATTTAATGTTTAATGAAGAGTTAGAATTCCATAAAAGAGAGAACATTAATTTATTGAAGAATTTCGCGATTTAATCTGGACCTTCTGATTTCTTTTAAGAAATTGGATGGCTCAGATGAGGCCACATCATGCAGGAGAAGTGGGCCATGATCCCCACGACGAGCGCTACACCTTCTTCTTCATTTCTGTTGTTTGATCCTTATTAGAGCATCCACAAGTCGCCACGCGTCACTCCAAGATTTGGTGATGGTGAGATTAAGTCCTAGCCGTTGGATCTCACTAATGAGATCGACGGCTACGAATTGAGAATGTGCCTTAATTGAGAACTAGTGGACCGAGGTCTACCAGATCAACACGCACCATTTGTGCGCTTGATCACGCACCATTGCCACGTCGCCTACGAATTATAGACACACACATTAGTCCCACATGGGAAAATTTATTGGGAATCATTGCCTTTATAAGGGCGTGACTCCTTTATAGCTTTGAGTCGCCCAATGGGCCTATGATGCCCCTCTCTCTCTACAATAACCTCTAAGCCCACTATGCCTGTGAGCCCAACCCATTACCTACGTGCCAATAGGCTTCGCGCCACGTAGGCGCCAACGTGGGTACGTGCCAGCCTAGGTGGTGCTGACATGTGGCCGCATTGCCACGTCAGCACCGCGCGGGTTCCGCGTCAAATAAACCCCCTTTTTTGAATTTTTTGGCCTTCAAAAAATCCTGAAAAATCAAAATAAATTCGATAAAATTATGTAAACTTTTAATTTAAAAGGCCTTTTTGACTCAAATTTTCTCTATTGGATCACAAATTTCTTCTTCTTTAATCCCATGTCACCTGAAATAAAATGTTAGCAAGAAAATATGATGAACTCAAATAATTCTAACTTGACTTTAAAAGCCAAATTAGGTCAACCCTCTAAAGTTGACTTTTGATTCGTCCCATCATTCTCTTCTTTAATCATCCCCTGAAGTCCTAAAAATTCGAGAAAAGTGGTTAATTTCAAGTGTTTGGCCTAGAAAAAGGTCAAACATTTATAAAGCACATAATTAACCCTAAATAATGTAAAAAATGTGGAATTTAGTGAAATGGCATGCCAATGGTGAAAATGTCATAAAACTATGATAACATGCATCACAAATACATAAATTATGCATTAATATCAGTAAATTTTGATGAAAATACGAGTTAAATGTGTATGTTATCAGCGATGTGACGAGACGAGACCGCGAGGTCGTCAATTTCAGGCGGTATCGCGTCAAAATTAATTCCAAACTTACCAATTTTGAGAATTAATCACGAATTCAAGGGTATAATGGTAAATATGGGTCGAATCCAAAGGGAATTTAGGAATTTTCAGAAGATCTTTTAGAATTTGGTCAAATCGGACGGGAAATCGATGGAAGAAATTGGGGAAAATGATATTTTAAGAAAGAAGACTTCAAATCGATTCCACGGAATCAAAAATCGTCAAAATCGGACTTGATTTCGCGGAGAAATCATGAATTGAATTGGAGAGAATTTTCGGAACGACGAAATCGTGATTTTGAGTGAAATTGTATGAAATTGAAAGTGAAATCCTAATCTAAACTAAAATTAAACGTAATTGGGAGGTAACTAATGAAAAACCGCTTCCACTAAACTCGTTTTGCGATCAAATCACCGCGATTAATCCGATTAATCGCCAAAAAACCCAAGAACGCGATGACAAGCTTCAAGCGCCGATTTTTTACTCGATATCTCACCAAATCTCAATCTCAAAGGCTCCGTGGGTGCGGAAATGGAAGAAGAACACTCTGAGATCAAGAGAAACGAGAGAGAGAGGTGTCTTGACAGTCAATTGGATTGAATCTCAAACTCGGATGCTTAAGAACGTGAAGAACACATCGTTTTATAGGAGGAAATTTCGTAACCGTCCGATCGAAACGATCGACGGTTACGATAAACGGTCCATGATGGACTGTTTTCGAAAATATCGCGATCGTCGGATCGCGAATGGAGGGCCGAGATTGATCTGTAGATAACGCTTTAGAAAAACGCTTCGGATGACGCCCCTTCGATCGCGATCGGACGGGTGAGATTCGATCCGCGCCGATTGATCTCAGCCGTTATAACGCTTCAAATTGACGCACGTGGCTTGATCGTGATCCGGTGGTCCGCGCTCCGCACGATCGATGCTCGTCGATCGATCGCGCCTTCGATCCAACGTTCGTCGTCGCGCCACGTCGCCTGCAAGGTAAGTAAGAAACTGAATTTAGTCCCACACGGACTTAATTAAATGAAACCGTCGGGTTTATAATACCCGACGGTTTCTAAGGGTATGACCCTCCCATATAGGGGAGGACAAAGAACATTTTATATATATATATATATAGTAAATAAATATACGTATATATGTCGCGCCACGTAGGCGATGCGCGGGGTCTGCGTGGCGCTGCCACGTGGCCCTGCGTGCCACGTCGCATCCACGCGGGCCCGCGCCCCCTTTTTTTTAATTTTTTTTATTTATTTTTATTATTTAAAATCGAAAATAAAATGAGAAAAACTGTTTTAAAAATCCAGAAAAAATCCCTAAAAATAGAAAATTCATAACTTTTAATATATAACTCCAAATTAATCCAAATTTCTTTCATTTGATCCAAAATTTAATTATCTATTATTCTAAAAGGTCAAATTAATTAAATAATAAGAGTTAAAATTATTATTTCAAAAATACATTCATTTATTAAGATTTTTAATCTTTAGAAAAATAAAATGAATGTTTATAAAGAGTTGTTTCTCTTATTATTTTATCTTTAAAAAAACAGTTATAATCTCAAGAAAAAAATATGGGTTATCAAATTATGAAACTCTAATTTATAAAAATTAACCCTAAATTAAAGTATTTTGAGATTATAATGACTTTTTAAGAGAATAATAGAAAAATACATATAAATATGATAACATGCATGTAAATGAAATCATTTATGCTTTAATATGCATGAAAAATCATGTTTTATGATGTAAATATAGCATGTTATCATGATGCGCCTTTTCGTCCGCGCCATGTTACTTATCACGTCATCATGCGATATATATATGTAATGTTTTAATGAATTTAATTCAAAATAAATCGAATTAAATTCAAAAAAATTCAAAAAATGATTAAAAATTAGAAAATTCATATCTTTTAAAATATAACTCCAAATTAATCCAAAATTGTTTCATTCGATCATAAATAAATCATCTATCATTTTCATAGACACAATGATATTTTTAGAAAAATGGATCTTTTTCTAAAAACCCTTTAAAACAGGGAATTTTATGAAATTCTTGGGAGTGATTCATCTCCATTTTGGATGGAATCTAATGCGTGGATTTCCAACGCAGAGGAGCTGGAGTTAGGGTTGTGGACGATGGCAGCGATTGAAGGCGGAGATCGCCGGCAGCCGTTAGAGCTCCCCCGTGCCTTAAAATTGAAGAGGGCATTGGAAACAACAAACAGTGAGGTTCTGATTTGTCAGAAGGTCTTTTTCTTTTCCCATGTAGTTCGTCGGTCAAACCTACGATTCTCTTCATCTTTATAACAAGAGAATAAATTTCTATTTCAAAAATACACTGATTTATTTTAGATTTTAAAACTTAGAAAAATATATGAGTGTATATAAAATGATTTCTCTTATTATTTAGCCTTAAGAACTAATTATAATCTCAAGTAAAGATAGAGATAAAAATATTCTTCTTAATTTATCATAATTAACCCAAAATTAATGTATTTTGAGATTATAATGACTTTTTCATAGAATGATAAATAATCACTAAAAAATATGATAATAGACATTAGAGTGGAATATTTTTTTGCCTTAATTTGCATTAATAATCATATATTTTCATGTTTAATTTGCATGTTATCAACCTCGAGGATCTTAGTTAGGTGAGCCAGACAACTGTCAAAGTTGTTTTCAAAGACGGAGAAATCGTCCATGAAAACTTCTAAGTTGTCGCCAAGAAAGTCTGAGAAGATTGCGTCATGCATCATTGAAATGTCGGGGGGTGTTACATAGTCCAAATGACATGCGTTTAAAGGCAAATGTGCCAAAAGAACATGTGAACGTCGTCTTCTCTTGATCATCTGGATGAATCACAATCTGATTGTACCCCAAATATCAATCCAAGAAGCAAAAGTAACTTGATCTTGCCAATTTATCTAGGATCTGGTCGATGAACAGTACAGGGAAGTGATCGTTCTTTCGTTGCAGGGTTTAGCTTTCGATAGTCGATGCAGAGTCTCCATTTTGTTGGTAGGTGTTTTTGGGTCTCCTCGCCTTTCTCATTCATCGTGACCGTTACTCTAACTTTCTTTGGAACAACGTGCACAGGACTCACCCATTGGTTATCGGATATGTGATAGATGATTTTTGCGTTTAGCCATTTAAGAATTTCTTCTTTCACTTCCTCCCATATCTTTGGGCTGAGTCTTCTCTAGGCCTCCCTGACGGGGCTTGACTTATCCTCTAAGAAGATACGATGAGTGCATAGTGAGGGGTCTAACCCCTTTAGGTCCATCAGGGTCCAACCGATTGCATCTTCATTCCATCATAATACTTCCAGTAATCGTTCCTCTTGTTCCTTATCAAGCTAGGACGAAATGATCACCGGTGCTTTCTCTGTATCAAGGAAGGCATTCTTGAGTGTCGATGGGAGACTCTTGAGCTCCAAGTTAGGATCGTCTAATGGTAGCTCTTCAAATTTTGCTTCCTCGCTGATCATCATCACTTCTTCTATACAAGCATTGATATCCTGGTTGTCAGAGAAGTCGATAGGGCCCAATTCCTCGAAAGCCCATGAAGGGTATTTCATTAGTTTTTTGATGTCAACCTTCACGGTGTGCTCTCCCACCGTGAGAATTACTTTTCCTTTTCCCCAATCTGTGACAGCTTTCGCGGTAGCTAGGAAGGGTCATCCTATGATGATCGGGGCTTGACTAAGCTCCTTAGTAGTTTTCATATCGACGACTAGGAAATCTACTGGGAAATAACAATCTTCTATCTTAATGATTACATCTTGTACTATACCATGTGGTTTCCTTACTGATCCATGTGCCAAGCATAGTTCTACAAGGAAAGGTTGCAACTCCCCTACATGATGACGGTTGAATACAACTTAAGGGAGGATGTTAATTCTAGCTCCAATATCTAACATGGATCTATTAAAGGTCATTCCTCTTATTTCAATCGTGATCATGGGTGCTCATAGATCTCTCTTTTTAATGGGTAGGGAATTCGTCATGATTGAACTCACTATTTCACTTTGTGATCCTTTTAGGGTTTCTATGGGGTGTGCATATTGCTTTGAGAAATTTGAAAAAAGATGGGATATACTTGATGGCATCTATCAAGGGAATGGTGATGGTTACCTTTTTAAAGGCTTCTAGTAGATGATCATCTAATTCATTTGTCTTGGCTTTGAGGATATTAAGTGCTTGAGGATAAGGCACATGAGGCTTGTATGTATCAGGGTTAGGTTCAGCCTTGGTCTGTTCTTCCTCATCCACTGTATCGCTGTCTTGCTCCACGATAGTTGGTGTATCTTCAATTATCGGGCCTTGGTGAATTGAATGATCCTTGCATGTACCCGGTAAGTCTTTGTCACTCCGAAGGCTCGATATCGCTAATATCGTTTACACAGCCTCCTCATCGACATGAACATGGTTCAAGTTATGCATCTAATTCAACGAGGCCCCTTGATACCTTGGGTTGGTTGTGGCCTGCGATGGTAATTGGTCAGAAAAAGACACTTGCTTACCCTTTTTATTATAAGTCATGGGCTAGACGTTCGTCTTGACAAAGTCCTGAATCTCATCCACGTTAGAATTTATCCGAGTCTTTTGTTCCATCAATTGCGAGATCGCTCTGAGGATTAGGTCTGATGTCGGTGCGTTCTGTCATGGAGCTTGCGTCTAAGCTTGTGATACGCGTGAAAATGTGGTCGTTGAATGCACACTTTTACGTATCAAACAAATTTACACTCAACTCTTCAAATCTAATTTTTAAATTAGAACAGTGGCAAGTCGAGGTCGAATCCACATGGAGGAAGGTTAAGAGATTGAAATCAGAAGATATTTTTTTGGTCTTTTTGGAATTAGAAAGCAAAAATGACTTATGGAAGGAAGAAAATGTGAGTGGAGATGAAATGAACCGAACAAGTGCTTCCAAACTCTTTTCAGAGATTAGAAACCCTTGATCAATGGTGGAAAAGTGATTTTTAGGGTTTTTAAATGTGGAAATATGGATGAACAGATGAGGAAAATAGAATAAATAGATAGAAAATGATCCTAATATAAAGATTTGTTATGAAAATACAATCCAGTGATGCTCCCTAATCAAAACATCCTTCGAGAGCCGTATATTTTGCGCGAACTTGGCGTCTTGCATCCAACACGAGGTATGAACAGAAGAGGGAAGAAACTCACTGAGAATGATGTTCAACACATGATGAATGATCTATCATCGCTTTCTTTCCTTCTGGCTAGCCAATACTAGAAGCATACAACAAAATATTCATAACCCTAATTTTTTAGTCTCGCAACTTAAATCAGGCCCAGCAGATTTGTGGAGCTTTAAATGATGATCATGCCCACGAAATTTCAGCCCTTAACTCCATCCTGATCGTCGGATATCAGTCTTTTAATTTGGATCATTTCTAACCGTTGATCTGGTTTCTCTCGATCGCGCCGATCAAATCGCGCATTTAAAAAATGTAATGTTCTCTCTCCTCTCTCTTATCTTCTCCCTTTTCTCTCTTCTCTCTCGTCGATGGCGAAAAACACACGCGGTGAAGAAGGTGATGGCGAGCAAGGGAGTTTAGAGAGAGAAGGAGGGACGGAAGAGAGAGAGAGAGAGAGAGAGAGAGAGAGAGAGAGAGAGAGAGAGAGGAAGACCACAATCTCATGACGGAAAAGAGAGTAAAATTCGAGAGGGAGAAGAAGAGAGAGAAAACTGGGAGAGCAGAGAAGAGCACGGGGGAGAGAGAAAGAGAGAGAGAAAAAAAGAAGAGGGAGGCTTTTCCTCCCACCTCTCCTCGCGACGGAATTTTCGTCGAGAGAGAGAGAGAGCGAGGGGAAGAGGGAGTAACAGAGAGAGAAAATTGGGAGAGTAGGTAAGAGCGCAGAGGAGAGAGAAAGAGAGAGAGAGAGAGAAAGAAAAGGGAGGCTTTTCCTCCCGCCTCTCCTCGCGACAGAATTTCCATCGCGAGAGAGAGAGCGAGGGGAAGACAGAGAAACAGAGAGAGAAAAAATGAAAGAAAGGGAGAGAAACAAGAAAAGAGACAAAGAGAGGAGGAGAGGAGAGAAACCGCGAGTGCACGAGAGAGAGGTTATGCGGGAGAGAGAGAGAGAGAGACGCGGGCGCGAGGAATAAAGCGAGGAAGAGGAGAGAGTTCCGAAAAAGAGAGAAAAAGAGGAGGATTTTCCTCCTCGCGCCTCTCTTTGTGACGGAAAAATTTTCTGCCGCGAGAGAGAGGGAGAGAGAGAGGAAGAGGACAAAGAGAGAGAAAGAGAAAGAGTTAGGGAAGAAGAAGAAGAAACCGCGGAAGGGAAGGAGGAAGAAGGAAAGGAGGATTTCTCGCGACGGGAACAATTTCCGTCACGAGAAGAGAGATCGTGGAAAGAGGAGGAGAGAAGGAAGAGAAGACAGAAAGAGAGGGAGAGAAGGTGTTGCGGGAGAGAGAAGACACAGAGAGAGAGAGAGAGAAAGAGATAAAGAGAGAGATGAGGGGTCTCTCTATTTCTTTCTTTTATAATTTTAAAGATTTTCATTTCTTAAAATATTCGCAAAAAATTGTGAGAAATCTAGAAAAATAATAATTTACTCTTAGAAATAAATTCATTCAATAAAATTCATGATAAAAATGCACTTTATAAATATTCTCAGATCAATAAAGGCATTTAAAATAGAAATTTCATTTTATAATAAAAGAAAATTATATTCTTGCTAAATCCATATCACTAAATGCTCATAAAATGCAACAAATTTATGAAAAATCAAGAATATCCTTTAAAACATAGAAATTATCAATTTAGTCATTTTAAATCATGATAACATGCATTTATGATTATAATTTAAAGAAAAAAGGCATTAAATGCATGATATTAATGCGTGAAATTGCATGTTATCAGCTTGTAATTGCGTCTGCGGGACGTATGCCGTCTGTCTTTGATTCGCATAAGGTTGTTGAAGTTGTTGACCATTGTATAACGGAGGATATGTTTGATCATTTTTCCTCCTAAATCATGCATGCTGCAAAGGATTGATGTTGAAAACATGGGTATTACAATGATTCGGGTATTGACTCGGATAATTTGGTCGTCCCTATTGAGCCGGCCCTCCTAATGGGCCTTGTCTATACATGCCCTACCCTTGGATTGTCATCATGGGGCAATCTAACTAAATGTGGCCAAATTTTGAGCAATTGGCACACGGTGACGCTTCTTGCAGTGAGACGGGCCAAGTCCTTCAAAACCATTGCGGATGTTGAGTCAGTCCAGTAAGAAATTATGAACTTTTGCCATTTTGTTGATTCTTAAGAAGCATACATGTCTCCGCTGATTTTGCGTCTATCATCTGTCCTTTCGGCATCGTGGCATCTCAATGAGTTCTATTATGGTGGCTATTTTCCGCCACCATCTCAATGAGTTCTATAGCTTTGTCTTCATATTTGCTCATGAAGGTGCCGCTGCTTGGTGCATCTAAAAGATATCTATCTTGCAGGCCTAACCCGTCATAAAAGATTTGCGTTAATTCATGGTTAAACACTCCATAGTGTGGACACTGATAACGTGCTAATTAGACATGATAATACATGATTATCGATGCATATTAAGGCATAAATGATTCCATTCCTATGCATGTTATCATATTTATGAGTATTTATCTATCATTCCATGAAAAAATCATTATAATCTCAAAATACTTTAAATTAGGGTTAATTATGATGAATTAAAGATGAATAATTTTATAACCTATCTTTTCTTGAGATTATAAATAGTTTTTAAAGATAAATAATAAGAGTAATCATTTTTATAAACACTTACTTAATTTTCAAAAATTAAAATCTCAAAGAAGTAAATATATTTTTGAAAAATAAATTAAAGCTATTGTTATTTATTAATTTTGACTTTTTAGAATGATAGATAATTAAATTTCGGATCAAATGAAAGAAATTTGGATTAATTTGGAGTTATATTTTGAAAGTTATGAATTTTCTCATTTTTAGGGATTTTTCAAGATTTTTCTGAATTGCTTTTCGATTTTAAATCCATTAAAACAATTCAAAACTTACAAAGAGGGGGTTTATTGCGCGGGACCCGTGCGGATGCAACGTGGGACGCAAGGCCACATGGCAGAGCCACGCGGACCCATGCGAGCGCCTGCGTGGCGCGGAGGTGACACGTGTGCATATTTATATTTACTCGTAATATAGGGTTATAGTACATATAAGCGTCCCGATTATCGGAACTCGCTAACCCTTTATTTTTTCGCATCCTATATACCCGCCCCTTCTCTTTTATTTTTACCGTGTGGGACTATGTTCCACTCTTATTTTTAATTTCAGGTGACGTGGATTAATGTGGTGCGTTGGATGCGATCGAATCGAATATCACGCGTGGATCGCGTGAACTCGAAGTCCACCGGATCACCGATCATGCACATGCCTTAATTGGGATTTAAGTGAAATGATCACGACCATCCATCAAGGAGTTATAACGGTCGAGATTAAAACGCACAGAACGCATCAGGAGCATCGGATCGTGATCTAGCGGCGACGGTTTTGATGCGTTTTATAACGCATATCGACGTGGCTTCATCTAAGCGCTCCATCAGAAATCGGACGATCGTGACTTAATCGTAAGGGTTCGTTTCATCAAAACCGTTTATCAAAACAATCGAACGGTTACGCCCAAATATCCTATAAATTGAGATGTCCTTCCGATTTGTAAACCATTCGAGAGCAAATCAATACAATTGATCTATTTAGACACCAACCCTCTTGAATCTTGATCCTAACATCTTCTAGACTCAATCCCGAATCCACGGAGTGCATAAGATCAAGATTTGGCCAATAGAAGAGGAAGAAATCGACGCTTGAACTTGATGATCGCGATTTTTAGATTTTTTTTATGAACAGCCTTAATCCATCGATTAATTGGGTTAATCCAATCGCAATCTTGGGTTAGTGGAATCAGTTTCCACTAATCTTTCGTCTATTCATGTTTAACTTCCTTTTAGATTAGTAATTTTAGTTTAATTTTGTTTAATTTTCGTCAATTTCACGATTTTAAGTTTTAGAAAAATCACCTCACTTCGATCTTCAATTTCTCCGCGAAATCAAAGTCAAATTCGATGATTTTTGATTTTGTGGAATCGCCTTGAAGTTCTCTTTCATAATGTACCATTTTCCCCAATTTCTATCATCAATTCATAGTCTGATTGGATCAAATTCGAAGAGATCATCATAAATTTCCTTAATTCCCTGTGGATTCGACCCTTATTTACCATTATTCCCCTCAATTCGAGATATTTTCATCAAATTGGTAAGTTTGGACTTTGTTTTGACTCAAGACCGTGTGCAATTGATGACCTCGCAGTCTTATCTCGTCAGACACTCCCTAGTGAGGTCTCTAAGTCACTCCCAGGCTTCGTGAAAAACCTCTCTAGTGAGGTCTCTAAGTTTTCTCTCATGCCTTGGGTAAACTCTTGGATGGCTTTCCAAACGGAGGTGGTTTTCCCTACGAAATAATATTTTCTAAGAAATTCTTCCTCCATTTCGGTCTGATAACATGCATATTTGACTTAAATTCTTATCTAATTTAACTAATATTCATGCTTATTTTATGTGATTATGATGCATGTTATCATAGTTTTTATGAATTTACTCTATTGGTATACCATTTTACTAAAGTCCATATTTATACATTATTTAGGGTTAGTTATGTGCTTTATGGATGTTTAATCTTTAGCAAGGTTAAATAAATAGAAATTAATTACTTTCCTTGATTTACTTTGACTTTAGTAGATGATTAGAAGAATTAATTTCAAGAAGAGAATGTTTGGATGATACAAAATACACTTCTTAAAGGATTATTTAAGTTAATTTTGAATTCATCTTATATTCTTCTTTTAATTTATATTTTAGATGGCATGATATTAAAAATGAATAAATTTGTGAGCCAATGGAGAAAATTTGAGTAAAAAGGTGTTATATTTTTTTAAGATATTGATTTCTGAATTTTTTGGATTTTTCTAGAAATTATTATGATTTTTTGGAGTTTTTACGAATTTAATTCTATCAAAAAAGGGGCAAAAAGGGGTGAATTTGTTGCGGAGGACCTGCGGAGCTGACGTGGCGCACGGTGGACACGTGGCGGGTCACGCGAGCCCACGTTGGCGCCTACGTGGCGCGAGGAGGTCTTCGGGCTAGCAGGTGATGGGCCCACGGGTTAGTGTGCCCAAGTAAGAAAGTTTAAGGCAGTAACACAAAGGCGTAGGGGCCTTCCCCATTTTATACCCATCTCTCTCGATTATTTCTTCCTTGTGGGACTATGTTCCCCTTAATTTTTAAATCCCAGGATACGTGGCAGCGTTACGGTCGTCGGATGCGGTCGCATCAATTAAGACGCATCGATCGTGTGGACTCGGGTCCACCTGATCACCATCAAACGCACGTGCGCAAAGAAGGACCGTCGATCGTGTAAGTGACATCGGACGCTTGAGATTCAATCGCGCTTTCGGCGATCGTGGGGCGACACGTAGACACACCAAGGTCTTTCGATCACGATCAGATGGGCGATTTTTGCGGGATCATGGGATCGTGGCCCACGATCATCGCGCGATCATGGCCGTCGATCGGTCTTCACCGAATTGGACGGTCCGCGATTTTTGCGTCGATTTCTTCTATAAAACGGTGTTCTTCCTCTTTTGTAAATCAACTCTTGATTGAATCGTGAAGAGATTAAGCAATTTTGGAGCAAAATCTTGAGTTCTTCGTGATCCCCCTGTATCTGAGACTCAATTCTGATCGGATTGAGGCAGGATTAATCATAAATCGTTGCGAGATTTGATCGATTTCTCCCCTTGAACGCCGAACGTACGCCAAAGAGAAAGCGATCAAATTCACTTCAATCGAAGTGATTTGGAGCCCTAATCTTCCTGTCGATCGGGTTAGTAGTGTGAATCGATCATTCATCTTGCAAAAATTGTTATTTAGATTAAATTTATGTAGTTAATTTTATCTTTTAAATCGAATTGTTCTTCATTTTGGCCCAAATTGGGTGCGGATTTTTTCTAATTTTGAAACAAGGATTTCTTCCTAATCATAAGTCCAAATTGTTTGATTTTGGTTTCATTGGATTTCTTGTTTTATCAGCTTTCGGATACAAAATCGTAAAATTTCATCATCATTTGCCCCTTCAATATGATGTTTGACCATCTACTGTTCATTTTCAATTCGAAATTGGGTGTTGACTTTTGGGGGCAATTACTTTCAAAATAAAAGGTAAAATTTGACAATTTTTGTCTCTTTGGAATCCTCTGGTTGTTAGATTTCTATTCATATGTGAATTGCAAGATTTGAATATCATTTGGTTAGTCAATTTGAAGATTTACACCTGAGTGTTCATTTCATGATTTTTTTATCTTTGATTTTCAATTATTCATAATAAATCTAATTCTTCTCGAAAAATCATGAATTATATATCAAAAATGTCTATTTTCTCTCTAGTTTCTAAATATATAATTTTTGTAATATTTTAAACTCGTTTTTATTCTCTGATTTTACAGAAAGTCAACAGTTGGTCAAAGTCAACGCTTTGACATTGACTTTTGACTTTTCTTTGTTAAATCTTTTCTAAATTCTTAAAATATCTTATCTCATATATTTATATCATTTTCATTGATTATATATCACTTTCATTTCTTAAAATTTATATTTAAACCTAAGTTTGATCAAGTGAACTCTTCATTCAAAGTCAACCGCGTTCTCTGTGGATCGACCCGATCTTTACACTATACTTGATTTCATATCTCTGTTATTGTGAGTTCAGAATTATAAATTTTGTTTGACAAACGTTTGTGTGTTTTAACAACCGTATAAAACGCTTCGTCATGGTCTAACTAGTGAATTTTTTCCTTTATTTTAAGAACTAATCCTTGGCTCAATCTCTAAGAGTAGCGGGGAAAAGTTTCATCTTCATCACGTCAGCGGAGACATTATGAATTTGATTGATTTCACAAACCTGGGAAAGTTTATCTACGTGTCTATATGGATTCTTGGAAGGTTTACCATGGAAGATAGGAAGCATACTCATAACATGTGAATCAGTTCTAAAATTTGCGCCTCTATTTAAGGGTGCGTGAATTCAGGTGAAAGGTCTTTGGATGACAGGCTTGACGTAGTCACTAAGGAGTTTCCTTGCATTTCTACGAGTTCTTCAGTAGAAGATGTCTCGGTAGTGTTGGGGGATTGCAAGGATCGTTAAAAGAGATCTACATGTAAAGGATTATTCTGCAATCTCCAAGTGGTCTGTAGTCTTGTGGAAGGGTGGAGCGGATATTTATATGAATATAAATAATAATTACTTATAAATTATCAAATAATGACATCGATCGTACCTAAGTGTCGCTATCCATGAGAGTGAAGCCTTCTTAACGCGAATTTGAAGAAATGATCACCCGTAAAAAAGAGCAAAAATCACTTGATCTTTTCGAATTAAAGTTCTTAAATATTTATTTCTACTTCAGGTCACTTGGTGCAGGATTGATATGAATTAATTTCAAGAAATTAAAACAAAAATTTGAGTTGACCAAGTCAAAATTGACTTCAATGCTCAAAATTACGCCTGAAATCCCTGGCAATGACGCCATTTGACCAAGCGAGATCGTGAGGTTATTGGAAACACATAGTCACACGTCAAAAATTAATACATACTCACCAATTTTATGAAATAAGAGAAATAAGAGAATTTGAGATATCTTTTGAAATAAGATCAAATCTGATGATGAAATGTAGTGAGAAATTAGGGAAATTGATATTTTTGGAAAGAAGACTCGAAGGTGAGTCCACGGAATAAAAAATCACGAAATTTGGATCAAGATTTGCGGAGAAATTATCAAGTGAATAAGATAAAAAATTTTGAATTTGAAAATCGTGAAAAATAGAAATTGAAATTAAAATTTACTAAAATTATGATTTGAAATTGAAATCTAAAGCTATATGAAGAAATATTAGGATGAAAATCAATTTTTCACCTGAGATTGCCCTCGAATTGATCTAATTACTTGCCAGATCAAAGGCTTTTCATTCCCGAATTCCAAAAATGATCATTTATGTTCAAGAGTCAATTTCTTCCTATTATTTTAATGAAATCTCATTTTCAAGCACTCCATGGATGCGGAAGTTGATCTAGAAGTGATTGGAAGCAAGATATTCAAGGGATTTGGTGTCTAGATATTTTGATTACTCCTAGACCCCAAGAATGATTTAGAATGTCGAAGAACATCTCAATTTATAGGGCAAATTTGGCGTAACCGTTGGATCGAGATTTAATTCTTTGATCAACCGCTCTGATGAAACGCCAAGCTTTGAATCGTTACGATTAATTCTTGTTCTTTGGATCTTGGATGGACCATCGAGATTTCGTGAATTTTAAGTAACGTGTGAAACGCTCGCTGTTTGATCTTGATCCGATGCTTTAGATGCATTTCGTTGGTTTTAATCTCATCCATTATAACTCCTCAGATCAACGACAGAGATTAAATCATTTTAAAAATGATTCACTGACGAATGAAATTGCGCTGCGAACCCCCCGCCGTAAGTGATGATCAACGATCTTCATTTAATGCGTGCATCGGACGATCCACGTAACGCCACGTCACCTGCGCACTTAAAACCAAAAAAAAACTCCCACATGAAAAAAAAATGACAAAAATTGACGCGTATATCAAGTGAATCATAGAGAGAGAGCGTTATCCTAAAAAGGAAGCTTTATGTCTCTCCTCACACGCGTGCACATGTGCTTACACATACACACGTATACACATGTGTGAACACCTACGCGCTGCACGTGGCGTGTCCATACGGCACCACGTGGCGATGCGCTTTTTTTTTCGTGCCACGTCACTTGCCATGTGAGCATGCCATATATATATAATGAATTTAATTCAAAATAAATCGCTTTAAATTCAGAAAAAATCTAGAAAAATCCCTAAAAATCAGAAAAATTCATATCTTTTAAAATACAACTCCCACTTAATCAAAATTTATTTCATTAGATCAGAAATTAAATTATCTATCATTATAAAAAGTCAACTTTAATAAATAAAAATAGAATAAATTTCTATTTCAAAAATACACTCATTTCTTTTAGAAGTTTAAACATAGAAAAATAAATGAGTGTATATAAACTAATTTATCTTATTATTTAGCATTAAAAACTAAGTATAATCTCAAGTAAAGATGGGGCTAATCTAATCTTTAAAATATTCTTCTTAATTTATCATAGTTAATCGTAATTAAATGCATTTTGAGATTATAATGAATTTTTCATAGAATGATAGATAGACACTCAAAAATACGATAACATGCATTTGAATATAATGTTTTATGCCTTAATTTGTATTAATAATCATATATTTTTCATATCTAATTTTCAAGTTATCAGTTCACCTTTTTTAATGTATTAATTCAACATTGTTTAATGAGATACCGAGGAAAAAAAGGGAGCTTGGAGCTCCATTAATAATATGTGAAATAAGAGGAATGATATTTAGTAGATCCCTTGTATATAGAAGGGATCATCAGTATAAGAATTATGCCTAAATCCATTTATGATAAATTTCAATTTAGAGAGTTATAGCCCCTTCTATTAAACTTTATAACTAGCCAAGTGGTCTATTAGGAATTTGTGAGATGATAGAGGATGTAAGAGTATGTGATAGTTTAAATTCATTTTTTGTTAGATTTTTTTAGCGGTTGATATGAAAATTAAAGAAAATTTAGTTACGCTCCTAATAATTTTGGTAGGGAATTCTTCAATATGACAGAAGCTATTATAGAATGTGATAAGGGAATGATAGAATTAAAAGTTGGTAGACAAAGAACTGAATTCCCTTAATTTAATTTACTAAAATATCCTAAAGATTTTAATGAAGATGTATGCTTATTGGTTAAGAGGAAGAGGATGAATTGGTTTTGATTTATTGATAACATGCAATTTTAACAAGCAATTACATGATTATAAATTCAAATTAAGGCACAAAACATTTTATTTTTATGCTTGTTAGCGTACTTTGAGTGCATATCTATCATTTCATGCAAATTTAAGTTATAATCTCAAAATACACTATTTTAGGGATAATTATGTATTTTTAAGAATATATTTTTAAAGTAGATTATTCCCATCTATATTTGAGATTATAATTGTGTTTAAATGCTAAATATTGAGATAAAATACTTTTCATATACTCATTTATTTTTAAGTTTTAATTTTTAAGATAAATGAGTGTATTTTTGAAATAAAAATTTATTCTCTAGTTATCTAAAATGACTTTTCATAATGATAAATAATTTAATTTCTGATCCAATGAAATAAATTTGGATTAATTTGGAGTTATATTTTGAAAGTTATGAATTTTTTAGTTTTTAGGGATTTTTTCAGATTTTTTCTTAATTTTTCTTAATTTTTTTGAATTTAGAATCAATTTATTTAATTTAAAACCAATTTTATAATCGCGCAGGTGACGTGGCAAAATCTAGAGCATCTGATCGCGCAATTAATTGCGATCGTCGATTGTCACTTAAGACGGGGGGTACGTGGCACAATCTTATTCTTCAGGGAATCGTTTTTAAGATGATTTAATCTCAGCCGTTGATCTAAGTTATAACGGCTGAGATTAAAACCGACGAAAACGCATCCGGAGCATTAGATCAAGATCAGACGTATAGCGTTTCATGCTTTTCTTCTTCACGCTCTACGTGGCAAAATATCGGCGGTCTATCTCTGATCCAACGGCCACGACTTAACCGTAACGATTCGCACTCATACATTTCATCAAAGCCGTTGATCAAAGATCAAACGCTTCATTTGATGGTTACGCCCAAATTTTCTATAAATTGAGATATTTTTTGATATTTTAATACATTCTTGAATGTTTCCGAGTAATCGAACTGTTTAGACACCAACATCCTTGAGTCTCTTGCTTCCAATCACTTCTAGACTCATTTCCAATCTCATAATGAAAAGCCTTGAATCTAGTGATTAATTGGATCATTTTGATCACTATCTTGGGGTTAGATTATGTGCTTTCCTCCTAATCTTTCATCCTGTAGTATTAAATTGTAATTTACAATCGTAGATTGAGTTAGTTTTAATTTTAATTTTGGATTTCTCTCTCTTCACGTTCAGAAATTTCTATCTAATTTTCTCTTTTATTTCTCCACAAATCTTGATCCAAATTGAGTGATTTTGATTCCGTGGCTTCGTCTTTGAGTTCTCTTTCCAAAAATATCAAAATCGCTAATTTCTCAGCTCAATTCATCGTCTGATTTGATCGAAATTTCAAAAGATCTCTCCAAATTTTTTTATTTCTCCATGGATTCGAACCTTCTTCACTACTATACTCTTTAATTCATGATTATTTGATAAAATTGATGATTTTGATAATTTTTTTGGCTCTTGGCCGTGTGTTTTCAACGACCTCGAGGTCTCGATTCCTTATTTATGTAAAAGAAAATTATTTTCTCTTGATTCCAATGAAACTGAAACCTCCATGTTTTTGTTCTTCTCTGAAAATTTCCATTTTCTAAAATCTATTGAAACCCATCTTATCTTAAATACACATTTTTAGGACTAGGTGACTCGTTTCTTGTTATTATACCATCTCTTATGTCGTTAGAGGAAGAGCATGTATTTCTTGAAGTTTTATCAATTAAGAAATATGCAATAGCATAGAATATTGATGATACTAAAGGGATTCACACGAAAACTTGTGAGCATAGAATTTTTATTGAGGAAAATTCTAATCAATCTAGAAAACCTCAAAGTTGACTCCATCCCCATATTCTTGATATTGTTAAAAAGGAAATTTTTGAAATGGCCTCAGGAAAGATTTATATATGCTATTTGGGATAGTCCTTGGGTGAGTTCTGATTATGCAGTGCCTAAAAAGCACGAGTTATGGTTAGGAAAAGTGAGGACAACAAAGATGCAAAAAAAATAACATCTATTTGTAGAGCATGCATTGATTATAGGAAGCTTAATTTAGTTAGCCAAAAAGATCCACTAGCGTTACCATTTATTGATCAAATTCATGAAAGGTTATCAGGGTAAATTTTTTGTTGTTTTCTTGATTGTTATTGATAATATGCAATTATGTTTGCAATTACATGATTATTAGTGTATTTTCATGCACAATTCGTACATTTTTTTTGGATGTTCTCATATTTTGAGTGCATTTTCATGAATTCTTTGCCAATAAACTTAAAATTTTCATCTTTTAAGTCTTAAATTTGTGTAATTCATTAGTTTGACTTTTCAAACAGTAAAAATCCTTCATTTTAGCCTCATATTTTGTGATTTTGAGTTTTTAATATTTTCATAAATATAAGTATGAATAATAATGAGAATAATAAGAAAAATCATTTTAAATCAACTTTAAAATTGATCTACTTTGACTTTCATAAGTTAAATTAGATAATTTTAGGTACATATATTTTATTCTCTTACTATTTTTGAAATTAAATATATAGAATCATAAATAAGTAAATTTTAAGGATACGAATTTACTTAAGATTAAGTCATTTTTATCAGATTTTTTGGAAATTATCTTAAGCCAAAATTACAAAAAAAAGTGGTCTTACTTGGGGAGCTTGATGTGGCTCAGCCTAAACGAAAACATGCTAAATGTGGTGACATGTTGTAGTATCTCAAAGCACGATGTGATGTGTAGATGGCACCTTCCTGGCACCCTTCTAAAATGACTATTATTTTTAATATTTCAATTATAACCCAATGGAGATTTAGCAAAATTGAGGGCTTTATAAGATAGAAGTGTTTTAAATTAAAACCATGAGGGACTAACTTACTATCTTTTACTTTAGGTGATGTGGCAGTTCCAAATCTTTGGATCAAGTGAATTAGCCTCATTTTACTTGGACACTCCATTTTCATTTAAATGGAGGGGCTATAAGGCACAATCTTATTGGGCATCAATTGGGCTTAAGAAAAGATCATCTAGACCGTTGATCTCAAGAGCAATGACAATCCAACTTAGTTGGATCAATGGACCATCTATATCCTATGTGTTGCATGATTTGGAGTGTCGGATCCACATCTGAAGGCAGCAGCAAAATGACACTTCAAAGGAGTGGAGTTACATGGCATCATTAGGGGTACTCAAATCACGATCCAATGATGGGGGCATAAGTGCTATGGTTTGAATGTAATTAACCCAATTGATTGGTTAAGTTCTAGAACTTGGGGTGCCAATATACATCTCGTGCTTTATAAGATATAGGGTCTATATGAATATTTTATAGAACTTATTGTGTACATATAATCCTTCTTTCACACGACACTTTTTAATGACTTCAGGCATGGTAAATGTCTAATCCTAATCGGCCATTTCAATTGGTGATGATGTACGAAGGAAATCATCGATAACACCTTCCTAATATTCCCTCTACCTCTAGCCAAGGTTTTGAATACTCATTCCTTTACTCAAACTCCTCTTGTATTGAGGGCGTATAATCCCATCTTAAGCACTCAATCACCTTTGAGGGCCTTATGTTTTTTTCCGAGCAAACACATTTTAGAGATCCCATGATTAGTGATTTTTAAGTTATCATCAAAGCACAATCATTCGTCCATGAGATGTCTTTGGTGTCTCAAGTCCAAGGACTACTTAACAATGACATGAATCAAATTAATTGGTAGTTAGTTAAATTGCAATTCAAGGTTTGATGTAGATTAAATTTAATAAAATCTTTCTTTTAAGAACACCTACTATCTTTCTCTTAAGGGTTTCAAAATAATGCCCACTAGATTAGTTATACTCATTACATGAGTGAGACAAGACAATAATAGTATTCTTTTAAGATATTTTGGTGTCCTTCTCGACTATCCCTTGAATAATAATATTTATAACATACTTTTTAAGACTAGTGATCTCATGATCTCATCATAATTCTCTTATACATTGCCTACGTCCATGGTCTTCATTACAAACATCTCACACTAATAATCAAATAAGACATGTCAATGTGATTGGATTGAAGGCCACATTATATCCATTAAGAAGGTGAGGAGACACACAAATAGATGGGTTGATTGGATAGGCCTAGATTATGCGCCAAATAGGTTGGCCCAAGATGGGTCATCCTAAAATTGATGTCAATGAGAGGGTATTTAAAAAAAATTTTTTTACTCATTTAATTTTGACATGGTGAAAGTAGAGCTTGATGTATATAAGTGGATCTAAAAAGATTTCTGGAAACAACAACCCTACAAGATAACTCCCAAAAAGTTTCAAGCTTCAAATTTTGATAAGTGAATGTGAAGAATTATGATGATGTCAACATAATAAGAAATGGAAAAATAGGGCTCTTATTAACTCTAGTTTTTTTAAAAAAGACAAGATTGTCTCCCGTAGAGAAAATTTGTGGTGGTGATAAAAGATGGGTAATTTGTGCAGAAAAAAATAACCCTAGAAGAACCATAACACTCTAATATCATGTAAATTGAGAGAAAATGAAGAAAATTGGAGTCTTGCTTTGTTAAAAAAGAGATCTATGTACAAAAAGAGAAAGGGGACCAACAAATTCTCCCACTAAGAGGTACAAGAAACATGTCAGATCATTGAATATTTAAGAGATAAGCATACAAATTGTACAATCATAGTCCAATTTTTACACATTGGGACCTTATTATGCAGTGAAGATAAGACAATGCAATTTAGATCATGCACATATCAAAACTTATATAATTAACATCTTTATGCGTTATGGAATATATTCACAAATGAATCTAAAGTTTATAGGGACTCCCAGTTGCTCATAACCTTCTGATGATGATGACACTATTGAGTGTTGTCCTTTCTTTGATACCGAGGAAGGAGAAAGTAGGAGTTTTTCTCTGGAGAAGAAAGAGAGCCCTCAACCCAAGTAATAGATGGGTCCAATAGTGTAGGTCGAATAAAGGATTCACGCGTTGGTCCAATAAGCCCAAATACACACACACATATACCATTTGGCCCACAAGGATTTTTTTATAAGGACATGAAGTCTTGTACCATTTGGATAAGGTAGTTGAAAAATTCATATGTAATAGCCCAAAATATTTCTAAAATAAAATTCATAAACATTGCAAGGATTTTAATTCATGAACATTATTTAATTCTTTAATGTTAAACTAAATAAAAAAACCTAGCCTTTTGTCTCTCATTATACCAGTTTATTGTAAACAAGATTTATTAAATACTCAAAATATTATTTCCATAAACTTATCAAATCTCATTCCACCATAAAATTAATTAAAAAATATTAAATAATCGAAATATTGTAACTCAAAAAAATACCCTTTAACGAAACCGCGTTGCTTGGCCACGGAACGTTGGATGAGACTGCCACGTCATCAACATCCCACGGATTCTAGACCCTTCTTACCTGACCCCCACTTGCCAGCGAATCAGCGGGCCGGGCCCCCGGTTTGCCACCGCTTCTCTCACCTCAACAGCCTCACTATATAAACCTCTCTCTTCTTCTCGACTCCTCAACAGTCTGAGATTTCCCAATTTCTTCTGCGAGACATCGACTGGTTTGGAATCGGCATGAGTTTGAGGTACGCGTGCAGGATAGCGACGCAGATAGGGGCGCGCGCGAGGGAGCAGACCGCGAGGTCGATCAAGGACGCGGCGGCGTCGGCTTCTTCTTCTTCGAAGCCGGCGCGGAGAGTATCTTCCGCCGCCGGCGCAGGGCGGAGAGGAGCCACATCGGCCGCGGTTCTCAGCGAGGCGAAGCGCCGGAAAGCGGAAGAATCTCTGCGCACGGTCATGTTCTTGAGCTGTTGGGGCCCTAATTAGCTGAAATCAGTTTCCCTGACACCCTTCCTGATGTGGTGGAATTTTCGCTTCTAAAAAGCCTAGTACTTGTACGGTTGTAATTATTTCCAGCAACGAGTATTACCGATTTTATACAATTTGACGTATGCTTGTGCAAGTAATTGTCCACGGTCACGCTCTTGAGCAGCCGTCCTCAGATCCTTCCTGACGAGCTGAAGTCAGTTATCCTCGGATCCTTCCTGATGCGGTGGAATTTCCGTTCTGTGGAGGAAAATAATCTGGTCGGGTGTAGTGTTTCCGTTCATATTAATTATGGATAGTTTCTACCAGCACGATCATGATCATGGGAAATAATTTGGATTATTTCCGGTACTATTAGTAATTCCGATTATCGGAATCGTTTCAATCTCTTGTTAATTCTTGCTTCAGTGCATATGGTGACTTGGATCGAGATGATGTTCTTGAGTGCTCTTAAGAACGAAAAAATAGTGCTCGAAATAAATAAAATAATTTAATTCGTTAATTCGTATATGGAATATAGAGAGAGAAAGTGAAGAGAGGGCTTGGAACTCGAGGTAAGATCTCCTCAATGCGAGCAATAATTTGCATCGCACAAAAACGTACAATAGTTCGTCTATTCATCTCTCTATTTAGGACCCCAGCATACGAGATGCATGACGGTCTCCGCCTTCTCCGCCTCCCGCAGCCTCCTCCTCGCAAGAACTGCTTCCTCCGCCGCCCTGCCGCCGCCGCCGCCGCCGGGCATTCGGCGACGCTGGAGCACCGCCGCGTCTGGCCGGCGGCGGAGCTCTCCGCCCGACGGAGGACCCCGCTGGACCAGGACTTGGAGCCCTGCAGCGCTCTCATCAAGGTCCTACTCGCGTACTTTAGGCTCATCTGTCTTCGCTTTTCTGTCTCCACTCCCGGCGTTGGGCAAGGGGACTTTATAGTCTAGGCGTAGAAGGTCCTGGGCAGATTCCAAAGTTCGAATTTGATGATTCGGTGATGGAGACGGGTACCTGGTGTCCAAATCTGCGGGCGATATCTCTCTCTCCTCTCTCTCTCTCTCTCTCTCTCTTCCGCGAGTCTGCAACCGGCAACGCGTGTGGAAAATTTCTAGAAGGGCGCGGCCGGCGGTTATCACATAAATAATCATTTTTAAATCATTTAACTGTCTTTCTGGACTTACTATCTCCGTCGAATCTTCGCATCTTTCATGGGCTTCCCGCGGACTATAGTTAGGCAGATCGATAGATATATAGATAAATAAATAGAGGGATGGGTGTATGGATAGATATATGGATTTATGAACGGATGGATGGACAGATGGATATATGAATGAATGGATGGAAAGATAGATGGATAGTCGGATAGACTTCTAGAAATAAAGATAGACAGATAGATAAATAGTCATAGCAATGGATGGATGGAGGGATGGATCGATTAGATAGATAAAGAAATGGATACATAGATAGATAGATGAATGGATGGACAGATGGAAGGATAGATGGATTGAGTGGATTGAGTAGATCGTTAGAGATATGGATGCATTGATTGATAGATGAATATATTAAATGATAGAGAGAGAGGAGAGATAGAGGGAGAAAATGAAAAGGAGAGCACTAACTATTGAAATTGATAAGAGAATGCATCCTGAATATGGTAATGGGATGGCATTAATGATGTAATCCAAGGCTATAAATTAGAGATCAGATTACTAAGGAAGATGAAAGATACAAGATTCAAGATCTTATAGAGAATTTATATCTTTATTGGTAATTAATCCCACGCATGGAATATTTCAAACCAAGCGAGCAAATACATTCCCAATAAGGTAATAGTTTGATGGTTGAAACTTAGGTATGTGACTCAAGAATTATTTATGTCACTCAACAAACCCTAAAATTGTAGTGATGATGAAGAAGAATATAATGGTTTATAAATGGGAGAGAGAGAAGAACGTTTGGACAAGGATAAAGAGAGAGAATAGAGTAGAGAGAGAGAGAGAGAGGGCCTAATGACAATATTTTGACACTTCCCTCAAGCTAGAGTGTATAAGCCAAACATGTTCAGGATAAGACAGAAATGATCTATCATATGAGATGTTGTTGAGGCTTCTGTGAAGATATATGTTAATTGATTTCAAGATAACACTTGCACCATGAAGTTATATGTTAACATAGTGGCATTCGATCATGATAGGTTTAGTGTGTTTATGAAAGCTCAAACTCCTCCTAGTGGATATTAGAATATGGTTATTAGAGTTCATTGACCTATGTGTATGAGGAGTAACACCCAAGTTCTCCAATAGTGAGTGGATCTAAACCAGTTTACATGTTGTCTCAACCATTGCTTCTAAGAATGCCAAGTGATCATATTACCACCAATACATGTAGTATTCAATAGAAAAATTTTGATCTTCTTCATCCCCAAAATACATTGAGTCAAAACAAGCCTCAACACAAAGATGATTGTGATTCTTTTATGCAAACCCTCTTCTTGAAGCACATTTAATGATGAGAGAACTCAAGGAGTACCCTCCCTATGCACTTGATGAAATTCTTTAAAAAATGGTTGAGGACACCAATATCTTATCAATGTCAAAGAAAGTGCTTGTAAGGTAAATCAGAATTCCAAACAATTGCCAATGCCAGTTAGCATTATCTAACATCGAAGAATCATCATCCAAAATTTTGGTCAAGCCTGCATCAAGGCAGATTCTAGTTTGCATTAAAGAAGTCTTTGTTCCCTCTTGAAGGTCAAGAATGTATTCCCTCTAAAGAGAGGATGAGACTACTTGATTTATATACGAGCTCTAACCCAAGAAAATAGTGTGATGACCCAAAATCTTGATTAGGATCATCCTTTGTGAAAAAAATTCTACCTCATCAATTCAAGTACTGCACTACCTTCAAATATAATTGTCTACATTATAATGGGATTTTTCATACATGGAGTGAAGATATAACTAATGATAAGGTGTTTAAACTTGATAAACCAAGGATGTGGAATTTTTTAAAGTCTATATAGCTCGTCAAAGAAAACACACCTTAGAAGAGTCCCTTTGAGCAATACTGATAGATATCATGTGGCCTAAAAGCTAATCACAGTTCTATATATATCTCATTTATGTTTATTCAAATAAAATTTATTCATTGTCATTATTATGTGATGTTTGCAATGAAGTTCTTGAGCATATGCAATGATTAAGTAAATTATGATGAGATCATCTTATAGTGATCATTAGTCTTTAAACGTATATTCTAAACATTCTTATTTATGATATATTCAAGAAGGACATCACTTTATCCGAAAAAATAACATTATCTAATCCGACTCATTTTATGAGTAATAGTTTAGTGAATTAATCCATCTGAATCCTTGAATGGAATTATACCTAAATGTTAATTAAGTTGATTCATGTCATAATTGTGTTTGCAGTCTTTTGACTTGAGACACCAAAGATATATTGTGGATGTATGATCAAATTTTTATTATAATCTACGAATCCCTAGCTATGTGATCTTCAAAATGTCATATAATGGATACTACATGAAGTCCTCAAACATGATTATGTGGTCAAGATGGGATTGTCCGCCCTCGGTATTTTAGGAGATTGAACTCGAAATAGGCCATGGACTTGGATCTACCAAATGATAAGAATGTCACTCAAGGAATGAGATGCGATGAAATCCTTGGCCAAGCAGTACTGGAAATATTCGAGAAGGAGTTCTCGAAGATTTTCTCTATGCATCATTACTAACCTAAGTTATTCATGAGTCTCGTGTCGGCGAAAGATTATACATATATAGTAATTAACAACGACAAGGTTTCATACGAGATTTCTTATACACTCCATATCTCCTTAGGTACACGTTATTAACTTGTAAGATATGTGGACCTAGAGGGTGACACATATAAGGTCTATGGATGTTGGTAGATATAGATATAATTATGAGAGTTTTTATGAAAAATCTATATATCAAATGTCTATAAGTAAGGAGAAAATAATCATAACTCAGGGTGCCCATGCTAGCCTTGTGGGAATTCTCCCCTTTTTTTCTCTTTCTCTCTTAATGAAGAGCTTTGAAGAGGAGATCCAACCATCTTGAGATTTTCTGGATATCACTAAAGACTAAAAATTTTGAATAACATTGAGAACTCCTTCAAGTGGACTATGTAAGTGATGGGATCTGAGGTCGATAACTTTCCAAAATTTTTATCAAAACATCAAGTGCAGTGGAATTCATTGAATCGGATATTCAAAACATTGAGGCACCAAGAACAGATGATCATATCATCTAATATGTATGAGAAAACATACTTACATGTTTCCTTGAAGGAGTGCTTCAAGATATTCAAGTGTCTAGCCTCTAGCGGTATCCACACGGTCTCCGGATGGTTGGATCTCCTCTTCAAAACTCTTCACCAAGAGATAAAGAGAAGAAAGGAGAGAATTCCCACAAGACTTGCATGGGATCCTTGAGTTGTGGTCATTCTCCCCCTATTTATAGACATTTAGTATGAGGTTTTTTCATATAAAAACCCTCATAATTTTGTCTATATCCACCAACATCCATAGACCTTATGTGTGTGACCCTCTAGGTCCATATATCTCACTAGTTGATAACTCTATAGACTAAATAACACCTTATTGGTGAACCTTAATTAATTATCCACATCCACATATAGATTAATTAATCAAGGATCGATTTAACCCAATCGATAGGTTGAGTTGCCAGCCCATTGGGTGCCAAGCTACACCACGTACTCTAGGAGATATGGAGTATGTAAGAACTCACTTATGAAACATTCTCGTCATCGATTACCAGGTATGTATAATCCTTCATCCACATTAGACTCATGAATGACTTAGGGTATGGTCTACTGTCAAACCCTAATCGGTCACTCAAGTTAGTACTGATGTGTGTAGAAATAATCGAGAACTCTTTCTCCAATATTTCTACTACCTTGGACAAGGATTTCATCACATCTCATTCCTTTGAGTCAATCTCCTCAAATATCGAGGGTGGATGATCCCATCTTGATCACACAATCATCTTCATGGACTTCATGTCGTATCCAATTAATGACGTTTTAGATATCCCGTGGCTAGGGATTTGTAAGTCATAATCAAAACATGATCATCCATCAACAAGATGTCTTTGATGTCTCAATTCAAAGGACTACATACATAACCATGACATGAATTAACCTGATTGATAGTTAGGTATAATACCATTTATGGATTCATACGCGTCAATTCAGTGAACTCTTTCTCCAAAGAGCACCCACTATTTATCCTTAGTGTCTTCACACCGATGGCTATAGGATCAACTATACCCATCATATGAGTTGGATTAGATAGTGCTATTCTTTCCGGATAATTCAATGTCCTTCTCAAATATCCCACAAATAGGAATGTTTATAACATATGTTTAAAGACTAGTGATCACTATATTATGATCTCATCATAATTCACTTATTCATTGCACATGCTCATGGACTTCATTGCAATGAACATAAAAAGATACATGAAAGTGTGATTGGCTTATAGGCCACATAATATACATTAGTAAGTATGTTTTCTCATACATAATAGATGATAAAACCATCGGTTCTTGGTATTTTTGGATATTCAATTTAATGTATTCCATTGCATTAGATGTTTTAATAGAAAAAATGTTAAGGCTCGTCAACCTCATATCCCAATAAACACACCAAGAATTTGCTCCATAAAACCCTACTCATTCAAGTCACCATGGAGAAACATTAGATATATCTAGGTGATGGAGAGACTAAGCTTAGTGAAACATGAGAAAAAGTAAAAGTTGAATGGCTTTTAGCAGACAACTATGGAGAAAGTCATCCTCTGATTAGTACCATAAGCTTGAGAGAAATCTTGTGAGACTAAAAGAGATTTAGGATGAGCAATAAAGTCATCAATGTTATACTTCAAGGTGAAAACTCATTGATATGGCACCAAATCATACCTGTCATATCCTCCTATGAGTGTTTAAGTTGAGATCCATGAAAAACTTCCACTCAAATACCTTTGGGGCTTCAATATACATCTTAAGGAATGACTTAGAGTCCAAAAACAAAGCAAAGATATGACATATATCATAAACGTATTCGTCATGATGTTTAACGCATGAATGTGTACGTTATGTAATCAAAAGATACAATGTTGCAATCAAAAGATAAGTGGGAGGCACTATTATTAATTATTCTAGGGATGATGCAATTAGTGGTGTATACAATAGAGAGATGACCATAGATTCATGTGTAATATTTTTGGCGATGGTAATGGTGTTGGAAGGGGTTTGTAGAGGATGCAATAGAAAATCAATAGGTGGAGATGTGGATGCCCAAGAATAAGTATGTGAAAAAAAATAAGGACAGGTCTATGAAGAGCGTAAATTGTGTATAAAAATAAGTTGTTGAAGAAATTTCTAAACACATAATTATGCATAAAAATAAATTGAAATTTCTATTATAGTGATAAAATCAATAAAAGCCTCAGAATATGGGTATAATCCACAAGGAATTATCCTTGAAACTAATAAATCAAGAATATGCCTAAAAAAATCAATCAAATTGGAGGATATATTGTGATCAGAAGATGAAAATGAAAAGAGAATACGAACGTGCAGATTGGCTCAAAAATAGCTGTTAGAAAGAGAACACGATAGGAGAGAGGAAAACAAAAATAGGGTTTTATAAGACATCTACATGCACGAGAGTGAGAGATATATAGAGAGGAGAGAGAGAGAGAGAGAGGGAGAGTGGGCCTTAAGGCCCAATAGGCTTTAACACTCCCCCTCAAGCTGGAGCGTGGAGGTCAAACATGCCTAGCTTAGATCCGATGGTCTCATATGCGGGGCACAGTAGGGCCTTAGTGAAGATGTCACGCCAAGCGATGGGAGGAAGCGACGTGTGGGGTACGAGATGAGTGCAGTTAACAACGTCTTGTCCTATGAAATGGCGAGTCGATCTCAATATGCTTCGTCCTCACATGGAACGTCGCATTGCGGCGATGAAGGTAGCAGCCATATTATCGCGAGTACATCGCATAGGACCTTCGGGCGAGGGAAGCCAAGCTCGGTGAGAAGAGAGCGTAACCACAGCATTTCTGCCGTGGTATCCACCATGGCCCGATACTCGGCTTCGGCACTAGAGCGGGACACGATAGATTGCTTACGAGAGCGCCATGTGACCGAGTTACCTCCAACATAGGTGGCATAACCACCATGTGACTTCGGTCCTCCTTGTCACCAGCGAACCCCGAGTCGAGTAGGCCTCAATGTGTAGATGACCTCGTCGCCGATACAGAGGCCCTTCCCCGGAGCTCTCTTAAGGTACGCCGAAGCCGATAGACACCCTCCCGGATGGATAGTGCGAGGAGCACGCATAAAGCGACTCAAGATACTAACCACATAGGAGATGTCGGCGAGTCACGGTGAGGTAGATCAATTTCCCCACAAGTCGGCGGTAGATGCTGCATCCTCAAGAAGTGCGGTGGCATTGTCCCACCCGAGTCCACATTCTCGCTCCATAGGTGAGGAGGCCGGCTTGCACCCCGAGCATCCTGTCTCCTCCAGTAGATCCAACACGTACTTCCGGCGACAAATGGATATCTACCCACGACGGTAAGCAATCTCAAGTCCAAGAAAGTACACGGGGGGAGACGGATCGCGTGTGACGAAGTGCTGAGCGGATAAGCCTTAGTAGCAGCCACCTCGGCGTCAGTCACTACCGTGATGATGATGTCATCCACATACACAGCCCGGGATAACACATCCATGCGGGGTTCGTTTCCGCATGACGGTCGGATCGAGATACGGTAGAGACAAAGCCATACGCAGCAGTTTTGTGAGAACTTGTGGAACCACGCACGCGGGCTTTGCTTCAGCCCATAGATAGCCTTCTTGAGGAGACACACCTCGGAGCGACTCCCCACGAGCAACGTACCCGGGCGGTTGCTCCATGAGATACCTTCTCATCGAGGTCACCGTAAAGGAAGGCATTGGACACGTCCAGCTGATGAAGCGGCCAAGGCTGATCCAGGGCAATGGAGAAGAGAACCCGGATGGAGCTGAGGCGCGCCACAGGCGAGAATGTCTCATGATAGTCAAGACCATAAGCTTGAGAAAAGTCACGAGCCACGAGACGCGCCTTGTAGCGAGCGATTGAGCCATCAGGATTATACTTGAGGGAGTACACTGATAACATGCATTTATAACTTGAATTCTTATCTTAATTAACTCATATTCATGCTTATTTTATGTGAATATGATGCATGTTATCATACTTTTTAGGAATTTTCTCCATTGGCATGTCATTTCACTAAAGTTGATATTTATGCATAAATTAGGGATAATTTCATGTTTAATAGATGATTAATCTTTTGTTTAAATTAATAGAAGTTAATCTCAGTTATTAAATGAGTTTTGACTTTAGTAAATGTTTGGAAGGATGATTTTAAGATGAATTTATGATTTAGAATGTTTAATTAGAACTTATTTAATGAAATTTTAATTCATCTTTATTTTCCTTCTTGAAAACATATTTTAAATGACATGATATTAAAAAGAAAAGAATTTGTGATCCAATGGAGAAAATTTGGATTAAAAAGGAGTTGTATTTTGAGAAATATGAATTTCTGAAGTTTTATACTATTTTTTCTGATTTTTATTTGATTTTTAATTGATTTTTTAAGGAATTTCTTAGTTAAAATCGCGAAAAAAGGGGGAGAAATTACCTGCGGCTGACGTGGCGAGCGGCGGCTGACGTGGCGAGTAGGCCCAGGCGGGGCTGACGTGGTGCGCGGGTTCACCACGCCGTTACGACGTGGCACTGAGGCCACGTGGCAGGATGCGCATACTCCACATCCATCGCCGCTTTCCACGCGGGTACCTGCAACGCCTCAATATACGACTTGGGAATTGACTCAGTTATAACGGCAAGGGCAAAGGACTGATAGGAAGGAGATAGGCGGGCAGGAGAGACATGATGGGCGATAGGGTATTGCGTGCTCAGCGAGTGCCTCTTGCGAAGGGCAATGGGAAGGTCAAGGTCGGATACGGGGAGGGCGGTGAGGGAGGTGGTGGTGACAATGTAGCCGGACCCGGTGGATAGCGGCGAGAGGAGGTTCGCGCTCGGAAGGATGGATCGAGACAGGGAGGGATGCGGAGAGGGTGACGCCTCGGGCAAGGGAATCGGGGACGAGTCGGAGGGAGGTCGCTAACCGGGTGGTACCGGTATGCAGAAGGAAGGAGGGATGGGGAGGAGAGATCCTCGCGGGACGGAGTAGAGGTAAAGTATGGAACGTCCTCATGGAAGGTCACATCCGCCAAAGTAACGTGCGGCGCCGATCCGGGAAGTACACACGGTAGCCCTTCCGAGTCCAAGAGTAGCAGAGCAAACACACCCTTTTGAGCACGGGAGCCGGCTTGGATAGGCCAGGGGTGTGATCTTGGACAAAGCGAGTGCAGCCAAACACTCGAGGTGGTAGAGAGAAGAGATCAGCAGCGGAGTCAATCGTCTGAAGGGGAATAGCACCTCACGAGAGCAGCGAGATGGAAGGCGGTTCACCAAGTATGTAGCAGTCGGAAACGGCTTCGCACCGAGATGCGCGAGGTACCCTCATAGCAAGTAGCAGTGTGCGTACCATATCCGAGGAGGTGTCGATGCTTCCGCTCGGCCACCCCGTTCGCTGCGAGGTATATGGGCGAGTAGTCCGATGCACTATGCCATGAGCCGAGACAAAGTTCCTCAATCGCCGTCCGAGGTAAACTCAAGTGCATTACTCAGTGCGGAGGACTTTGACCATCGTCGCGTCTCGAGTAATAATCTCAAGTAGAAAGTGCTGGGCAAGCCCGAGTACCTCCTTTCGACTCTTCGAGATATATGTCCAACTCACCCGGTGTAGTCATCGACAAACACCATGTAGTACTTACCACTGGTAGGAGATGGATGAGGGGCTGGGACCCCAAACGTCACGGTGAACTAAGTCAAAGGGGTGATGGGTAGGTGGACCGGTGCGCGATGGATACGGCGATCTATGGTGTTTCCCTAGTTCACATGACTCACACTGAAACTCAGATAAGCTTAACCAAGGTAAAGTTTCTTTAAGTTTGACAAAACTAGGATGCCCCAATCGACAATGCCACAAAAGAGAGTCATGAAGGGAACTAGAGGAAGCAGAAAGTGCAAAAAGGGCTTGAAGGCCCGTAGATAGAGAGTCGACCACTAGCTCATAGATGCCTCGTCCGTTCTCACGGCTCGATCCAATCCTCGGCCCGTGTCGAGATCCGGAAAACGCAGTGATGAGGAAGAAAAAAACACACCACGGTGAAGGGCTTTGGTGATCGCAGCGATGGACAACGAGGTTGGCGGGGAAATCCGAGGAATATACGGAGCGTCTTTGTAGAGGAAGGGAAGAGGTGGCACGGGGCTGCGAGCCAAGGAGCGAGGACAAGAGCGACCATCAGCAATACGGACATCGGGAATGGAGGTTTCGAGCCGATAGGAAGTGAGGACGGGAGAGGGAAAAAACAGTCATATGGGAAGATGCCCCAGAGTCAATAACCCAAGAAGTCATATGAGGGGTTGAGATAGGCCGGCGTACTGGAGAAGAGCCTGTCCTCCCGCATATGACACCAAAGCTGCTCGTCGGTCTGCAAGAGCCGGCGATGGTGCTGCAAGCGGACAAAGGAGGAGGGCGTGATGCTGAATGTAGGCGGCTCAGGAGATAGCGCGAGGGCGACGGCTCCCGCGGCGGAGGGAGTAGTGGTAGAGGATGATCCCTTCGCCGGGGGACATAGTCGAGGATGCCTTACCTCCCGAGAGGCGGCCGGGGCCCAAGCGAGGCTTCCCGAACTCCTTCCCGAGCACTTCTCGACGGATGAGTCGGCTTCCGCGAGTACTTGCGGGGGTGGATAGGAGTTCGGGTCTTCCCCAGAAGGTGTGCTCTTCCCCGACGCACACAGGAGCCCCGCTGATGCGATGAGTGCTGAAGTCTCGACGGGCTGCGAGGAATGGGAGGTGGGAAGGCTGTCACACTCTCGAAGTGCGGGTGCAAAAGATCTCCTAAGTGGGTATGCAGGGATCCCCCAAGCACTGTCCTCGGATCATGTCGGCCAACTCGGGGACGTAACCCGCTAGAGAAATGCTCCGCTCGGAGCTCATCGCGTACAGTCGAAGTGTATCAAGATCCAAGACCCGAGTGGGCTGATAGAGCTCGAGGTTAGTGAAGATGGCATCAGCCGATCCATAGTAGCTACGGAGAGTCCTAGTGCACTGGCGACATGCAAATAGCTCCTCATAAAGAGTGAAGCTGTCACGGCTGCGTTGCTCTTGTTGGCGTACATCGTCTCCAGCATGAGCCACGGGGCACGAGCGGGAGGCGAGTCATCTTTCGAGCGGCTCCATAATACCGTGTCGCTACACTGGAGATAAGCCGAGAGCATACCGCGGACTCCGGTCGGCTCCTCCAAGTACTCCGGGTCCGATTCCTTCGGCGATGGATCGGTCGAGATGATGCCGAAGGCCATGGGCGTTGAGGAACTCCACGAAAAGCGCCCCTCCGGGGCCCATAGTGGGACCCGTCGAACACGTATGTCGGCTTGGCCGGGGCACTCACGATAGAGTGCTTTTTCGGATTGCCGAGAACAACCCCGTCGCCGAGAGGGCTGAATGACCTCGAGAGGATGACGACACGGTGGTAAAGCTCGGCCATGTGGAAGATCGGCGCTAGGAAGATGGCCGCGGCTATAGGGATATGTGGAGAGCAGGTGGCGACACTTGAGCGGCAAGGCGGCGGCGGGGCAAAGGCAATGACAGACGAGGCGTAGCGAGAGAAGCCGATGTGGCGCGGCAGCAAAGCAGCCAGCGGCCAGGGCTTGATAGCAAGGCGCGAGCGAGCGGCAGACCCAAGGCTTAATCAAGTCGGGCGACGGCGGCGAAGCGCGCGGGCGAGAAGGGCGAGCGGCGGCGAGCATGGCGACTCAGAGTCGGGAGCGACGGCGAGGCGAGCGGGCGCGAGGAAGCGGGCGGCGACGGCGAGCGGGCGACTCGAGGTCGGGGCGACGGCGAGCGGCGAGCGGCAGCGAGGCGGCAGCGAGCGAGCGACGGCAGCGAGGGAGACAATGAGCAGAGCGACTACGGTCAAGATGACGGCGAGCACTGCGAGCGAGAGCGGCTCTGATCGGTTGATGCGAGCAGCGAGCAATAACGATGGCAATGGCAGCGCGACGGCAATGGCGGGAGCGGCGGATGGGCAGGGCGCCCAGAGACACAGCAAGGCAACAGCGCAGCAAGGCGACGGCGTCACGGGGACAAGGTAGGGCGACGCGAGATCGAAGCAGGTCGACGCAGCGCGACGATGAGCTGCGAGGGACGTTCGCGAGTCAATACGCAGATCGACCATGAAACGATACCACCTGATGGCGGGCTGATGGCGGCGACGTCGCGCAGGTCAAGACGCGGCGCGCTTGAGGGCGGCGGCGTCTTAGGAGCAAACCCTAAGTTTTCCCTATCGGCCCGACGGCGGCGCTCTAATACCATGTTAGAAAGAGAACACGATAGGAGAGAGGAAAACAAAAATAGGGTTTTATAAGACATCTACATGCACGAGAGTGAGAGATATATAGAGAGGAGAGAGAGAGAAGAAATAGAGAGAGGAGAGAGGAGAGAGGAGAGAGGAGAGTGGAGAGTGGGCCTTAAGGCCCAATAGGCCTTAACAATAGCAAAGTAATTGAGGATTGAAATTTAGAGAGAGAAATTCTGGGCGAAGAGAGAAATGAAGAACATTGTCCCAATTGTAGTGAGAGAGAAATTCTCACCATAGACCTCAATCAATGACAGCAATCGCTCCACTTCAAATCAGAACAAAGGCATTTGCTGAAAATTTCTCAAACTCCTCACTAAAATCAAAATGATAATTATTCCTCAACTCAATAAACATAAGGGGTTTTTCTGATTTGATCCTGAGAGGTTTTTCTAAGGAGAGTATCAAGAATCTCTAAGTGGGTCATGGCACATTATAATAATTCATATCTGATTCGTAATAAATTGAAAATGTGTATAATTTGATTGGCTTCCAAGCCAGATATTATTGGCATGTTGTGCACTACATTTGGTTGGATGACCTCATGATTATCATATATCTTTTCAACTTCCTTCCTTCTTCACTTGATCGTGTTATTCCTTGTCATCAACTTTATCCTCAATCAACTCCTCTCTCTACCCTTGTGTACTGCATTTTTCCATGATCATACTCCTTAATCCAAACTCGTTTCTTGTGTTCTCGACAAAGTATTTGTTATCTACCAAGGACACAGAGGTTATAGGGTCTACTTTCTTGACACTCATAGATATGTTACTTCAACTAATACTGCCTTCCTCTAGATTAATAAATTTTTATCATTACATGCATTTTTATCATTGTGAACCAATTCTAATTCATAATTAACATGATTTAATGTACATTATCATTCATCTCTTCATGTTTGCATTCATTTTGTTTTTGCACTCATTCGCCCATTTTTTCATAAATTAGCCTTAAAATGGTAAAATTTTCAAGCCAAAATACCTTTGAACTAATTATATGTTTTGAGTTTGCATTGTTTCGAGGCTTGAATGAAAGAAATTTTGAAGACCAACAAAACTTGGAAGATGCTTGAACCAAAAAATTTGAAACTATCATTGAAATGATTTTTAATTTTCTTCCTCTCATATTTTTGCCTTGCAAGATGAATGAAAGTGAATGAAGGTTCAAAATATAATGATTTGGAAAAAAATTTATCCGAATCGAATATATGGATCAAAATATATAGTGATTTGTATTTTGCACAAAAATTCAGATGTGACTCTAAATTTTTCAAAATTTAGATTTTATATCATTTTGAAATTTTATTTTTAATGTTAATTTTTCAAAATTTATTTGTCATGCTGACATGGTAGAGCTGCCATGTGGCGATGTGCCTACTTGGCAATTAGTGATTGGTGGGAGCTATCAAGCTCAGATAGTGCATGCGCATCACACTATCACTTATGCAACACACACAAGGGCCCTCATGTGGAGTGTTGGGATCAGAGGTCGATAAGCCTTCCAAATCTTCAATCAAAACATAAAATGCAACATAATACAATCAATCAGATATTCAAAACATGGGGACACCAAGAATAGATGGTCCTATCATCTATTCTGTATGAGAAAATATACTTACAGGGTTTATTTGAAGGAGTCCTTGAAGCTATTCAAGTGTGTATGCTTGTGCAAGTAATTGTCCTATCATCTATTATGTATGCTTGTGCGAGTAATTGTCCACGTTCACGCTCTTGAGCAGCTGTCCTCAGATCCTTCCTGACGAGCTGAAATCAGTTATCCTCAAATCTTTCATGGCGAGCTGAAATCAGTTATCCTTAGATCCTTCCTGATGCGGTGGAATTTTCGTTCCGTGGAGGAAAATAATCTGGTCGGGTGTACTGTTTCCGTTTATATTAATTATGGATATTTTCAACCAGCAGTATCATGATCATGGGAAATAATTTGAATTATTTCCGGTATTATTAGTAATTCCAATTATCGAATCGTTTTGTTAATTCTTGCTTCAGTGCATATGGTGACTTGGATCGAGATGATTTTCTTGAGTTCTCTTAAGAACGAAAAAATAGTGCTCGTTATAAAAAATAATTTTAATTCGTTAATTGATGGATATATACGTATATGGACTCTAGAGAGAGAAAGTGAAGAGAGGGCTTGGAACTCGAGGTAAGATCTCCTCAATGCGAGCAATAATTTGCATCGCATAAAAACGTACAACAGTTCGTCTATTCATCTCTCTCTCTCTCTCTTATAAGACATGTATCTCTCTATCTTGGACCCCAGCATACGAGATGCATGACGGTCTCCGCCTTCTCCGCCTCCCGCAGCCTCCTCGCAAGAACTGCTTCCTCCGCCGCCCTCGCCGCCGCCGGGCATTCGGCGACGCTGGAGCACCGCCACGTCTGGCCGGCGGCGGAGCTCTCCGCCCGTCGGACGACCTCACTGGACCAGGACTTGGAGCCCTGCAGCGCTCTCATCAAGCTCCTACTCGCGTACTTTAGGCTCATCTCTCTTCGCTTTTCTGTCTTTGCTCCCGGCGTTGGGCAAGTGGACTTAATAGTCTAGGCGTAGAAGGTCCTGGGCAGATTCCAAAATTCGAATTTGATGATTCGGTGATGGACCCAGGCACCTGGTGTCCAAATCTGCGGGCGATATCTCTCTCTCCTCTCTCTCTCTCTCTTCCGCGAGTCTGCAACCGGCAACGGGTGTACAAAATTTCCAGAAGAGCGCGGCCCGCGGTTATCACATAAATAATCATTTAACTGTCTTTCTGGACTTAGAATCTCCGTCGAATCTTCGCATCTTTCATGGGCTTCCCGCGGACGTTAGTTAGGCAGATCGATAGATATATAGATAAATAAATAGAGGGATGTATGTATGGATAGCTCTATGGATTTATGAACGGATGACTGGACAGATGGATATATGAATGAATGGATGGAAAGATAGATGGATAGTTAGAAATAAAGATAGACAGATAGATAAATAGTCATAGCAATGAATGGATAGAGGGATGGATCAATTAGATAGATGAAGAAATGGATACATAGATAGATAGATGAATGGATGGACAGATGGAAGGATAGATGGATTGAGTGGATTGAGTAGATCGTTAGAGATATGGATGCATTGATTGATAGATGAATATATTAAATGATAGAGAGAGAGGAGAGATAGAGGGAGAAAATGAAAAGGAGAGCACTAACTATTGAAATTGATAAGAGAATGCATGCTGAATATGGTAATGGGATGGCATTAATGATGTAATCCAAGGCTATAAATCAGAGATCAGATTACTAAGTTAGATGAAAGATACAAGATTCAAGATCTTATAGAGAATTTATATCTTTATTGGTAATTAATCCCACACATGGAATATTTCAAACCAAGTGAGCAAATACATTCCCAATTAGGTAATATTTTGATTGTTGAAACTTAGTAATGTGATTTGGGAATAATTTATATCATTCCACAAACCCTAAAATTATAGTGATGAAGAAGAAGAATATAATGTTTTATATATAGGAGAGAGAGAAGAACATTTGGACAAGGATAAATAGAGAGGAGAGAGTAGAGAGAGTGGGCCTAATGACATTATTTTGACACTTTCCTCAAGCTAGAGTGTATAAGCCAAACATATCAAGGTTAGGAGAGAAGTGATCTATCATATGAGATGTTGTTGAGGCTTCTGTGAAGATATATGTCAATTGATTTCAAGAGAACACTTGCACCATAATGGCATTCAATCATGATAGGTTTAGTGTGTTTATGAAAGGTCAAACTCCTCTAAGTGGAGATTAGAATATGGTTACTAGAGTTCATTAACATATGTGTATGAAAAGTAATGCCCAAGTTCTCTAGCAGTGAGTGGATCTAAACCATTTCACATGTTGTTTCAACCATTGCTTCTAAGAATACCAAGTAATCATATGACTGATAATATGCAATTTATACATGTAATTATAAAACATTCCATTCTTATGCGTGTTATCATATTTTAAGTGAATATTATTTCATGCAATTTTAATTTATAATATCAAAAAGTATTATTTTAGGGATAATTATGCACAATTAAATAATATATTTTAGAGTAGATTATTCCATCTATATTTGAGGTTATTATTGGGTTTTACTATTAAATAATAAAGAGAAAATAATTTTTTTATAAACTCATTTATTTTTCTAGTTCTATTTTCTAAGAGAGATGAGTGTATTTTCAAAAGAAAAAATTATTATCTTTTTATTTATTAAATTTGAATTTTTATAATGATAGATTATTTATTTTTTATCCAAAAAAATAAATTTAGATTAATTTGGAGTTGTATTTTGAAAGTTACGAATTTTTTAATTTTTAGGATTTTCTTTGAAATTTTCTAAATTTATTTGGATTTATTTTTTATTTTATTTTGATTTTTAAAAATTAAAAAAATAAAATATTTTTTCGCGCACTTACGTGGCACCTGACATTGTAGAGCAAATTATGTGTCACCAGGTGGTGGCGTGTGCACGCGCCACGTGGCACACACGGATATAAGCTAACCCACTAAAGACCACTCTATATTTGTATGTGATTTCCGCCTTGATTTTTGCCTTGTTGGACTATATTTTTAATATTTTTTACACAATTGACGTGGCATGCTCAAAATTGTCTAATCGGTAGAAATAAAACGGATTTAATCTCAGTCCCTCATTTTCACTTAAGTGGGGGGGGGGGTATGTGGCAGCATCTGAGTGGATGATGATTTGTTTTAATAAATGGATCAATCCTGATTCTTCCTCAGAGGAGTTATAACGGCAAAGATTTGAAGATCTATGTGAGAATATGAAACATCGATTCATGATCGCATAGACAAGATTTGGCGACACTCTCTCTTCATGCGATCACATGCCGCGATTTTGATGATCTGATGAAGATCCGAAAGGTCACTACTTAACCATAATGCTTCGCCTCTTCAGATTCCATCGCGACCGTTGATCTCATCAAGGAGAAGATCCGACGGTCTCACCCAATTTCAAAACAATATAAATTCTCTCTCCTTGACAATAAATGTATTCTTGGATGTTTTGAGTAATTGAACTGTTTAGATATCTTAATCCTTCAATCTCTTGTTTTCTTCATCTTCTAGACTCATTTCCGCATCTAAGGACTGGTCGGAAGAAAAAAATTTCAAAAGAATAGGGAGATTTCACCTCTTAAATTCTAAATATCATTTTCAAAAATGAGAAATGAAAAGGCCTTTGATCTGACAATCAATTGGATCATTTCAAGCGTGATTTCAAGTTAGATTATGTCTTTTCCTCCTAATATTTTATCATGTATCATTAGATTTTAATTTTGAAGCTTAGATTAAATTAATTTTAAGAAATTCAATCAAATTCTCTCTCTTTGCGATCGATATTTCTATCTAAATTTTTGCTCCTTGATTTCTCTGCAAATACTGATCCAAATAAAGTGATTTTTGATTCCGTAGATTTTCTTGGAGTCTTCTTTCAAAATTTACTAAAATCCATAATTTCTTACTTCAATTCATTATCTGATTTGATCAAATAGGAAGAATATCTAAAAAAAATTCCCTATTTCTCCATGGATTCAACCCTTATTCACCATTATATTAATTAATTCTTAATTAAAACTTAAAATTGGTGAGTTTGGTAGTTTTTTTACATGTATTCATGTGTTTTCAATAACCATAAAAATTTTCTCGTCAATTAGCACCAATGCATGTAGTATTCAATTGAAAAATTTTTGATCTTCTCTGTCCCCCAACATACATTGATTCAAAACAAGCGTCAACACAAATATGATTGTGATTATTTTATGCAAACCCTCTTCTTGAAGCACATTTAATGTATGAGAGAACTCAAGGAGTACTCCCTATACACTTAATAAAATTCTTTAAAAATTGGTTGAGGACACCGATATCCTACTTGATGTCAAAGAAAGTGCTTGTAAGGTAAATCAGATTTCTTAACAATTGCCCATGCCAGTTAGCATCATCTAACATCAAAGAATCTTCATCCAAAACTTTGGTTGAGCATCCATCAACAAAGATTCTAGTTTGCATCAAAGAAGTCTTTGTTCCCTCTTGAAGGTCAAGAATGTATTCCCTCTAAAGAGAGGACAAGACTAATTGATCTATTTATGAACTCTAACCCAAGAAAATAGTGTGGTGACCCTAAATCATGATTAGGATGTTGATTAGGATAGTCATTTGTGGAAAAAAATTCTACTCATCACTTCAAGTATTGCACTACCTCCAAATGTAGTCTTCTACATTACAATGAGATTTTTCATACATGGAGTGAAGATATAACTAATGATAAGGTGGTTAAACTTGAAAAACCAAGGATATGGAATTTTTTAAGTTTATATAGCTCATCAAAGAAAACATACCTTAGAAGAGTCCCCTTGAGCAATACTGATGGATATCATGTGATCTAAAAGCTAATCACACTTTCCATGTATCTCATTTATGTTCATTGTAGTGAATTTTATTCATTGTCATTCTTATGTGATGTTTGCAATGAAGTCCATGAGCATATGCAATGATTAAGTCAATTATAATGAGATCATAATATAATGATCTCTAGTCTTTAAACATATGTTATAAATATTCTTATTCATGGGATATTAAAGAATGACATCACTTTATATTATCTAATCATACTCATATCATAAGTATAACTGATCATGTAGCCATACGTGTGGAGACATTACAAATAGATATTGGGTGCTATTTGGAGAAATAGTTTACTGAATTGATCCATATGAATCCTTAAATGATAATATACCTAAATGTCAATTAAATTTATTCATCTTGCGGTTGTGTCTGCGATCCTTTAACTTGAGACACCAAAGATATCTTGTTGATGGATGATCATGTTTTGATTATAACCTACGAATCCTTAGCCATGAGATCTCTAAAAATTCATATATTAGATATAATATGGAGTCCTTGAACATGATTATGTGGTCAACATGAGATTGTCTGCCCTCGGTATTTTGAGGAGATTGACTTAAGTAATCAGATGCAATAAAATCCTTGGCCAAGAGGTACTAGAAAAATTGGAGAAGGAGTTCTTGATTATTTCCTCCTCGCATTAATATAACTTAAGTTATTCGTGAGCTTGTAGTCGATGAAGAATTACACATATATGGTAACTGACGAAGTGTTTTAGTGCGGTCGTCAAAACACACAAACGTAGGTCAAACAAAAATTTATAAAACTGAACTCACAAAGATAAGATATAAAATCAAGTAATGTGTAAGTTTCGGGTCGATCCACAAAGAGCAGGGTTCACTTTAATTGCAGAGTTGACTTGGTCAAACTTTGGTTTAAAAGAGGTTTTAAAGAAGTAAAAATAAGATTTAATGAATGGAAATGATATAAATATACTAAATAAGAATTTTAAGAATTGAAATCTCGGATTTGACAGAGAAAAGTCAAAAGTCAAAGTCAAAGCATTGACTTTAACCAATAGTCACTATTTTGTAAAATCAGAGAATCAAAAGGTGTCAGAATAGTACAAAAATTATATATTTGGAAACTAGAGAGAAAATAGAATTTATTGATATAGAATTCGTGATTTTTGTATAAGAAATGGATTTACTATGAATTATTCAAAATCAAATATCAGAAAATCCCCGAAATGAACACCTCAGAGGAAATCTTCAAATTGACTGGTCAAATAAAATCCAAATCTTAAAATTTATATATCAATGAAAATCTAAGAACTAGATTAATCTAAAGAGACCAAAATTATTGAATTCCAATTTATATTTTAAAAGTAATTGACCCTGAAAGTCAACATTTGAATTCTGATGAGAAATGAACAGTGCTCGGTCAAATGTTAAATTGAAGGGTCAAATGAACTCGGAATTTGACGAATTGGCTAGCCACGGAAAGCTGATAAGAAGAGAAATCCAATGAAACCAAAATCAAGTGATTTAAAATTACCATAAGAGAGATATCCTATTTTCAAAATCAGAGATTTTTTGGACTAAAATTTGGGGAAAATGAAGAACACATAGAACTAATTTGCAAAATTAAAGATCTAAACCTAATAAAAACTCAAATTAACTCTTGATAAATGATCAAATCTCACTACTAACTCAATTTCTGCAAGAATGGGACTTCATTTCACGTGGATTGAAGCAAATTTGCTCGATTTCTTCCTCGCGGACGTTTGGAATTTAAGGAGAAAATTCAATGAAATCAAGGAGGAATTTGCGATCAATCCCTCTCCAATTGCTTTGCAATTGAGTCTAAATGTGAGGGGATCACAAAGAACTTAAGATTTTGCTCGAAATTTGCTTAGTTGCTTCACGAATCAATCAAAAGTTAAGAAATAAGGGGAGATACATAGTCTTTTTAAAGGGAATTTTTTCCCGATTTTTGTGGCCGTTTGATCCGGTCGGGAAGTGAGGTTGATGGCCACGATCGCACGATGATCGTGGGCCATCAATCGTGACGTGATGGTGTGCCATGATCTCTCCAAATGCACCACGATCGCGGTTTGATCGCACCACGATTGTGGAATTCTTCCACGAATCTTCCCAGTCGTCCGATCGCATGTCGAGGTGAGTTGGACGGTTCAGATTGTGCACATCAATGTCTTGATGCTCCTCTCCCACGTCATCGCTTGCTATGCCCGTTCGATGAGAATTAGATGCTCTCCGAAGCCTCCACGCATCGCCCCGTGATTGCCAAAATCGCGATAGATCACGACTGTCCGATGAGGATCGCGCATCCGATGAAGATCGGACGCCCTGGAAGCCTCCACGTATCGCAGGTGATGTGCCAAAATCACGATGGCTCTCGTCCGTCTGATGGAGATTAACGTCTCTTAGATGCTCCATGTGTTGCCCATCGATCATCTCACTTAAACGGGATTTAACGCACGTGCTCCATCAATGATCGCGTGGAATCGGGTCCACGCGATCGATGCTCTGGGATCGCCGCTCGTGTATCCGACGTTTGCTGTGCCGCCACGTGTCCTGCAAAGGTAAGAATCCAAGGGAACATAGTCCCACACGGAGGAAAAAGAAAGGAATCCCACGGTTAAATAGTGGGGCGGTTTAACGCTATTGCGTTACCGCCCCAATACTCTAACTAGGGCCCACTAACCCATGGGCCCTTTACACGCCAGCCTTCTTGCCACGTGGTGCCCCTCACGGGCATCCGCGTGGACCCGCATGGCCTCCTGCCACGTGTCCGCGCCTTGTGCGCCACCTACGCCTCGCGCGGGCAACCCCCGACCTTGCCACATGGCCTTAGTGCCATGTCGCATCCGCGCGGTGGTTCCGCGCGCCATGTCAGCTTGCCCGCTGGTCCCGCTCGCCACGTCAGCTCCTGTGGTAAGTAAACCCTTTTTTGTGATTTTAATAAGAAAATTTATTCAAATAAAAATCCAGAAATTCCTAAAATGTTCAGAAATTCATAATTCTCAAAATACAACTCCTTTTTAATCCAAATTTTCTCCATTGTATCATAATTTTCTTCCTTTTTAGCATCATGACATCTAAAATATAATTAACAACAAGAAAATGAGAAGGATTGAGAATAATATCAAGTCTTTCATTAGAAATTCCTTCTTTAAATCATCAAATCATTATTTCCTTGGAATTAATTCTTGAAATCATCTCCTAAAGTCAAAGTACATCAGGGAAAATATGTAATTCATATTATTTTAATCTTGAAAAAATATTAATCATCAATCAAGCATATAATTATCCCTAATTTATGCAGAAATATGAACTTTAGTAAAATGGTATTCTAATGGAGAAAATTCTTAAAATCAAGATAACATGCATCTTAATTACATAAAATAAGCATGAATATGAGTGAAATAAGATAAGAATTTAAGTTATAAATGCATGTTATCAGTAACCGATGACGATAAGGTTTTATATGAGAGTTCTTACACACTCCATATCTCCTAGGGTATATGGTATAGCTTGACACCCAATGAGCTAGCAACTCGACGTATCGATTGAGTTAAATTGATCTTTAATTAATTAATATATATATTTATGTAGATAATTCATAAAAGTTTTACTAATAAGATGTTATTGGGTTTATAGAGTTCTTAACCTTTTGAGATATATGAACGTAGAGGGTGGCATATATAAGGTCTATAGATGTTGGTAAATATAGACATAAATATAAGGGTTTTTATGAAAAATTTATATACCAAATGTCTATAAACAGGGAGAGAGCAACCACAACTCAAGGTGCCCATGCAAGCCTTGTAGAAATTATCACTTTTCTTCTTTTTCTCTCTTGATGAGTAGCTTTGAAGAGGAGATCCAACCATCTCGAGATTATGTGGATACTGCCAGAGGCTAGAAATTTTGAAAAACTTTGAGAACTCATTTAAGTGGACCCTGTAAGTATGCTTTCTCACACCTAGATGATATGACCATCGGTTCTTTATATTTTCTGAATATTTGATTTAATATTTGATTTTTTAATCAAATTTTTAAAGCTTATCAACCTCAGATCCCAACAAACACACCAAGAATTTGTTCCATAAAAACCTACTCATTCAAGTCATCATAGGGAAACATTAGATATATCTAGTGATGGAGAGACTAAGTTTACTGAAACATGAGAAAAATTAAAAGTTGAATGGATTTTAGGAAGACAACTATGGATAAAGTCATCCTTTGGATAACACCATAAGCTCGAGAGAAATCTCACGAGACTAAAAGAGATTTAGGATGAGCAAATAAAGTCATCAGTGTTATACTTCAAGGTGAAAACTCATTGATATGGCACTAGATCTCATGTGTTGTGGCCTTCTGTGAGTGTTAAAGTTGAGATCCAAGAAAAAATTCCACTCAAGTACCTTTGGGGCTTCAATATACATCTAGGGCAATGACTTAGAGTCCAAAAACAAAGCAAAGGTATGAAATATAGCATGAAAGTCTTTGTCATGATGTTGAATGCATAAATGTGTATGTTATGTAATCAAAAAGATATGATGTTTCAATCAAAAGATAAGTGGGAGGCACTATTATTAATTATTCTAGTGATGGAATTAGCGGTGCATACAATGGAGAGATGACCATAGATTCATGTGTAATAGTTTTGGTGATGATAATGGGTGTTGGAAGGGGTCTGTAGAGGAATCTAGTAGAAAATCAATAGGTGGAAATGTGGATGCCCTAAGAATAAGTTTGTGAAAAAAATAAATAAGGAGGGGTATGATGAAGTGAATCTGTGAGGTCGTTGAAAACACGCAGACATTCTTTGAAATTGAATAGCACTACCAAACTCACCAATTTAGAGAAATAATCATAAATTGAATAGCATAGAGGTGAATAAAGGTCAAATTCACAGAGAATTAAGGTATTCTTTGAAATTTTATCAAATTGGATGATGAAATGAGGTGGGAAATTAGGGATTTTGATATATTTGGAAAGATCACTCAAAATTGAATCCACGGAATAAGAAATCACAGAATTTGGATGAAGATTCACGGAGAAATTGACAAGCGAATTAGAGAGAAATTTCCAAATGCGAAGAGCGTGAAATCCAAAATTAAAAAAAAAATTGACTAAATCTATAATTCTAAATTACAATCTAATGATACAGGATGAAAGATTAGTAGAAAAGACACATATTCTAACCCGAGATAGCAATCAAAATGATCCAATTGATCGCCGGATCAAAGGCTTTTCATTCCGCGATTTTGAAGACAATCGTCGACATTAAAGAGGCGAATTATCCCTACTCTTTCAATGAAATCTCACTTTCAACCCCTCTGTGGACACGAAAATGTGTCTAGAAAGATGAAGAAAGTGAGAGATTCAAGGATGGTGGTGTCTAGATAGTTTGATTACTCAAAAACATCTAAGAATGATTTACATCGTCGAAGAACATCTCAATTTACCAAATTTGGTGTAGCCGTCGGATAACGTTGGACCAGAAATGGACCGTCGAGATCTCGCCACATCGCACGCGAAGAAGTAATGTGTCAAACAGTTGCCGTTTGATCTTGATTTGATGCTCTAGATGAGTTTTTGTCGGTTTTAATCTCAGCCGTTCTAACTCCTCAAATCGATAGCTGAGATTAAATCATTTTTAAAACGATTCACCGATGAATCCGATTGGGCCACGTACCCTCAGACTTAAGTGACGATTGATTGTTTTAATTTAACGCTTGAATCAGAACGCTCCACGTGACGCCAAGTTACATGCGCATGTTAAAACAAAATATAGTCCCGCATGAAGAAAATTCCAGGTGAATGTGCACATATTTAAGTAAACGCGAATAAGTAGTTAGCAAAAATCCTTAACAAGGTGCTTTCTCCTTATTCACACTCACATGCGTACACACGTGCACGCGTGCGCACATATACACGTGTGTGACAGGTGACGATCTCATATGTCGCCACGTGACATTGTCGTTTTGGTCTGTGCCACATCAGCACGCGATATAAAAGTAATTTTTATTCATTTAATTCAAAATAAATCAAATTAAATTCATAAAAATTCATAAAAAATCAAAAAAATTCTAGAAAAAATCCTAAAAATTAGAAATTTCATAACTTTCAAAATATAACTCCAAATTAATCCAAATTTATTTTTTTAGATCATAAATTAAATTATCTATCATTCTAAAAAGTTAAATTATTTAAATAACAATAGAATAAATTTTTATTTAAAAAATACACTCATTTCTCTTAGAAATTAAATACATGAGTATATAAAAAGTATTTTCTCTTATTATATAACATTAAAACCCAATTATAATATCAAATATAGATGTGAATAATCTACTCTAAAGTATATTCTTAAAAATGCATAATTATCCCTAAAATAATATATTTTGAGATTATAACTTAAAATTGCATAAAATGATAGATATGCGCTCAAAGTATGAGAACATGCATAAAATAAAATGTTTTATGCCTTAATTTGCATTAATAATCATATAATTGTATGTCAAAATTCCATGTTATCAGGGTCTATGATGAGCATAAATCAAGAAATTTCTAAACACATAATTATGCATAAAAATAAAATGACTTTACTATTATAGTGATAAAATCAATAAAAGCCTCCGAATATGGGTCTAGTCCACAAGGAATTTTGGGGCTTGAATGAAAGAAATTTTGAAGACCAACAATAATTGGAAGATAATTGGAAGACCAACAATATTTTGAAACTGATGACCTATCATTGAAATGATTTTTAATTTTCTTCCTCTCATATTTTTGTCTTGTAATATAAATGAAATTGATGAAGGCTGAAATATAATGATTTGGAAAAAATTTCATCCAAATTGAATATATGGATCAAAATATATAGTGATTTGTATTTTGGGAAAAATTCATATGTGACTCTAAATTTTTTAAATTTTAAATTTTATATCATTTTTAAATTTTCTTTTTAAGGTTAATTTTAAAAAATTTATTCGCCATGTTGACATTGTAGCGCTGCCATGTGACAATGTGCCTACTTGGCAACTAGTGATTGGTGGGAGCAATCGAGCTCACAAGGCACCCACGCATCACACTAGCTATCGCTTATGCAACACACACAGGGGGCCACCATGTGGAGTGTTGGGATCTGAGGTCAATAAGCCTTTCAAAACTTCAATCAAAACATCGAATGCAATAGAATACAATTGAATCAGGTATTCAAAATATGGAGACACTAAGAACATATGTTCCTATCATCTATTGTGTATGAGAAAACATACTTACAAGGTTCACTAGAATGAGTGCTTGAAGCTATTTGAGTGTTTAGCCTCTAGCGCTATCCGCAAGATCTCCGGATGGTTGGATCTCCTCTTTAAAGCTCTTCGCCAAGAGAGAAAGAGAAGAAAGAAGAAAATTCTCATAAGGCTTCCATGAGAACCTTGAGTTGTGTTCATTCTCCCCCTATTAATAGACATTTAGTATATGGATTTCTTACAAAAATCTCTCATAACTATGTCTATGTCCAGCAACATTCAAAGAGTTAGCCCAATAAGATGTTGATATTTTAATCAATGATATTATTTTAGAGTTATAGGAAAAGAGGTTTGATGAATAATGTTCTGATTAATGCAAAAAGTATGTAAGTGAGCTTGAGCAAGTTCAAATGCATTGTTAGTATGAAGAATGCTTTCATAAACTCTACTAAAGTAACCTTGGAGAGATATTTCTCCTTGATTACACATGAAAAAGGGATCATGTTAGTTTTCTTATTATAAGTGTTCTCCATGGTGAGATAGTTCATGGGCAATTCAATGGGCAAGAGTCCCCACAAAAATGTCTTGATGCTCTACAGCATTCAAATTAAAATTGCTAGAATCAGTATGCGCCCATGTAGAATTGGTAGAATTTCTTAGGGGTGATGCAGCGTGGTCACTAATAATATAAGTTTCACAAATTCAATTACATGATTATCAATTTATTTTAATGTGAAATTCATACTCTCTTGATAATTTTAGCTTGAAAATCATGTGTTGACATATTGTCATTTTACCCTAGGTGTCATTTGTGAATGGCTTTATGGTAATATTTAGATCGCATGCGTTTGACCTTTTTTAAGGTCAAAAACTTTAAAATTTAACAATATTCACGATTTTTGTGATTGGAGGACTTATGTACATAAAAGGATGAAAAGAATAAGATAATAAGGATGAGAAATGAAGTCAACTTTAATTTTTTAACTTTAATAATGATCTTAAATCAACCAAAGATAAAGAAACTAATTTTCTCCTTTTTTATTTTTGGTTTGATAATTTACGATCCTTTATAGAATTAAATTTTTCGATCTATTGCCCAAAAAATGAATAGAAAAAAGGCCTTGTATTTTGACATTTATGAATTTTTTAGTTGTAACGAATTTAATGATTTCAAGGTTTTTTAGAATATTCAACTGACCCCAAAATATCTTAGATATTGAAAAAATATTTAACAGCCTTGTGGTAGACTTATTTCTGGTTTTTCACCTAACAATCCTCCCACAAAAATAGCCTCTCGCAGTTCAAGAACACTTTCATTGAATAGCTTTTTAGTCTCTCAACATTCTCCACGAAGAAGATGATTCTAAATTTCTCACACTGAGACCTATCTGTAAATGATACCCTATGAATCCTTAAAAGTTCTTGTCTCTCAAGGATTCCATTATTTATCAGAAAATTTTATAAGATGCTCTAAACTAACCAAAGAGAGAATGCCTATTGTTGAAAAGATAAAGCCTTGAGTTCATATTTTCTATCTTGCCAGTCGTGATCTTCCCTTGAAGTGCTTATATAATACCTGCAATATCTATTCCTACACTATTCTAGGATTGCATAATACCTTCCTTTTGTTTAATATTATCTTTTTAGATATTCTCTAAACTCTAAAAGTAAATGCATTAAAAATTTTATAAATCCTATATCTATGATTTTTCAGTGTAACTAAATTTTATATCGATTATTTGAATACTTTGCATCAAATTTATTTATCATACTTTTTTGACAAGAAAATCGAGACGATAGTTAATCTTTAGTATCTATTAAATTCCATGACAAGACTATTTTGTTGCAAATTATTTGGTTTATGAACTCGCATATAATGAAATCTTGCCACCATTAATGCACTTTGGTCATGAACTCACCATCTTTCTTGTAATGCAATTTTCTTAGTAAAGATAATGAGAAGTGGGTTGATCAATCTAAAGGAATATGAAATCCAAAATACAAGATTTGATAATTTCATAATCTTGAAATATTTCCTCTCACTTCCATTCCATGATGTAACATTTGAAATCACTTCATAATTTGAAATATTTTCCCCCAATTCTACTCAAAGATGCAATTCTCATGTGATAAGAATTTAATTATTTTTTTTTCCAATGATTTACCTCTTCAACAATTCTATCAAATTAATATTATGTTTATATTTTTTATTATAAAGTTGACGATAGAATATTTTATTTATAAAGATAATTATCTATGAGTCCAGTCTTGGCAGTGGAATACCACAGAAAGTCAGAGGTCCCACTGGGTTTGCCACGTGTAACCATCCGATTGGAGGTTTCAGAAATTCGTCGATAACGCCTCTCCTTCTGACCTCTCTTGCTCGGAGTGGAAGATCAGTTGGCAATGGCGTCAATCTCGTCGATTCCTTTTACGGCGACGGGTCAGGTCTCGGAGAGAAGGATTTCGGCTTCTGGATCTCGTTCTTATGGCTCATATGCTGTTAGATTTTCGGGGTTCCGGGGGAGAGTGGAAATTTCTGGTCGCCAGATGGCTGTTCGGTGTGTTGCCTCTTCCGGAGGTGAAATTATTGCGTTCTCCTTCTCTCCCATCATTTTTTTGGCTGTTATAAAGGGAGTATTTGGTGTGATAAAGTTTTTAATCTTATTCCTCTGTCCAGTTAGATTAATCTGTGTGGTTATTCTCATTAAAAATCGATTCTTTCATATTTTCGACACGCGAGGACATTATTTACAGTTATATGGTGAAAATTTTGGAGTGATTGTTCTGTTATATGACACTTGCGTTTCAAGTGTGATATGCTATTCCATTATCGAATTAGATCAATCTGCTTGGTTACGTAAAAATCGATCCTTTCATATTTTCGAAACACGATATTTAAAGAACTTGGGTTTTTACCAGAATTTTAAGTCCAGAATCTTCTGGAGATTCAACCTTCTAGATTATTATCCATAGAAATAATCTTTTATGGTTTTGAAACACGATGATGAAATTACTTTGCTTTTTGATACGATCCTGCTGGGGGATGTATCGGAATGACAGAGAGAAGAGAGGTGGAAGTGAGTGAACAAAAAAGGTTTTTGGCTGAAACCGTAATTTGGTGAAACCCTAATTTGCTGTGTATCAGGTTTTTGACTGAAATTTTAAAACAACTTCTTGTGAAGTAAGCAGCCTGATTCCTTTTCCTTCTCTATCAGATTCAGCTTTACCGACTGTATCAGAAACGAAGATGAACTTCCTCAGAGCATACAAGCGCCCAATCCCCAGCATATACAACACAGTATTACAAGAGCTTCTTGTGCAGCAACATCTGATAAAATACAAGAAGAGTTATCAGTATGATCCAGTTTTCGCGCTTGGGTTTGTGACAGTCTATGATCAATTGATGGATGGATATCCATATAGTGATGATCGTGATGCAATTTTCAAAGCCTATATCGAGGCTTTGAAGGAGGATCCTGAACTTTACCGGTACTTTCGCTTCTACATTATGATATGGTCGATTATGTTTTATCATACATATGCATAATTATAATTGATCTGATTTTTTGTGGAATTATCTCTTGAAGATCTGATTCGCTGAAGATGGAAGAGTGGGGACGGGCGCAGAGCGCAAGTTCTTTGGTTGACTTTTCTTCGAGAGAGGGGGAGGTTGAAGGATTCTTAAAGGATATTGCTCAGAGAGCTGCAAGCAAGGGGAACTTCAACTATAGCAGGTTCTTTGCTGTTGGCCTCTTTCGCCTGCTAGAGTTGGCAAATGTCAAAGAGCCAGCCGTCTTGGATAAGGTATTCATCTCTTTTTCCCCCCTCCCCTTTCTCTCTGTGAATGTCTCTCTCTCTCTCTCTCTCACCCACACACGCTCTCTCCCCTCTCTCCCTCTCCGTGTCTGTCTCTCTCTCTCTCTCACTCACACACACACACACTCTCCCTTTTCTCCCTCTCCGTGCATATCTCTCTCCCTCTCTTTGGGTATGTTTCTCTTATCTCTATCTCCCCCTCCCCCTCCCCCTCCCTCCTCTCCCTCTCTGTGTATGTCTCTCTCATCTCTCCCTCTCCCCTCCCCCTACCTCTCTCCCTCTCTCTCTGTGTATGTCTCTCTCTCACATGCACTCTCCCTCCTCTCTCTGTGTATGTCTCTCTCTCACATGCACTCTCCCTCCTCTCTCTGTCTCCATCTCTCTCTCTCCCTCTCTCTCCTCTCTCTCCCTCTCCGTGTATGTCTCTCTCTCTCTACCTCTCTCTCTGCAAGTCTCTCTTATCTCTCCCTCTTTCTCTACCCCTTCCCCTCCCTCTCCCTCTCCCTCTCCTTCTCCTTTTGTCTCCCTCTCTCTCCCCCCAATCCCTCTCTCTCTCTATCTCTCTTTCCCCCTCTCCCTCTCTCTGTGCTATATATATATCCCCCTTCTCTCCTCTCCATGTATGTCTCTATCCCTCTCTCTGTGTATGTCTCTCTTTCTAGCCCTCTCTCCCTCTCTCTGGGTACACCTCTTTCTCTGCCTCTCTCCCTCTCTCCGGGTACACCTCTTTCTCTGCCTCTCTCTCCGTCGTCAGGTCCCTATAAATCTCTCTCGTCTCATGTCCTGATTTGTAGTTGAAAATAACTGTTATGATTAGAAAAACATTATTTTCATTATCCCAATCGCACATAGGGGATGGAATACATTTTTGCATCCAAATGTAAACACGTGTTTGAATTTCAGAATTTTCATGAAATATTTGTTATGAAAAAATTTAAGCACTTGTTAATTTGAAGTTTGATGTCTGATTTTGTTGTTGTTTCTTGGAAAGCTCTGCACTGCCTTGAACATAGAAAAACGGAGTGTAGACAGGGATCTTGATGTGTACCGGAATCTTCTCTCTAAACTAGTCCAGGCAAAGGAGCTCCTCAGGGAATACGTGGACAGGTACAAACACACTCACACACAAACTCTTATCATCCATCTCTCTCTCTCTCTGTGTCTCTCTCCCCTCCCACCCCCCTTTTCTCTATCTCTTACTTATGCACATACTCTCTCAGTCAAAGTATAATTTGTGTTTTTGATCATCAGTATATCTGGTCTCTTTCTCTCTTACTCTCTCACTATTGAATCATCATGGTTATCATCACTCAGCTTCCTCATCCCTCTTTCTTTCTCTCGCTGTCTGTCCGTCCATCTACCCCTCCCTCCCCCTGTCAATCCATCAACTAATCTTTTTGTTTTGGATTTTTTTCTCTTCACTTTTGCCCCATAGGTTGTCTTTCATCTCTTTCTCTGGCTGTCGACCTATTCACCTTCTCTTCACTCATTTTTAATCTCTTCCTCTTCTCCCCATTTTTCAACCAATTTTTTCTTATCATCTCTCTATCTCTTCTACCATCTTTCTTCCATGTGGATCTCTTTCACTCTCTGGACAAACCCCAACTATGCAAGATTGCACTGACTGTAGAATCTGTCTGACTCTGTCCTCAGGGAGAAGAAAAAGAGAGAGGAGAGAGCAGAATCCCAGAAGGCAAATGAGGCAGTCACCAAGTTCCTGGGCCTCACTGATTTCAACATCTACACAGTATAATTCCCTGCTTCCAACTTGTATGATGAGACCCAGATTGACCTCTCTTCTCTCTCTATAAATGTCCAATGCCATGTTTATTTTTCTTCCTGGTTTTTGTTTGTCGGCAATTAGCTGGATTTTCCGGAGCATTAGTTCTCTCAAGCTGAGCTGATAGTTGATGTCTCTCATTCCCCTCAAATCTTGACATTTTGTGGCAGTTTAAATATTCAGAAACGAGAGATAGAGATGGGTGGGAGATTGATATCTCTATCTCCAGACATCTTTCTCATATTAAATTTTCATTCCCTTTTTAGGCAGTTAACTGGATTTTCTTAGCCGTAATCACGCACTTCTAGATATTTTTAGAGAACTCAAAATGAAGGCCAATTCAATGTCCTGAATTGAGTATACACATGACAATGCTTTTGTCAACCATAATGAAGTCCACTCACAATACAAAAATGAACTTACTTCAAAGTACATTCTACTTACAAAAACATTTATACAATTTTGATGGGTCCCAGTGCATGCCAAATGAGAATTTTAGATGAGAAGGAGAGAAAAAAATGTGAAATCAAATTGTGAAGCTCTGCAGCATTGCTTGATCAAAGTATTGCCACATAATGAGCTCTAGCCACCCACTTATTCCCTCACTGGTGATTGTGACTAGTATACCCAATTGACATTTGATGATTTGAGATGAGATTACAAGCATCCAATTATAGAGGAGGAGAGAGAAATAAAAATATTCTCCATATAAGAGTAAGGTCATCGACTGAGGACTAACCCTTCTAATAAGATAACTCTAATAGTTTAACACTCCAACACTCCCCCTCAAGCTAGAGCGCATAGATCAAACATATCAAGCTAAGTGCCCAGGGAATCATATGACCCATTAGTGAGGCACTGAGTGAAAATGACAGCTGACTAGTCTAATGACGACACAACTGGAGATGAAATAATTCTCTTCAATTACTTATCACGGATGAAATGATAGTTCAACTCAATGTGCTTAGTCTACTCATGTAATATAAGAATTATGGGAATAAAAATGACAGCTTAGTTGGCATAGCACATACATATAGGTGTTAGAGCTATAATGCCCAAGTCTTGTAAGAAAGACGGTAGTCATATCATCTCACGAGTATTAACAGCTATAGCTCAATGCCCAACTTGCACACTGGAACAATGAAACTACTTTTTGTTTTTTAGAATACCAAGTGATCAAATTACCTTCCAACATATCTTGCATCAGAATAGGCAAAAAATTGAAGTTGAACATGTCACTGATAGATAAGTCTTTTCTAGGAGCGAGCTTGATGTACATGAGAACCCATGATTTACTCTCTTAGCACACCATGCGACGTTTTGCATGAACTCATTAAGGACACTAACATCATGAGTAATATCATGGTGAGTGATAATTAGATGGATCCTTTTCCTGAGTAGAAACTGATATTAGTTAGTGTTGAGATTTAAAGTCAATAAGCCTTGCAAAATTTTGATCAAAATATTTAGTGCAGTGGAATACATTGAATCGGATATTAGAAACATTGAGGTACCAAGAATAGATGATCCTATCATCTAGTATGTATGAGAAAACTATTGGGATCTGAAGTCAATAAGCCTTCCAAAATTTTAATCAAAACATCGAGTGGAGAGGAATACATTACATCAAATATTCAAAACACCAAGGCACAAGAATAGATGATCCTATCATCTAGTATGTTTGAGAAAACATACTTACAAGGTTCACTTGGAGTTCTTGAAGCTATTCAAGTGTTTAGCCTCTAGCGGTATCCACACGATCTATGGATGGTTGGGTCTCCTCTTCAAAGCTCTTCACCAAGAGAGAAAAATAATTAAGAAGAGAATTCCAACAAGGCTTGTATGGGCACCTTGAGTTGTGGTCATTCTCTCATTATTTAGAGACATTTGGTATTTGGAATTTTTATAAAAACCCTCATAATTTTATTTATATTCACTAACATTCATAGACCTTATGTGTGTGACTTTCTAGGTCCATATATCTCACTAGTTAATAACTCTATAGACCCAATAACATCTTATTATTCAACGTTTATGCATTATCTAGATAAACATATAGATTAATTAATCAATGATCGATTTAACTCAATCGATAGGATGAGTTGTCAGCCAATTGAGTGCAAAGCTACACCACGTACTCTACGAATTAAGGAGTATATAAGAACTCCAGTGTAGAATCTTATTGTCATTAGTTACCATATATGTATAATCCTTCGTCCGCACAAGACTCATCAATGACTTATGGTATGGTCAATTATCAAACCCTAATCAATCACTCAAGTTAATACTGATGAGTGGGGAAAATCATCGGGAACTCCTTTTCTTATATTTCTACTACCTTGGACAAAGATTTAATCGCATCTCATTCCTTGAGTCAATCTCTTCAAATATCGAGGGCGGACAATCCTATCTTGACCACATAATTATCTTCAAAGACTTCATGCTATATTTACTGTATGATATTTTAGAGATCATGTAGCTTAGAATTGGTAAGTCATAATCAAAACATAGTCATTTATCTAAAATATATCTTTGGTGTCTCAAGTCAAAGGACCAGATACACAACTATGACACATACAAATTTGATTGGTTGTTAGGTATAATACAATTCATGAATTCATACAAATCAATTTAATGAACTATTTCTTCAAATAGTACCCACTATCTATCCTTGGTGTCTTCACATTGATGTCTATAGGATCAAACCACACTCATTATATGAGTTAGATCAAATAATGTTATTCTTTCTAGATAGTTTGATGTACTTCTCGAATATTGATAACATGCAATCTTAACATGATAATAAATGATTATTAGTGTAAAATAAGGCATAAAACATTCTATTTATATGCATGTTATCATAATTTGAGTGTATTTCTATCATTTCATGCAATTTTATGTTATAATCTCAAAATGCTTTAATTTAGGGTTAATTATGATGAATTAAAGATAAATGATTTTATAACCTATCTTTACTTGAGATTATAAGTGGTTTTTAAAGTTAAATAATGAGAGAAATCATTTTTATAAACATTCATTTAAAATTTCTAAAGTTAAAATCTTAAGGAAATGAATGTATTTTTTAAATATAAATTAAATATCTTGTTATTTAAATATTTTTGCTTTTTATAATGACAGATAATTGAATTTCAGATCCAATGGAAAAAATCTGGATTAATTTGGAGTTATATTTTGAAAGTTATGAATTTTCTAATTTTTAGGGATTTTTTCGGATTTTTCTGAATTTATTTTGGATTGTAAATCGATTAAAACAATTAAAAAAATAATAAAAAGCGGTTTATTTTCGTGCGGGACCCACGTGGATGCGACGTGGCACGCAAGGCCGCGTCGCAGAGCCATGCGGACCCATGCGAGCGCCTGCGTGGCACGGAGTGACGTGTGCAATATTTATATTTACTCGTATTATATAAGGTTATAGTACATATAAGCATCCGATATTTTGGATTTAAGCTAAACTTATAACTCGCCGCTCCTTATATACCCAAATCTTTCCATTAATTTTATCCGTGTGGGACTAACTTACTCTTGTTTTAAGTTTGCAGGACACGTGGCTGAAGGCGATGCGTTGGATTAAAGGAGGTGTGGATTGTCATGCGTTGATGAAGTGGACACGAGGTCCACCGGATCACATCGGTGCACGTGCCTTAAATAAAGAGTTATAACGGTCTAGATGTAACGCGTGATCGTTGGATCGCGATCCAGTGGAGGCAAAGCTGATGCGTTTTATAACGCATATCGCGAGGCTTCATCGGGAGCATCCATCCGCGATCCAAAGGCTGCGATTTATTCATAACGGTTCGAATTCACGTGATTAATCTAGATCTTTGATGGAGATTAAAACGCCTCCATCCGACGGTTACGCCTTAAATCACCTATAAATTAAGGTGTTCTTCGATTTTGTAAAACATTCTTGGATGATTTCGCTCAATTCATCTATCTATACACATTTATCCTTGAATCTCTCACTTCTAATCTCTTCTAGACTCGTTTCCGCGTCCACGGAGTGATTAAAAGGGAGATTTCGTCGATCGATTAAGGAGAATTAGTCTCTTGAACACCGATGTTTGCCGTCAAAATCGCGGAATGAAAAGCCTCGATCCGGCGATTAATTAGATCATTTCGATCGCTATCTCGGGTTAGAATACGTGTTTTCCCTCTAATCTATATTCATGTATCATCAAATTGTAATTTAGGATCGTAATTTAGTTTAATTTTGTTTTCAATTTCGGTTTTAGTTCTTCCAATTTTTGGAAATTTCATCCCACTTCGCTCTTTGATTTCTCCGCGATTACTAATCCAAATCGAGTGATTTTTTATTCCGTTGATACGTCTTTGAGTTATCTTTCTAAATCTACCATTTTTCCTAATTTCTATCACCAATTTATCGTCCGATTTGATCAAATTCCAAAAGATCTCTCGAAAATACCTTATTTTTATGTTGATTCCACCCTTATTTACTATTATACCCCTCAATTCGAATTAATTTCATCAAATTGGTAAGTTTGGCTTTATTTTTTACACGAATCGGTGTGCAATTAATGACCGCATCGATTCGTTCCGTCAAATATCCCACAAATAGGAATATTTAGAACATATATTTAAAGATTATATTATGATCTCATCATAATTCACTTAGTCATTTCATAAGCTCATGGAATTTATTACAAACATCACACAAGAAGGAAAATGAATAAATTTTATTTAAACGAACATAAATGAGATACATGGAAGTGTGATTGGCTTATAAGTTATAATATTCATCAATTAGAATCCATTATCATTGTTGAGCTAGTTTTCTCAAACTTGGGTCATGCCTCTAAGGGGTCATATAGCCGGTTGATCACATGCAATTTATACATATAATTATATGATTATTAATGCAAATTTACGTATAAAACATTTCATTCTTATGCATGTTATCATACTTTGAGTGCATATCTATCATTTCAAACATTTTTTAAGTTATAATCTCAAAATAAATTATTTTAGGGGTAATTTAGGCATAATTAAATAATATATTCTAGATTAGATTATTCTCATATATATGATGACTATAAGTCACACATCAAACTATGCCTAAAGATAAGCTTTGGTAGTAGAGATACCAGCCTCATATTTGCCTATCAAGTGAATGTCTCCCACAAATCTCCTAGATGTGGTCTTTCACATCATAGTCAGATTAGTGTCACATGGGGGTAAAGCCATTTGAAGTGAAAACGATACTAAATTTTACAAACTTGGTTGAAGACTTTGTTTGAGCCCACAAATAGTTTGGAGAAGAAGGAGAATCATGTAGTCTTGCTATTGTGCAGCATACCCAAGAGATTTCTCGATAAAAGCCTAGTCCTATAGATCATTAGAGAAATGATTTGAAAACATCTAATCAATGAAGAGACCAATCTTAATTGACTACTAGAAATAAAAGAACTCGGATAGATTTCATGCAAATGATCGCTGAGAAAGTCTCAATATAGTCAACGCTGTGATCCCAGTGAATCCTCTAATCACCAACCAAGCCTTGGGGCAAGCCACTATTTCATCACAATGGTATTGAAGGGTGAAAAGCCACTTTTTAAGTCATAATGTTGGTATTAGTGGGAATGGTGCTAAGTCCCATGTATTGAATAGCACGAGGGCACAATACTCAAGATCCATAGCTGCTTTCTACTTGGGTACTTGAAGAGCTTCATGATATGTATTGAGAAATGAGTCAAAAGACAAGCCCGAGAAAAAGTTTTGGTGGGTGGGATGAAGGCTGTCATTGGAGACAAAGTGAGCTATGGGATGTTGGGTACTAGAATGTTTACCCTTAAGAAATGCAATGGAAAGGGGGAGACAATAAGGAGGTAGACCACTAGCTGGAGAGATAGAAGGCAATAACAGAGTGAATACAAACATCAAAGTGTAGGGATAAATCTAGGGCCTACACAGTGGAGAGCAAGGTATCATCATTAAGGGGAAAATGGATCCATCTATTTTCATCAAGCATACCAGTCGAGGATGTATATTTTAGCAATACATTTTGGTGACATTTACTTGACGAGGAGTGACTTTGAAGAAAATTCTCAAATGAAAAGCTATCTTTAACCTCAATTTATTCTCAAAGACATTAGGAACCAAATTTCTTGGTTATTGAGTTTGCTAATTAATCGAGCAGGATGGTGTTATCTCATAACATGCATTTTTTATTATAATTATATGATCCAGAAGCACTTGTAATGCATAATTCATGTCATTATGATACATGTTATCATTTTTTATTATAGTTTTATAAATCCCATGTCATTTAGCTCAAATTCTTAAAATGTACTTTTTAAGATAGATTTGTGCAAATAATGAGTTTGACCTTTCTTAAGATTATCTTTTTTATTACCCTATTTTACTAATAATTTAGAATTTGAGATCTAAGAAGATTGAATTTTGAAAAATAAAGAGGGAATGAAAGGATTCTGATCTAGATACAATCACTAACTTGACCTATTTTGGTACTTTCCATGATAATTTATTCAAAATTATGGAAAATTAATTTGACTCTCTTTATGATTTTCAATGTAAATCACATAGAACTATGGAAAATTAAATTTTGTGTTTAACAGAAAAAAATTAGTGGAAAAGGATTTATATTTTGAAAGATTTGATTTTTCTAATGTTTAGGGATTTTTGAAAAAAAGGGAATTTTCTCATTTTATTTTAAAGGCAGAAGGCTAAAATATGGGGAGAGATGGCCTACATGCCACGTGGCATGTAGCTTGAAAGCCAGCGAGGTAGCAAGCCATCCAAGTGACACTAACGTGATGCTTATTCATTGCATTTGTCGTGCACTTGAGTGGTCTCACATGTCGCTTCTTCATGTGTCATGTAGCACTTCTGAGCAAATGAAGTCTAATGAGTGCTCTATGGTTGATTTGACGTATTCAAATCTGAAATCTATTTATAATCAATTTATTCTAATTATTTATTGTGTGGGATTATTTATGTTCTTTCTTTTGTAGGACACTTGGCAAATTAAGAGCATTCTGATCAATCGAGGCAAATATGGAGCATATGATTCAGTGGACCTAAGTCCACTATAACATAAAATTTAACTCCAGACATTGCTGTAAATAAGGGAAGATCAAAGGCCATGAATTAATTAGTGGATAGGCCATTCACTCGAGGATAAGTGGCATGATTTTTAGTGTTTGCATCACACCAAATGGGTTGTTGTTCAAAGCATTGTTTCTTCTTTGGCAACAAGGGGATATGATAGAAATATAAGTATCCCATCCATCAGATGGCTAGAAAGGCTCCTAACTGTTGATATTCATTAATGCCTTATCATAGGGCCACATGATGCGATTTTGCCCATCCATCAATAATTCCACATAATCTCACATAAAAATAGGAAAAAAAAATGCAAAATCATCAATAATTGGTGAAAGAAATGATTTCAAGGTCAATCAACAAGTTCTCATAATCTCACACCAAAATATGAAAGAAATGAAAAATCATCAATAATTGGGTGAAATAAAATAATATAGGCTAAGAACGAGGCCTAAAAATGTCAAGCACAAGATAACATGGAAGATACCTAGCCTTTTATAGGGTTTAAAGGGCATGAAACAACCTTAAATTTGCAGTTAAGAGGACGTGCGGCTTGAGATCGAGCCATGTGTCCCTTAAAAATAGAGAAACAATTACAAAACTGGTGGATTCAAGCAAAGTGTTGCCTCCAACTTCATAGGAGTCTTCTCCATGAGTGATAGTGTTGGGATTTTGGTGCTTGAACATCAACAGCTACCATGGAGGAAACATAAATCTCAACATTTGATTTGGTGACATAGGGTCATTTTTTCATCTTCCTCATGTATTAAAGGTTTATTGAGCATTAGATTAGTAGTGGGAGTAGGATTTTAGCAAGCTTATGTTGACTTTGTAGTGATTCTCTCTCCTACGATCATGATAACTTTTTTCTTGTATATCTTCCTCACTTAAACTTTGATTGATGCCCAATTTGATTTTTTGGATTCCTTTATTCTTGCTCTTTCTAATATTTTATTATCTACTTTCTTCCTTGATTTGACTAAATTTGATCGAGTTTTCATCTATAGTTGTTATCAACCCAATTTTTCGTGGATTCAACTTGTATTAATCAATTTACTTGTTTTTAATTATCTTTAGAGTGGATTCAATTTATTTTTAATGAATAAATGTGTGAATCAATGTATGCATAAATAATTGTGGTAACGGATCATCACTCTCTCAATCCAAATATATGTTGTACTTGCTTTAGAAAATTAAAGTTTTGGGCTACAAACCAAAGGTGTCATCCATCTACCTAGGGGTAAGTTCTTGAGATGTTGAATCACCCTAAATTCATGATGCTTATTCATAGCAAAAACCTAATTAGAAAGTTGATTTATTTAACCATGACTGATCTGGATGTCCATTGTGTGGCTATTAATTTGTTTATTGTAGTTAACAAAGTGGAAAATTATCGTATGTTGTTAGGGTGCAAAATATCATAACTAACAAAGTGGGAAATAGCGTGAATAGTGCAAGAGCGCTTACCTTTGTGAAGAGCGATATGTAAGTGAAGATTGTCTGATTGCAACGCAATGGGCATCGAATTTGAGCACGAGGTTGAGTCAAAGGGTAGAAGCATGGAGATTGGAGTGCATATCAGAACTAGCGACATCGCAGGCGGCATGAGTAGTGGAGAAGCATGAGAATGAAGTAATGGGGAAGGAGATGATGGTGGAGATAGTGATAAGAGAGGAGCAGGATCCATCGGAGTAGGTAGATGAGATGTGTCCACCGGAGAGGATGAAGAGGATGAGGTAGGTATTAGGGGATAGAGATGGTGCTAGAGGTGGAGTAGATGACAAGGTAGAGGAGAAATAGCAAGTAGACTCTAAGAATGTGACATCAGAAGAGACAACATATTTGCGTTGATCTGGAAAATAGACCTGATAGCCTTTTTGCATGCATGAGTAATTGACAAACACCCCTTTGATAGAACGTGTAGCAACTTAGAAGTATTAGGAGTGTGATCATGAACGAAGGCCACACAATCAAATAGCCAAAGAGGCTATGCAAAGAGGTCATGATCAAGGTGGATATGATGAAGGGGGTACTTCACCGCCAAGAGGTGACAAGGGCAAGCGATTCATGAGGTAAGTAGAGGTAAGAAGGGCATCAGACCCATAGAAAATGAGAGACTCCCATTTCCACCAAGAGAGTGCAAGTCATGCCTCGTAGGTGATGGTGTTTGCTCTCCACAACACCATTGTACTTAAATGTGTGAGGACTCATGATTTGGTAGAGGATGTCACAGGAGATGCATAAGTCTTTTAGAATGGTTTGAACAAATTCAAGAGCATTATCGGTGTAGAGAATTTTGGGGGTTTTAGAATATTGAGTGGAGATCTCTTGAAGAAACTAATGAAAAGAGGACACAATATTTATGCAATTTTTGAGAAGATAAACCTAAGAGGCACGAGAGAAATCATCTACAAAAACTATATCATAACAAAATCCCAAGATAGATGGTACCCGAGAGGGTCCCCACACATCACGAATGAACATGATGAAAAGTGAGATTTACTTGGAATAGAGTCTAGGCGGGGGTAAGAGGCCCAAAAATGTTTTCCTAATTGACATGACTCACACTCAAAGGAGGAAATTGAAATCCATGGGAGAGCTTGGTGGAGTTTGGAGATACCGAGGTGGCCAAGTTGTTGATACCACTAGAGTATAATATCAGTCGAGGAAAGGAGACTAGAGAGCCCAGCTAGAAGATGATTAGGGACAAGCTCATAAAGTCCACGTTTAGTCTCACACGTCAAACCAATCCTCTTCCTCATTTGTAAATCTTGAATGGTAAAGAAAGAATGAGACGGAGAAAATAAGGCTTTGGTTATGACGTTGATGGATAAGAGGTAAATAGGGAAATTGGGAATGTAAAGGGCTTGAGATAGCTGGGGTGAGGAGGTCAAATTAGTCTTGCCATGTCCCACAACAAGACATGCACAACCCTCCGCAATGGAAACAAACGAAGGTTGTGATAATTTTCATAAGCAAGTAAGTATGGATTGTGTACTTGACATATGGGTGGATGACCCTGAATCAATGATCTAATAGTAGAACAAAGAGCAAGTAAGGCATTACATGAGCCGGAGGTGGATACATGATGTGAGGAATGAGCTGAAAGAGTTTTAGGTGTCTCCTAAAGCTTCGTAAGATGATCATGGTCCTTTTGAGATATGTTTATCATACTTGAGTACGAAGAGGAAGAAGCATCAATAGAGGTAGAATTGGCAACCCAATCATATTTGTCAAACTTCTTCCAAAAACAGTTAGAACAATAATTAATCCATCAACAATGCTCACATGGAGGGAATGGCTAACCATCATGCCCTCGACTGCGCCCTCGGCCACCATTTGTGTAGTGCCCCTTTCCCTTGGAATTGGAAGATATCAATGGTGTAGAGTCTAAGTCAACACTTGGAGATTAGAAGAGAAGGTAGTGGCGAGAGTCGAAAGGAGAGCCTCGCTCAATATAGATCCTCAGATCTTAGAGTAGATCGAGGTGTCAAGGCTCGCAAGAAATATATCAATAAAAAACTCCTATTAATAATGACGTTGAGTCATAAGATCAGTTGTATACGGCTGATACAACTCTAATTGAGTGAGAAGTCCATGAATACTAATATAATAGTCATGAAGGTGATGCCTTGACTGTTTCACCTTAAACAACTACTCATATACCTCAACGATCCAAGAGATATTAGACTCATAACCATACATGGAAGTCGAAGTAGAAGTAGGGACTGGTTGGATTGTCAGAGTAGAATTAGGGATCAACTAGACTGCTGGAGTAGAAGTAGGGATCAACTGGATTGTTGGGGGCGGCGTGACTACATGAGAGGGAGGAATAGGCAAAGATGTCAATGGAGAGTCCTTTTTTTCCATCTTAAGGTGACGTGCCCCCAAATCAATAAGCTATAGATAGGTGAGGAAATCAATAAGCATGATTATGAAGTGTCCCAAAATCAGCTAGATAAACCATTCGTTACTCCCTTATACGATCCTCAAATCAAAACATTTTTAAAATAAAACTTGTAGATCTTAAATTTCGTATCCAATGATATATAAAATTCATTTATTTCAATAAGTATAGGGATATATAGGTATGAACAAAGATTCTACGTGAGTTTTCTCTAACAAAACATATTATTTCCAAAAATAGTGGATTTAGGTCATTATAACAACTTTAAATCGAATTAGCCTCCAAAATTTTTTATAGATTATAAAAATCCACTTCTAAAGATACCTAATAAGAAAAATTTTTTTAATAGAGGAATAAAAAGATATGAAATTTTGAAGATGACGCTTAGAAAACTAAACGATTTTCAAAAAGAGACAAGATTAAAGACATTAGGCCACCATTTGGCTTAAAAATCGATGTTTTTGATGCTTTTGAATATACTGCAATAAGTTTCAGGTCAATCCGACCTCAAACAAGAATGATATACCTGATTTAAGCTGATTGCACAGAGAGGTCTAACATAGCAATGGAGAGACGATGTGCCGGCAACAACAGGAAGATACAACATAGGTCTAACACGAGGAACCCTAAGTTAGGGCTTTGATACCATGTGGAAAATGAAAATGAGACGATGATCTTGATTAAGAAAAAGAAGAGAGGAGAAGAGAGCCATACATGGGAGAGGGGAGAGAGTAGTAAATCTATAATTACAAAAGCGTTATTATGGCCCATATACACTCACACACATAAACCTAGAGAGGTTCCTTGAGACAATACACTTCGAATTCTGCCTCTTTGAGGAAAGCGCTTGAGAAAGGATTCATATTTAAGCATTGTGGTCACTGATAACATGCATATTTAACTAAAATTCTAATCTTATTGAACTAATATTCATGCTTATTTTATGTAATTATGATGCATGTTATCATAGTTTTTATGAATTTTTTCCATTGGTATGCCAGTCTACTAAAGTCCATATTTATGCATTAATAAGGGTTAATTATGTGCTTTATTAATGTTTCATCTTTTACAAGGTTAAATAAATAGAAATTAATTACTTTCTTTAACTTACTTTGACTTTAGTAGATGATTAGAAGGATCAATTCCAAGAAAATAATGATTGGATGATTAGAAGAGAGAATTCTTAATGAATGACTTAATAGTATTTTCAATCCATCCCATTTTCTTGTTTGAGTTTATATTTGTAGGTGGTATAAATATTAAAGATGAAGAAATCTGTGATCCAATGGAGAAAATTTGAATTAAAAAGGAGTTATATTTTTAAAGCTATTAATTTCTAAATTTTCTGGATTTTATTTAATTTTTATCGCTTTTATTTCCTTATTTAAAATCGCAAAAAGGGGTGTATTTTCCGCAGGAACTGCAGGGCTGATGTGGCGCGGTTCCCGCGCGGATGCGACATGGCATGCAAGGCCTCGTGGCAGAGCAACGCAAGCCCACGTAGACGCCTGCGTGGCACGGAGGTGGCGCGGACGCGTGGCAGGGCCACACGAGTCCACGCGGACTCCCGAGCGGCGCCTACGTGGCGAGAGGTGACTAGGCTTGCGAGTGATGGGCCCACGGGTTAGTGGGCCCAAGTAATAGTGTTGGGGCAGTAACGCAAAGGCGTTAAGGAGCCCCACCTTTTATACTCACCTTTTCCACTGATTTCCTCCGTGTGGGACTATGTTCGTGTTAATTTTAAATTTCCAGGATACGTGGCAGCACTATAGACGTTGGATGCGATCGCGTTAAACAAAATGCGTTGATTGCGTAGACAGGAGTCCACCCCATCGCCATCAGAAGCACGTGTGCAAATGGGAGCCGTTGATCGCGTTAGTGAACATTGGACGATCGAGATTAAATCGAGCTTTCAACGATCGTGGGGTGACATATGGACACAAAAGGACTTTCCGAGATGGATCAGACGTCGCGACATGAATCACGCGATCATGGAATCATGGGATCATGGGATCGTGGCCCACGATCACCGCACGATCGTGGTCGTCGATCGGTCTTCACCGGGATCAAACGGCCCGTATTTTTCGCGCGGAATCTCCTTATAAATATTGATGTTCTTCCCTTTTAAAACTTAACTCTTGATTAATCATGAAGAAATTAAGCGATTTTGAAGGCATATCTTGAGTTCATCGCGATTCCCCTACGTTCTAGACTCAGTCGCGATCAGATTGAGGAAGGATTCGTCGCGATTCATTGCAAAAATTGATCAAAATTTCCCCTTGAACACCGAACGCACGTCGAAAGACGAAATCGATCTAATACTCTTCAATCCGCATGAATTGAAGCCAAATCTTCACGTAAATTGGGTTAGTAGTATGATGCGGTTATTCTCCTTGCAATAATTGTAATTTAGTGTTGATTTGGTAGGTTAATTTCGCTTTAAAAGTCGTTTTGTTCTTCATTTTTGCCCAAATTTGGTTCGGATTTTTGCTGATTTTGAAATAAGGATTTCTCTCTGATCTTAAGTTTGAATCACTTGATTCTAGTTTCATAGGATTTCTTGTTTCATCATCTTTCCATGGATAGAAAAATCATAAAATTTCATCATCATTTGACCCCTCAATTTAACGTTTGACCATCTGTTGTTCATTTTCAATCCGAATTTGGGCGTTGACTTACGGGTGCAATTACTTTCAAAATATAAGATGAAATTTGATAATTTTGGTCTCTTTGGAATCCTCTGGTTGTTAGATTTCCATTCATATGTGAATTGTAAGATTTGGATATCATTTGGTTAGTCAATTTGAAGATTTACACCGAAGTGTTCATTTCAAGATTTTTCTGATCTTTGATTTTCAATAAATCATGATAAATCCATTTCTTATCGAAAAATCACGAATTTTATATCAATAATTTCCATTTTGTCTATAGTTTCTAAATATATAATTTTTGTTTTAAGCTCTTTTTATTCTCTGATTTTTAGAAAGTCAATAGTTGGTCAAAGTCAACGCTTTGACCTTGACTTTTGACATTTCTTCTTAAAAATCAGTTTTTAAAATCTTAAAATATCTTCTCTAATATAATTATATCATTTCCATTAATAATCTTATAAATTCATTTCTTCAAAATCCTAATTAAACCTAAGTTTGACCAAGTCAATTCTGCGATCAAAGTCAACCGTGTTCTCTGTGGATCGACACGATCTTTACACTATATTTGATTTTATATCTTTGTTATTGTGAGTTCGGAATTATAAATATTTTTGACCGACGTTTGTGTGTTTTAACGACCGCATAAAACGCTTCATAAGTCACTAACGTACTGAGGCTTGTTCAAATGATGTTTATGTTGGCGATAGAGGCGAAGGAAAGTCTACACTTAGATGTTGTACTTTTCTTGGGGGTACTTTAGTTACTCGACGATCCAACAAACAAAAATGAGGTGTCTACTGCACTATAGTTGGATCCAATAAGCAGATTTCATGCACTAAATTTGGATCTAGTGTGGATGTGGATTATCTACTAACTAAATTCGGATCCAACAAGCCCATTTTATGAACTAAATTGGGATCCGGTGTAGAGGTAGGGTATCGATCGATGGCTGACATGACTTATAAGATTATGTGAATACAACTGCTACTCCAAAGAAATTAGTTTTTTTTATTGAAATCCTATGAAGATTTATTATGATAAAGGGCTTATCATTTTTAGGGGCAACAATCTAGCCTTTCAAGAGCTTACCAAATATGGTGAAGTAGACTATCGTTTGATGTTTTTGAGTGGGTGTGAGGCCTTGTACCTCTTTTTTGGGCCTACTTCGGCGGCCCACTTATTCAACAAGATATTGGGCTCTTTCCCTTAGAAGGGGTTAGACGGTCATTTCCCTCATTCTCTCTTCTCATTAGAAATATCATTTTTTCATGTTTAAAAATGTATCAAGAGGGAGATCTCTCTCTATATATAGATGAAGAGAGAGAGAGAGAGAGAGAGGGGCAAAGTAGTCCGTTTATTCTTATTGGGCCAACATAGTATTGGGTCACCGTTTGGGCAAGGAAGTAAAAACCCTACAGTTGGACGACGAGGGCCGTCTCCCTCCCTCCCTCCCTCACACCGCTCCTCCTTTCCATCGGCTTCTCCTCCTCTCTTGATCGCCGCTGACTTCTATGCCGACGTCACCATTTTGATTCAACCTGATATGATGCGATTCCAATGCTGCGCGCCCTAGCTCTCTTTGAGAGGTAACGAATGCTCTAAAGTTTTGATTCTGTTGTTGAAGTCCCGTCTGGACTTCGAATTTAACGCGCATTTAAATTTGATATGCGACAAGATTTCTTTTTTATCCGTACGTTCCTCTGATTTTTATTATTTTCTTAGGTTATCTGGACCAGGAAGAACTAAGAGATCCGGGTTATAGGCAAAATTTCAGTTACTCGACATTTAGGCACCATGATTTTTCATCTAGAAAAGGAGTTCCAGCCGCCCTAAAGTGCTTCTCTAAAGTCCTTGGAAAATGGAATTCTGCATTCACCGTAACCAGACCCATGAGTCTGTTTTGCACAATATCTGCCAAAGCGTATTCAGTTCATGAAGCCCAATATACGTTCAAGCAATTCTCTGTCCTCCGCTCAAATTTTCCAAAGATAAACAGAATTGCATTTGCAGTTAGCTTTGGGTTATCAAAATCTCCCGTTATCCCCGGAATTCTAGCTCTGATTGTTGGTCAAGCGGCTTCAACTCAAAGAATTATGGCGGATGGAGATCATTACAACCATACGAGGGATAATTTATATGAGATGGCACGAGATGGACACTTTTTCTTCACTCAATTTTTTATGTCTCTCGTGGAGGGTGTCATTTTGTTTTTGAGAGTCATCCAATTGTCTATTCTCTTTGCTCCTGCAATCATGATAGCTCCATTTGCTGACACATTTGGGCCACAATTTCGAAGAAGATGGCTCCATATTGTGCATTCTACGCTTGAAAAAGCTGGGCCTGCATTCATCAAGTGGGGACAATGGGCTGCCACGAGGCCTGATCTCTTCCCGGTGGATCTTTGCTCTGAGCTCTCGAAACTTCACATGAACGCTCCAGCCCATAGCTTTTCCTACACAAAGAAAACCATTGAAAAGGCATTCAATCGCAGGCTGTCAGAGATCTTTTCAGATTTTGAAGAGGTTCCTGTTGCTTCTGGAAGCATCGCCCAAATTCACCGAGCTTCATTGAAGTATCGATATCGAGGGAAGGAGAATAAGCCAGTTTTGGTCGCGGTCAAAGTCCGACATCCAGGAGTAGGTGAAGCAATCAGGAGAGACTTCATGATAGTCAACCTGGCAGCAAAAGTTTCCAAATTTGTCCCAGCCCTAAATTGGTTGAGACTTGACGAAAGTGTTCAACAGTTTGCTGTCTACATGATGTCACAAGTTGATCTTGCTCGAGAGGCCGCCCAATTGAGCCGATTTCATCTATAATTTCCGAAGATGGAAAGATGTTTCCTTCCCGAGACCGCTTTACCCACTTGTTCATCCAGCCGTACTCGTGGAGACATATGAGAAAGGTGAATGTGTCTCCCACTATGTTGACCATCTCGAAGGAAACAACCGAATTAAGAGCGCTCTCGCCCACCTCGGCACTCATGCACTCCTCAAGATGCTCCTGGTAAGTAAAGATTCAATCTTTAATTACCCTTGATGATCTGACTTTACTGGTCGGATTGCTTCTGCTTTAGGTGGATAACTTCATACATGCAGACATGCATCCAGGAAATATCCTAGTAAGAGTGAATCCGCCGAGATCTCCGAGGAAGAACATCTTCAAGACGCGGCCTCATATTGTGTTTTTGGATGTGGGCATGACTGCAGAGCTCTCTAAGGGTGATCGGGTTAATTTGCTTGAGTTTTTTAAGGCCGTGGCAACTCGCGATGGGCGTACGGCAGCGCAGTGCACGCTGAAGCTCTCAAAAAATCAGCACTGCCCTAATCCGGAAGCATTTACAGAGGTAATGTATTCTCTCCTTCACTTTCTCGCTAGCACAGATAGATAGACGGGAATGGAGATCGGTAGAGAAAGAGAGCAAGAAGGCAGTGAGATCTGAATGGGGGCAGTCCTTAAAACATTTGGCTCAAGACATGTACAGTAGTGGTAAAGGTAGTGATAGGGATGGAAAATTTAGGTAGACTTACATTGAGATAGAGATGGGAATAAAGATATTGATTTAGTCATAGACCTAGATAGAAAAAGAGTTATCGATAGGACATACAGCCCCAGAATGTACCTGAATGTGGTAGTTTCTACAAAGGTAATTTAATCCCTCTGGCTTTCTCTCTCTAACATAGACAGGTTGATAACGATGGAGGTAGTTAGAGAAATGAGTGAGAGGATGATGAAAACCATTCAGGAGTGATCCTCAAAACATTTGACTGAAGAAAGTACTGAATGGTAAGAGAAAGAGGTAGATGATAGAGCCAGAGATAGAGGTAAAGATGGAGATCAAGGCAGAGGTATAGGAAGAGATGAGATGACAGTGGAGATAGAGGTAAAAAGGTAGGGATAGAAAATAGAGATAGTTAGATATGGATATAGATATAAAGCTGGATACAGCTCTTCAAAAAAATGTAAAGTTAGATACAGAGATTAGTGAGAGACAGACAGAACTAGTGATTGAGGTAGAGAGATAGATTTGGAGGGAGATTAAATTACATATCAGATAAAAGAATAAGAGGACAGCAAAAGCTGATCCGGGACAATCCTCAAAACATTTTGACTGAAGATGTTTTTTTGTTTGAAATGACTGAAGATGTTATTATATGATAAATGTGAATGTGGAGATAGATACAGAATAAGAACAAGAAAAAGATCTAGAAGAGAGTCCTTGATTAGTTTTTTTTTATGAGAGGGAGGGAAGCACCCCAAACGGTGCCCCCTAATTTTCCATCGAGGTAATGAAAAAGCATGACAACAAGGTCTATCACAGCAGGGGTACATAGTTCGAGGGACCTACGCCTCCTCGATGCCAAGAAAAATAAAACCCCTCGGCGGTGTGCATAATGGCATCGCTGGATGGGGAGATGCCCCTGAAGACGACCTCGTTCTTGTGGATCCATATCGCCCACAGTATGGCGAAAATCCGCCTCCCGCCTGAAAAAGCCTCCCGACAAAGAGCTCTAGAATGCCTCCTCTGATGTCACGGAGAGGCGGGCCACCGCGGCCCCCCGCCATGCCTCCTGAACTAACGAGCATTGGAAAAATAGGTGGGAGCAGTCCTCTGGACCCTCACCACAAAGAGGGCAACTCACTGGAGAGTCTGGAAACATGTGCTGACGCACGGTTTGGGTCATGAGGCGCCACCGTAGAAGAAGTCATCTGAAGATTCAGAGCTTCAACGGGACTAGCACTTCGGAGCTTCTAGATCAATCTGCATCTCTGAGTAATGTGGATATTTTCGGGGGGCAGCTGCCCACAAAGGAGGCGATATACCGTCTTGACCGAAAAACGAGGTTGACGCCAGACTCACGCATCCCTAGTCGCCTCAAGAAGCCGAATGTCTGCCAGATGGGACTGTAGGCTTAGAAAATCAGCCAGTTGCTGGTCCGATAGAGCCTAGGGTAGCATCGGGTTCCAAGTGCCAGTCCATGCAGATCGAACTGTGGCGTTCGGAACCGGGGCCAAGCCGTAGAGGCGAGGGAAGGCGTCAGCCAATCGCCCTTGCCCAGTTCAGTCGTCCTCCCATAACTTGAAGTCACTCCCGTCCCCCAGCTGGGGCCAAAAGAAAGGTCGGGCCAGCGGGAAGATCCCCAGAAGACCCGCAATGACGGGGGAATCACCGCGCCGAGGGGTGGCCCATTCGCCCCAGTCCAGTGTGGAACTGTAGGCCTCCCGGAGCAAGTGGGATATTAAATCTTCGGAAGGCTGCATCACTCGGGCTACCCACTTGCATAGCAGGGCAGAATTGGCATGCTGAGGGTGGTGTATGCCGAGTCCACTATCAGCAAAAGGCCAGCACACCGAGCTCCAGGCGACAAGGGCACCCCCCCTGCCAGGGTCTCCCCTACGCCAGAAAAAACTCCGCATGGCACTCTCGAGGCGCCACCGCACCCCTGCAGGCATCCAAAAAACCGACATGAAGTACGTTGGGATGGCAGAGAGGACTGCCTTAACCAGGACAAGGCGGCCCCCGCGGGATAGCAGCCTTCCATGCCAGCCCATCAGGCGCTTCTCCACCTTCTCCACCACTGGCTGCTAGTCTTGGGTTCTTAGGCGACGATCGGTCAATGGTAGACCCAAGTATCGGATAGGGAGTGTCTCAATCGGCGTCGCCAGGATCTCAGCATAACGCCGTGTCTCCTTTATAGCAAGTCCAAACCCTAGAAAAGAGGACTTGGCTTGATTTAGGTAAAGGCCGGAGAAGTCAGCAAATATATTCATCATCTGGGAGAGAGTGCGGGCCGCCATCTCCGAGCCCTAGATGAAGAATGTGGTATCATCTGCATACTGAAGTAGCAGTATGCCCCCGGGATGCCCTGCCGTTTGGAACCCGATAGGTGGCCTTGCGAGCACAACCTCGTAGTACAAAATACAAAGGCATCAACAGCCAGGATAAATAGAAGGGGCGCGAGTGGGCATCCTTATCGAATTCCACGTTGCGGTTGGAACTAGCCCCCTCGCGTTTGGCCATTTATCAAGACGGAATAAGACGATGTAGTCACGCAGAGCTTTATCCATCGCACCCACTCCTCCGAAAACCCACGTCTCCTCAGGACGTTCCAGAGATATCTCCAATCAATATAATCATAAGCCTTCGCGAAGTCCACCTTCTAGAGGAAGCCAGAGGTACCAGAGCGGCGCCATGCCACCACGATCTCCTCAGCCATAACGATGATGTCTATCATCTGTCGCCCCGGGATGAAGGCGGACTGAAGTGGGCTGATCAAGCTGTCCATCACTTCTCAGAGGCGATTAGCTAGGACCTTGGCTTGTTGAGCCGCTCCATCTGACACCGGCCTGCATGGAAGTCCCCCCATCACTCGCATCACTTCGGGCCCCAACACATCCCAACACTCTTTATAAAAAAACACTGGTATCCCATCCAGGCCAAGAGTGCCCTCGCCGTTCAAACTCCGAACAGCTTGGACCTCTTTGAGTGAGAAGGGGGGGGGATAGGTGTTGTTGCAGCGTGAGGGATATCGTCAAAATCGTGGTAGGAGTCCAGTTCCACTGATTGGGCGGTCCTTGGCAATAGGAGGCCCGAAAATGGTCTGCCAGTGCCTGGCATATGGAGGCGTGGTCTCTGTATACTCGATCCCCGATCCGGATCCGCTGTATGTGATTCTGCCGCTTGCGTCCGTTCGCTACCTGGTGGAAGAAGCGAGTGTTGGCGTCTCCAGCGGCCAGCTAGAGCTGACGAGACTGCTGCCTCCAATCCATCTCTTGGCGAAGATCCAACTCAGCCACCTCATCTCAAGATGAGTATCTCGCCTGGATTTCCCCCGGCACGAGGGAACGTGTGTCCTCCAAGGCATCCATCGTTTGAATATGGTTTAGGGCTGCATCCCGATGTCGGGTGCGATCAATGCGGATTTGGCGACGAGCCTCAAATAGGTAGTGTCGAAGCTTTAAGAGCTTCGTGGCGAACTGTGACGATGTTGGGCCAGAGTCGTTGTGGGTGGTCCACCATCTTACAAGGTCCTCTTTAAAGCCGTCCTACTTGAACCAAGAACGGTCCATTTTGAAGTAGGTCGGCCGGGCCGACCCCACCTGTGATGCCCACAAAAGGGGAGTACAGTCAGATAATGGACGAGATAGTGATGTCACCTCAGCTAAGGCGTAGATGTCACTGAGCTCCAGAGAGTAGAAGAACCGATTGATTCTAGATTGCGACGTGAGCCCGCGCCATGTGAACCTCCGATCCGTCCGCCCCAACTCACCAAGGCTGAGCTGAGCTAGCACCTCTCTGAAACGTGCCGAACCCGAGTCCAAGCCACTCATGTCGTTGGGCCGGTCCTCGGCATCCAGAGTCACGTTGAAGTCCCCGCCAATGAGTAGGGGCATGTTCGAGGAATGCCCTACATAACTGAAGCAAGTCCTCCCATAGTTCTCCCCGATTCGTGGGGATGGCGGGACCGTAAGCCGATGCAATGACGAGGTGGCGGTCATCTGCCCGGCACGACAGGCGTATGGCGACAATATGGCGCCCGCGCCATGTCATCTCCTGGTCGATGCTCGACGCCTTCCATGCCAACAAGACGCCTCCAGATCGCCCATTGGCCTCAATGCAGACCTGGGTCGCTTCTCCTCCCCAACTGAGATCTGACCAGGTGCGGTGATCCGTGATGGCGAGCATAGTCTCTTGAAGGCTTATGACATCTGCCCCCCCACTCCTTGAGGTACCGTCCCACAACCCCTCGGCAGCGCGGGTTGCTGGAGCCCCCGTACGTTCCAGGTGATGCACTTCATGGGCGTGAATGCACACCTCCTGCCGATGGTGATATCGCCGGCGACTGTACTAATTCTGGGATCGTGATGTCCCGCGTCCCAGGCGGTCCCTGGGAGGCGGAAGGGAGGCCAAGAGCGTCCACTAGAGATGGGGATCGGATCATCGCGCGTTGGTGCTCCTCGTGTCTAGTAAGCCAGCTCCTGGTATCCCGTGTAGCAGCCGGTGTCGAGCGGTATCGCCGGCGGGAGTGGTACACCGTGAGTGGGTACCGACGGGGCGTCAACCTCCCTCAGGGATGTTGTGGCCTGCGCCGTCGGTGTAGTCATCACCTCCCCTTGAAGCATATCGGTGGGTAGCACTGGAGATGCCTGCTTGGGCGTAGAGCGTGAAGGTGACAAACGTTGGGGGGTGCCAATCTGACAGGGGTGTCTCTCTGCTCCTGGACCGGCTGGAATGGTGCCGACCGAGGGGGGGAGCCCGAGCTGGAGGCAGAGTGTAGGCCGATGGGGAGTGGGGGTGGTTCTCAGGGCCTGTTGCCCCTCCCCCCGCAGTTGGGACCTTCCGTGGGACGTCCATGTCGATCGCCATCTCCACATCTATACAGAGGCACGTTGAGGGTCTCCAGAAAGAAGCCCGTTGCACACTATCTTCGGAAGAGTGCCTATCGGTCTGATAAGCTGCTCCAAGTGGCGCCAAGTACGGAGGCCGAAGGGGACTCCGCGGGCTTCCAGCCTGCGAGTCATCGTCTGTGAGGGGAAGGCCCCTGTCTGTGGGTTGGGGCTGTCGCCAGAAGATGGAGCCGCCGCCATTTAATTGCTGTGTCTGGCCCGTGAATTTGCCACCAGGCCGCCTTAGAGAGGCCACGGATGAAGATGTCGCCAGCGGTGAGGCAATGATAGTCTCGGGCTCGTCAGATTTGGGCAGAGAGCCTGGATCCCGTCGATGATGTGCAACCACTGTGGATCAGCTGTCGCGGAGCTTTGCCAACCAGACATGCAAAGAGACCTGTGGAGGCCAGTGCTGTTGGCGGAGGCGTCTAAAGTGGACAGGAAGCTTGGCGGTGGCCTCCCTGCCGGCAGACCCGGCACTTGATTGGTTCCCTGCAGGAACGAGCGACGCGTCCACGAGCCAGGCACTGAAAACATCTCCCCTCCTGGCGCAGGTCCACCGGACGTCCGTGAGTGGGTGGTCGGCCTGCACTTTGTGGACGTTGTACAGTCGTCCCATCCGTCGGCCTCTGTCGTAGCAGCTCCAGTCAGGTTCCGGGTAACCGCCTGGGCGTACGTCGCATACCGTGCGGTCGGTTGTGCTTGAGTCGGTGTCGGAGTGTTGGGGGTGGAGCGGTGTCGATCGTGGCGGAAGGGGGGATTGGTGTCGATGGGAAGGCGTTGCACCCGGATGCAATGGGAGGGGGGGACGGTGAATCCTCGCCCGAGGGTTCCCTTCCCTGCCGGGGGTTGATGGGCGGGAGGTGCTTGGGGCGCCCCATCCCCCTGAGTGAAACTCTGAGGACGGGGGGCCCTGTTTTGTTGTTGGTAGACGTCCAACGGAGATCCCGCTGAATTCCTTCCTCTCCCCCCGCGTTTTGGCGACCCACGTTGCTCAGGGAGTGGGTGCGAGAGGTAGGCGTTCTGGCCAATTTCTGCAGCCCCGTGAAGGAGTGCAGGTCCCGCGTCCCTGCTGGCGCGATTCGGGAGGAATCCGACTCGCGGGGAAGAAGGAGGAAGCTCGTCAGTGGGTTCCGCCTGGATCTCTGGGCCAATATCCCGCTGGGAACCTCTCCCCACCCGCGCGCAGTGTCGGCAGCCGCTGTTCGGGGGAGGGGCTGCAAATGCAGGGGCTTTGCAGCTGATTCACGCGGCCATGCAGGGGAACTGCGTGGCCGGTTCCCGCTCATGATTTTGTCTTTCGCTCACGATTTCTCCTCTGAATCACTCGCGATTTTATCTCTGCATCGCTCGCGCTTTTCGTCGCCGCATCGTTTGCAGTTTTTCCTCCGCGTCGCGATTTTGTCTCCGCATCGCGATTTCGTATCCGTTTCTCTCTCTCGTCTCCGCATCGCGACCACATCGCGATCGTCTCCACATTCCGTCTCCGTATCCCGACCTCCGCATCGTGATCTTCATCTCCGCATCCCGACCTATGATATCATGATCAAAGTCCTTGATTAGTTCTCACAGGGGTAGAGAAGAACTCTAGAGTTAAGCATGCTTGGGCTTGGGCAGGGTAGCTGGGTGACTCCCTAGTGAGAGGGTGCTGGGGTGGGAAGAACTCCAGGGTTAAGGGTACTTTGGCTTGGGCAATCCAGGGATGGGTGACGTCTTGGGTAATCCAGGGATTCTTGTATCAGGTTGATCACCGATCTTGGGTTATCTTCGTTTGATGTTCAAGAAAACAATGATAGAGGTGGAGATGTAGTCTAGTAGTGGTATAGCTATAGGTAAAGGTGAAAATAGATAGGTAGATAGAAGGAGATAGATGGATATACCTATCTCTCTTCCTTTACCTCTATCTCTATACCTATCTCTCTCTCTATATATAGATAGATAGCTAGATAGAGAGAGAGACAGGTATAGAGATAGAGGTAATGGTTGAGACAGAGCGACACATAGAGAGACAGATATATTGTGTACTGTTTATATGATTTATGAGAGGGAGAGATATAGAGAGTTTTTTCTTGTGGACCTGTGATGAGGTGGAATTTGTTCATGGGAACACTTTGTGTTGACATTGGATCCTCTGATGGACAGGAACTAGAGAAGACTTTCTCTTTCTGGGGCACCCCTGATGGTGATGTGTACCATCCAGCCGAATGCATGCACCAGCTATTGGAGCAGGTCCGTCGCCACAAAGTCAACATTGACGGCAACATTTGCACTGTCATGGTTACCATCCTTGTTCTCGAGGTATGATTCCTCCTTTCAAAATTGCTTATTTACTCATTGCTTTCAGTTCAGGTGTTTTAACACTGGGTCCTGGCACACCTTATGTACGAACTTTCATAGATGTTTAGAGAGAGAGTGGGAGTGTTCCCTGTGCTGAGGTCGAAAGAGAGAAGGGGGCTTAGTCTGTGTGTGTGGGAACAAACCCACATACGCACGAGAGAGAGAGAGGAGTTGCTATGTTTGAATAATGACAGGTGAAGGAGGAAGTGGGGAGAGTTCTCCATACTCGGGTGCCAGACACATTATATAGATAAACCCACCTTAAGAGGTCAGACTTCAGGTGCTTCTGAATCCGTCCGCCATGAACTTGAATTATTTCATGAGATTGTGACTGTCAGATGTTAACCAGAGATGCGCATCGGATGGCTTTTCATGAGATCATGATTACATGAATAATGAAAAACAAACTTCTCTGACATCTGTCCACTTCTTTTTGGGCCCTGTACAGATGAACTCCTAGTTCATTCGTAGTGGCTGCAGACAGGGAAATCTAGGCTGTCGGATCATAATTCAGGTCATACTGACAGTCCAGATCAGAAACCTGGAAAGCCCTTGTGGGCATCATTTGCCTGCTCCTGACCATTGCCGATTCCATTGCCTGCTATTTGCTGCTGCCGACATCTTATCTTTGATTCCTGCCTTAAAAGGGCCAAACATCGGTACATGGGTACTGTGGGCTGGTGGTCTTTGGGGAATGATTGCTCGAGATTGACTGATCAATTTAAGATCAAATCATTAACCGGTCACAGGGAGAGAGAAGCTTGCCATGCCATGCCATGGTCCAGTTGGGCCATGGGATGAAGGGGGTGGGGTGGTCGCGAGCTATATCTGCAAGCCATTCCCTTGATGTGCTGGATGGGACCCATGGATACCCATGGATCTTACTTGCCGATTCTAATGATCTGTTTTAATAACTTTTTTAAGAATCAATTTCTCAAAAAGAAATCAATTTCTTTTGTTTTTCACATTAAAAAAAATGAAAAATCAATTTCTCAATTTCAGGGGTGGCAGAGGAAGCTGGATCCCGAGTACAACGTGATGCAAACGCTGCAGGCTCTACTGTTCAAGGCGGATTGGGCCCAGTCTCTCTCCTACACCATTGAAGGCCTCATGGCTCCTTGACCCGGAAGAGAAATTCTCCGAATTCTAGGTTATAAATAAATAACTGCATCGCCAATAAGGTTACTTACGAATTTTCTCACCAATTCCAGAGGGTTTGCTCCCCATGATTTTCCTCTTTATTTGTTTATTTTATTTCAATTTTTTGCATTATTTATTTTGTTCCTCAACTATTTACTTTCTCTCTGTACTTTCCAACCCCACCCTGAAAATGGCGGATGAGAGAGAGAGAGGATGAGACGTGTTTATGGTCCCTTAGTTTTTGTCTAACTTATGATTCATATTTTTCCTTTTTACCCTCTCTCTCTCTAGACCCACCATGGCAAATAAGCTGGCGGATAGCGCCTTTACCCCTCCTCTCTGTCTCCACATCTCTCTCTCCATCTCTCTCTCTCTTAGTCGAGCGAATCTGGGAAAAGCCACGGGGCAGCAGGAGTACTTTGCTCCTGATTTACCCAGAACTGGTTTTTTCAAGGAGAAATCTTTTGTCTAGGCAGAGGATAAAGGGTATGTATATAATATTTGGGCAGAGAGAGAGATAGAGAATCGAGTAGCAGAAGAAAAGACAAGGAGAAGGGCAATGATGCATGGGAGGCTGCTGTCGTTATCGTCGCCGTCCGTGAAATAAACCAGCGTGGCCCCATCACGGAGAGAGAATCTTCTCTCTCTCTCTCTCCTCTGAGTTTCCATCATCGCTGCATAATCATAGGATGATGACGACGAAGGAGAAGTGATCAAGTGACGACCCGAGAAGAAGAACATCTGAGGAGACCTAGGCGGATACTGAGGACCGTTGGAGGCCCGAGACATTTCGAAAAACCCAGATAAAAAATAGAAGAAATGGGAGTATCTCAACGCCTGAGACGAAGAACAGAGCCTGATAATTAAGAAATTGAAGAAAATGAAGGATGAAGATCTTGAATGTAGGAGAAGAAAAAGTGCGGTGAAGAAGAAGATGCGGAAATCCAAGAAGAAGAGATTGAAGCAGACGGCCTAAGATGATGCTCAGAATCCCGTAAGAAGAAAAATTCAGAAGGTGAAGAAAAGAGCAGAGATCATGAAGACCCAGGAAGAATAAACACGCTCGGGAGCAGAAAAATAGCTAAGAAATTAGAGACGAAGATCAAAGAAAATTCCGAAAACCTGCATGAGACAGAAAAGTATCGAGTAAAAGAAGCAGATTGAAGAAGAAAAGCAAACCCTAACCCTAGAATTTCATCTTAGCATAAATGGGGGAAACCAGGTGAAGAGTAACTCTAAAAGAGGAACACCGAGTAGCTTCCTTGAAGGAATGACGTAGCTTTTATACGAACTCGGAGGTTCAGGGTGCTCAGGCGTACCCGACAAGGGATGGGTGATGACGATCACCACTGGTAATTACCATTTAAAGTGAAGAAAAAAAACCTCGATGACCTACGATGATCTTGAACTAAAAGACCAATGAAGAAGAAACCCTAGAAGAAGAAGAAGAAGAAGAAGAAGAAGAAGAAGAAACCCTAGAAAAAGAAGAAATTAAAACCAAAAATGACGAGGATTGTTGACAGCGAGAGCTGAGAGAGGGAGGTCAGGAATATTGATTTTTAAAACCTGTTATTACATTGGAAAATTAAATTATCATAACGAAGAATAGGAAAAAGCCCCTCTGACACGACTTCTCGGGAACGAATTCATAGTCCGTGAATCCGAAGATCGATGATCGGCGGCGGCGTACTTGACGCCTGACAAACCTCGCCTTGCGCTTCGAGCCGATTCAACCGGTTCCGGTCGGTTCCGGTTCCCGTTGAGGGTATACTTACAAAACCCACCGAATCTCGGATTCCCCGAGGTACTACTGTCATTAAAAAATTTCCCGGGGGCGTTACTATCATTATCTCATGACGTCCTGCACCTCTTGTTACAGTCGTCTGCAGCCCCGCCACCGCCACCTTCTTCCTTGCTTCACCTAGAGAGAGAAAGAGAGAGGATGTAAAGCTGGGTTGACAGGCAAGGTGACAAAAGCATTCGTCCGGCGACTGCCAAGCTTTATCTCTCTACCCAACTGCTCCTCTCTCTAGACATACCCACTTCCGGTACAGCATTAGGGTTTTCTACTCTCTAACACGAGGATTATCATTCTTCTCTCTTTCCTCGCCAAACGCCACTGTACCTAGAGAGAGAAATACAGAGATGATGGAAAGGTGGTTGACAGGCAAAGAGACAAAAGGACTGGTCGGTCGACTAATCGACCGCAAAGCTTTCTCTCTCTAGCTTACTGCTCCTCTCTCTGGACAGCAGCACGGGAGGAAGAAAACCCGCTTACAGCCTTTCCATTAGGGTTTTCCCTCACTCTCTAACTCTCGTAGATGACCTTTCTCCTCGCAATCCGCCACAGCACCTAGAGAGAGAGAAAACTTTCTCTCTCTTCACAGCAACCGGAGATGAAAACCCACTTCCAGTAGGGTTTTTTCTCGCTCTCTAAAATTAGGATTACCCTTCCCCTCCCCCGTGCTGGCTTTCTTGCAAACCGCAACAGCACCTAGAGAGAGAAAGAGAGAAATTATGCTTCCTCTCTCCACACAACTGCTCTCCCTCTAGACAACGGCACGGCACTGGAGGTAGTAAAACCACTTCCAGAAACCCATCACTGTCCTCCCCGCTCTCTAAAATGAAGATCACAATTCTTCTCCTCTCTGTCCTCGCATTTTCTCTCTCCACCACACCCAGCAGCGCCACCACCTCAAAGCAACCCTTAAACCCCGGCGGCGAAGACACCACCTCCTCCACCACGACAGTTCCCGCATTCCCCATAGCTCAGAGCAACCAGAGCTGTCATCTCGACCTCTCCGACGAGCTCTTCGGCGGAGTCGCGGAAGCCTGTAAAAATCTCGACCGCAGCCGTTGCTGCCCCGTTCTAGCTGCGTGGCTCTTCGCCGCTCACGCGCGCTCAGCTCTCCAACCGAAGGCTTCCCCTTTCGCCGGCGAAGATCTCGGATCCGAGATGCCTATGGCGCCAGACGACTCCCAGAAGTGCGTTGACTCGTTGACCAGCTCTCTGCACAGCCGGAATATCGTTCTTCCGAGGCCGAACTCGAGCTGCGATGCGGTTCTGTGCTTTTGCGGCATTCGGCTGCACCAGATCAGCTCTCTGAGTTGTCCGGGAGCTTTTAATCTCTCTGGAAATGGCGCTGCGACCCCGACTGCTGCAGTTAGGAAGTTGGAGAAGAGTTGCAGGAATTCTTCCTTCTCTGGGTGCACTAGATGTCTGGATTCTTTGGACTTGGTACACTCTCTCTCTCCCTCTTCACTTTCTCTCTATAAAGGATTGATATTTCCTCGAATGATCGTTTCTGTAGCTTTTCGCTGAAGTATGAGCTTTGCACTGTTTCTCTCTATATGATTCTTTGAGAGTTGATTTTTTTTCCACTTTCTCTCTAGATCATCTATCACTCCTCGAATGATCGTTTCTGTTGCTTGTATCTTCATCTTCAAGCAAATGCGCGTTTCTCTCTCTAGATGTTTCTTTAGAGTCGACTGTTGTTTTAAACTTTCTCTCTCTAGATGGTTGATCATTCCTCGAATGATCGTTTCTGTTGCTGTTCTCTTCTACTTGATTCGATGAAGTAAATGCGCATTTTTTCTCTCTCTATATGTTGCTCTGAGAGTTGATGCTTTTTTCTCTCTCTCTGTGTGGACGATTGCTCATTCCTCGAGTGATGATTAATGTTGCTGATCTGTTTATCCGAGTCCACTGAAGTAAATGCTAGGAGTAAATGCGCCTTTTCTTCTCTCTCTTGAGATGTTTCTCTGATATGTGATTCTTCATTCTCCCTTTCTCATCTCTAGATGATCATTCTTTGGACAATCGTTTCTGCCGCTTGTCTGTTCCTCTTCGTCCCCTGAAGTAGATGCGAGGAGTAAATGCGCTTTTTCTTTCTCTCTAGATGTTTCTCTGAGAGTGGACTCTTTCTTCTCCGTTTCTCTCTCTAGATGATCATTCCTCGAATAATCGTCTCTGCTGCTTCAGTTCACCGGCTAGGAGTAAATGCTGGAATTAAATGCGCCTTTTCTTGTTCTCTCTGGAATTTTCTCTCTCTTGATTCTCTTACTCGTTTACCTCACGCTCTTGGAGTCAATGCCCACTTTCTCTCTCTAGATGATCATTCCTCGGAGGTGCAAATCTCTCAGTGAATGTACAGCGAGTAAATGTACCTTTCTCTGGATACTTCTCTATCTTAAGGATTATTCCTCGATGCAGATCACTGACTCCCACTCGCCCAATTTCTGATATTTTGGTACTTCTCTTTTCATCCTTCCCCCCCATGTCTTGAAGATGCTCTGCCATTAAATGCCTCTTATTTTCTCTCTAGAAGTTTCTCTCACTAGATGATCCTCGACTCCCCTCCACTGAAATGCTCAATTACTTGCATTCGGACAAAAGTCCTCTCCTTTTTCTCTCTCCTGATGTGTCTCTCTCTAGACATTTCTTTTATTTTCCAAATCCGAGATTCTTGCAATTTTTCTCTCTCTAGCTTAACGTTTTTGCCAGCAAATGCCCCCTCACTTTCTCTCTCTAGTCGGTATTTCTCTCTAGATCGTTCCTTGCAGAGCAAATCTTTAACTTCGATCCGCCCTAATTCCCAGATTCCGGTATCTCTCTCTCTCTCTCTCGAAATTACAACTCCCCCGCACTGTCTCCCTCTAGATTCTGTTCTCTCTTGAAAATCATTACTCGAATAGAAGATCCTTTACACCCGTCAATCGAATTGCAGAGATTCTGTATTCTTTCTCTCTCTACTCTGAAATCTACCCCTTACTTTCTCTCTGTAGATGTTTCTCTCTAGACTGACGGGGGATGTTTGTGGGTGCAGCTGAGAGGCGGCGTCGCCACCGATGAGAGAGATAGGGGGAGCAGGATGTTCGGAAGAGACTGCCAGCTCATGGGGCTGACATGGCTGCTGACGAAGAACAAGACGACGTTCATTCCAACGGTTTCGGCAGTTATACGAGCCATCCTCTACAGCAGCCACCGCCCAACTGGTGGCGCGGCCAAGTTGACCAAATACCATTGTAGCCCTGACCAGGCGAACATGCCGCTGGCTGTTGACTATCAGCACTTCGAGAAGAGGGAGAAAGGTGGCGCTGTCGGTCAACCTTCAGGTGGCGCCACCGCTGTTGCCACTGTCATCATATTTCTCTTGCATTGGATGGGTTGACTGCTGACTGGGCGCTCGGTTAACCACTTGTATCTATCGGATGGTACTCAAAAGGGGGGTTTTTTGGGGGTGAAGAGATCCATTGCGTTGACTTTCTGTAATCATTATGTAGTCGCTCATCACTATTTTCCAAGCCCCTAATTGTCTTTTGAATAAGAGACAGGGAGAACGTTGACTTTATAGACGCGAGAGGACGAGATGAATCTACACAAAATTGGGGCGGCGTTGACCTTTTTTGTTATCATCCCTCCGATGGGCAGCAGTAGAGATCAATCCTTGCGAGATGAATATATGATAAAGGGGGCGGCGTTGACTTTTGGCATCATCACTGAAATGGGCAGCGGCAGTAGTCGATCCTCGATCGTCAATGAAAGGGCTGAGAATAGTGAGAAAGAACGATAATCTAGAGAGAGAGTCTGGGGGAAATCGCGCGACGGGCCCACAAGACCTTGTTCCAGCCGCCATATCCGCTGACTCGAGAGTATGATGATGACATGCAGCGTGGATGCAGCGGGACTCATCGACGCCATGATGACATCGGTTGCTTGCATTCGTTTGCGCTGTACCACCTACCTTTTTCTTTTTATGATACTGGGAAGAGAGAGAGATGGATGGATTGATTGATAGACATAAACTAATAGACAAAAGAGAGAGATAGATTACCAGCGCAGACAAATAGATCGATAGATAAATAGATAAAGGCCGGTGAGAGAGATAAATAAATAGATAGATAGATAGATAGAGATAAATTAATCGACAGATAAGAATAGGGGTAAGAGAGAGAGACATAAAAAAACAGATAAACAGGTATGTAGAATATAGATAGAGAGATGGAGAGAGAGATATAATGATCGAGAGATAAATAGATAGATTGAAGTATAGAGTGACAAAAGCAAGAAAATGAGATAGATCAGAGAGAAAGATAAGTGGAAAATCTACCGAATCGAATTATCCTCAAGAACTCAAGGTGGTGGAGAAGAGATTTCAGGAATCAAGGTAGTGAGAAAGAGAGATCATTGAAGTGAGGAAAACTTTACTTCATCATCAAGGTTTCTTCAATCAATATATGATTTTTCAAGCATTTTTTATCTTACATTGAACAAGATCTTGAATTCTATTTTCAAGTGAAATACTTGAATATCAGAGTGCTCATGCATGATTAGTAAAAAAAATTATCTTGATCATGTTAGTAGGAGAATAGTATGCATCATAGGCTATGCCAATTGAACCATGTACATGAAAATGATAGTATGCATCATTGGCTATGCCAATTGAACCATGTACATGAAAATAATAGTATGCATCATAGGCTTTGCCAATTGAACCATGTACATGAAAATAATAGTATACATCATAGGCTATGCCAATTGAACCATGTACATGAAAATAATAGTATGCTACTTAAATGAATCGCACATAGTAGAAATGAGAGAAGGCATTAGGGATAGAATGGTACATGAGGAAGGATGCCTTTTATGGGGATATAGAGGAAAGATAGGATAGAGATAGGTAAGTGTTAGGCCCAATGGGCTTTCACATAAATAAACTTAATCAAATGGCATAAATTTGTACAAGCCTAGGACTAGGTTTTCCTAGTCCTCATGTACTAGGTTACCTGTGTATACTCATAAGTAGATCTACTTTCATCTTTGTCGCTTGCATAGCCTAAGTCTGAATGGGTTAGAACTTAGAGATATCTGCCAAAGTCACGGGCGATGATTTCACTTAAGATGAATTGATATTTTTCATATTTTTCTAATTAGTTTGTATTCCTTGATAATTCTCGTACCTTCTGTCTCTCAATTGATTGTCAAATTTTTATCCTGATTCGGGAACCTTGAGTCCCATGGTTCTAGCTACTTGGCATTGCAACCATCGCCAACTAATTGAGAAAAAATTTAAAACGATCATGTTGTTCAATGATACATGCTATGAATCATGTGCATGGTCAATTGACTCGACCCCTCACACATCCTCTCAATACTACACAGTTCTTTTCATCACGCATGGGCCAGCTTCCAACCTGACGAGACGAAACCGTGAGGTCGACGATTTCACGCGCTATCGCGTCAAAAATTATTCCAAACTTACCAATTTGGGGAATTAAGAGTGAATTGAAGGGTTATAATGGTAAATAAGGGTCGAATCCACAGGGAATTAAGGTATTTTTGAGAGATCTTTTGGAATTTGGTCAAATTGGACGATGAATTGAGGTGAGAAATAAGGGAAAATGGTAGATTTAGAAAGATAACTCAAATATCTATCCGTGGAATCAAAAATCACTTGATTTGGATAAGTAATCACGGAGAAATCAAAGATGGAAGTGGGAGGAAATTTTCGGAATCATGAAGAACACAAATTGAACCAAATTGAACTAAAAACGAAATTGAACTAAATTGAAATCCTAAACCTAAAATTGATGATACATGATGATAGATAAGAGGATAAACTTGTTTTCTAACCCGAGATAACGATCAAATCGATCCAATTAATCGCCGGATCGACGTCTATTCGTTCCGCGAATTCAAACGTGAACATCGGTGTTCAAGAGACAAATTCTCCTCGCACGATCGTCGAAATCTCTCTTGTAAACACTCCGTGGACACGAAATCGAGTCTAGAAACGATTACAAGAGAGAGATTCAAGAGAGGAAGGGTGTAGATGGGTCGATTAAGAGAAAACCTCCTCGAATGCTTACAAAAGACGAAGAACACGTCGATTTATAGCCCAAATTGGGCGAAACTGTCCGATCGGTGCGTTAAGCTCCATCAACGGTCCAGATAAAACGCCTTAATAGTGAAACGTTATGCTTATATCGTGGCCATCAGATCTTCATTGGACGCTCCAGATTGATCGCACGATATGCGTTTAAAACGCATCAAAACGGCGCTCGTCGGATCGCGATCTAACGCTTCAGATGCGTTTGATCGTGTGAAATCGTGGCCGTTATAACTGGATTAATTAAGGCACGTGCGCAATCAGATGATCAGTGGTCCGTGTCCACGCGATCGACGCGTGGATCTCCTGCGCTCCGCACGATCGACGCTCCTCCGTCAGCCACATCGCCTGAAATCGTGGCCGTTATAACTTGTTTTAAAAGGCACGTGGTCTTGATCTTGATCCGTGGACCGCGAGTCCACTCGATCGGCACGCTCCGATCGCGATCCAACGCTCTGAATGACGCCACGTGTCCTGCGATTAAAACAAATGTGTGGGACTTTAGTCCCACACGGAAAAGATTAAACAAACCCGTCGGGTTTATAAAGCCCGATGGATAAGAGGATTCGAATACCCTTCCGGGCTACGGAAGGCTGAATACCTCTACTATATAGAATATGTAATATAATACTAAATATATGTACGCCGCGTAGGCGCCGCGTGGGTCTGCGTGGCGCTGCCACATGGCCCCAAGTGCCACGTCGCATCCACATGGCCCCGTGCAGATATAAACCGTTTTTGCCATTTTTTTATTTATTTTAATCAACTCAAATCGAAAATAAATTCGGAAAAATCCAGAAAAATCCCTAAAAATTGTAAAAATCATAACTTTCAAAATACAACTTCAAATTAATCCAAATTTCTTTCATTTGATCTGAAATTTAATTATCTATCATTCTAAAAATTCAAATTATTTAAATAACAAGAGATTTAATTCTTATTTCAAAAATACATTCATTTCTTTAAGATTTTAATTTTAGAAAATGAAATGAATGTTCATAAAAATGATTTCTCTTATTATTTAACTTAAAAACCCATTTATAATCTCAAGTAAAGATGGGTTATAAAATCTTTAATCTTTAATTCATCATAATTAACCCTAAATTAACGTATTTTGAGATTATAACATAAAATTGCATAGAATGATAGAAATGCACTCAAAGTATGATAACATGCATATAAATGGAATGTTTTCTGCCTTATTTTGCATTAATAATCATGTTTTATCATGTTAAGATTGCATGTTATCACAACCTTTGAATTATGGAGCCATATATAAAATTAGTAAATATACCATATGAAGTCACTATTTATCTATAACTTATCAAGCTATATGTATATAGATAGATGAAAAAACAACATCTATAAGTTGGTATAGAAATATATTCTATCTATAAATGTATATGATAAACATTTATATTTCTACATCATTTATGGAGAAGCTATACATAGCAATAAATTTAGGTGATTCTATCTATCTATCCATATATAATATTGTTCATATTCTGAAATCTATATGTAGAAAGCCATATATAGATGTAGATATCTGTCATTATACTTAAGGATACACTAATATCTGGATATTTATATTCTGAAATATAAACGGGGATATTTATTCATGATATTATCTATCTACAAGTATATAAAAATATTTCTATATGCAAAAGTTATAGATATAAATATAGACATATGTGAGTTTACTTATGGAGTATTGGAATATATAGACATTATATTGTGAAATATGTAAGTGTGTGGAAGCTATATTTACATGATTTGATTCATAGATATGTATCTATTTCAAGATATTTTATCCTGCAATTAACATTTAAATAGACATATAGCATTCATCAACACATATCCAGAGATCTATTTGAAATTTTATTCATCAATTTATAACTATATAAATACTGATAGTCTGCAACACATGCAGAAACAATATGCATATATATATATATATATATATATATATATAACTACATGGATATGGATAAATATATAGGTAAATAGCTATATAAATATCTAAATATGTCTTTTTATGTGCAAAAACTATATGTATTCCATATTATATATGCAACAATTAAACATATAAATATCCATAATTCCACCTATAAATATTTAGATAGTTATGTATATGCAAACTTTGCCTGCACGTTGATCTGAAGAAATTTGGTTTTAACTTATCTGAAATTTTTGCTTGGAGCCTTGTTAAAGGCTTTCCTTTCTGGATTTTTTAGTGGAGGCTTTGCCTAAATGGCATGTTGAATTTTCTTCCTGGATTTTAGAGATTTTTAGAATGGAGGCTTGTTGGATTATCTCTTGAGAGAGAGAGTAAGAGAGAGAGAGAGAGAGATAAAGAGGATTTCATCCCTCATCCCTCCTTGGAGAGGGTATGATTTTTCCCCAAAAATTCTTGCCTAGTCTGAAAGAGAGATAGTTCATTGACGATCACAACTTGAGACATAGAGGACTTCCTTGGTGATTCAAGAGAGCATTGAGAGTGAAAACCTTCTTCCTTTCTTTTCTTTATAATTCTGAGAAGGGAGGAAGAGAGAAAACTTGAGCAATAGTTTCTGCTTTTTATTTACATGCCCTAACTCAGGATCCACTATATTTATGGTTTTTCTTTGAAGTCATGTTTTTCCAAATAGGGCCATTAGATAGAGAATTAAATAACTAACATTTAGTAAAAATAAACATGTAAAATATATTTATACAATTATAACTAGAAGATAAATAAAAGTAAATCATAATTCTAAAACTAAATTAGAAAAATATAAGGCTACATTTATAACTATCACAACATTACATTATCACCACAAATCTATCGCAATATAATGTATATCAAATCGATTAAGGAATATAGAAATATAGGATTAACTAAGGACAATGAGTTATTGTTAGATACATAAATTTTTATGAATTGCGTCAATCTTATAGTTTATGAATAAATATAAAAAATTATATTATAGAAGTATCCATTAATTAAAATTATAAAATACAGGATTTCCCTATAATACTTAAGATACTTAACCCCTTGCACCCTATTTTCATGTGATCAAGGTAACCTACCGTTCTCATATGATTTCTCTAAGTCCATATTGAATACTAATAGATGAACTTAATTCATCAATTCACGGTGATCTTTTAATAATCAATAATATGAGATTGACGCAATCCATCAAATTCATATGTGTCTAACAATAAGTCCTTGTTGTGACTTATGTTTAATATTCTAGAATAGTCAAGGTTTAATGATAATGTACCACCATCTCTAATGCATAAACTAGTTTCCTAGCCCTATCGTATAAAAATTATCATAATGAGTGACATTTAAGTAGATAATCTTCTCATTCAATCATCCCTATCTTACAGCATTCCCAAGAAGGGCAGAAGTGATATCCCAAAAATTTAGGTTTTGGATGCAATCAGTGAGGTTTTTAATATGTACCCAAAAAAACTAGTTTTTCTCTAACAGATCCAATACATACATGTGCTAGTAAAGGACTACGGGTCCATATTAATATACAAAATCAATCCCCAATAAATATTGAGTCTTGGCCCGAGTCTCTAATAACATCAATATATACTTGCAATCACATGATTATTAGTGTGTTTGAAGGCACAATTTATGTATTTATGATGCATGATATCATGTTTTGAGTGCACTTTCATAAATCTGCGCCATTTATTTTAAAATCTTAACATGAATAATTCAAGATAAATTTTGTGAAATTCTTTTAAAAATCAAAACTCTTTCAATTTTAGCCTCATTTTCTTGAGATTTTGAGTTGTAAATATTTACATAAAAATAATCATGAATAATTAATAGAATAATATAGATATCATTTTTTATCACCTTTGAAATTTTTCTAGTTTGACTTCTCTAAAAAAATTCCAAAATTTAGGGTATAAATATTTTATTCTCTTGTTAACTATGAAATCAGATGTGATGTATCATGTATCATTTAATTTTTTATTTAATGGGGAAAATTTGGACAAAAATGAGTTGTATATTGAAAGATATAATATTTTATAAGGTTTTAGGGATTCATAAGTTTGTAAATAAAATTTCTTAATTTTTTAAATTTTATAATAAAAATAGGCAGAAATGGGCACACTTCATGGGGGTGATGCATGATAACATGCATTTATAACTTAAATTCTTATCCTAATTAACTCATATTCATGCTTATTTTATGTGAATATGATACATGTTATCATACTTTTTAGGAATTTTCTCCATTGGTATGTCATTTCATTAAAGTTCATATTTATGCATAAATTAGGGATAATTATATGCTTGATTGATGATGAATCTTCTTAAATTGATATGAAGTATATACTTTCCCTGATATATCTTGACTTTAGTAAATGATTTTTAAAGGTTAATTCTAAGAAGGAATGTATTGGATGATTTAAATAGAGAGAGATTTTAATGAAGCATTTTAAGTTATACTTAATTCATCCTATTTTCTTATTTTAATTATATTCTTTTATGACATAATATTAAAAAAAAAGAATTTGTGATCCAATGGAGAAAATTTAGATTAAAAAAGAGTTGTATATTTTAAGTTATGAATTTTTGAAGTTTATGTCCTTTTTCTGATTTTTATTTGATTTTTAAATGAATTTTTAAGTATTTTCTTTATTAAAATCACGAAAAAGGGAGTTTACTTACCTGCAGGTGATGACATGGGCACTGTTCATCTTTCATCAGAAGTCAAATGTTGACTTTAGGGGTCAATTACTTTTAATTTAAAAATCACAATTCAATCATTTTGGTCTCATTAGATTCCTCTAGTTCTTAGCTTTCCATTGACATATAAATTGAAAGATTTGGATTTCATTTGACTGGTCAATTTGACAATTTTCTCTGAGGTGTTTATTTCAAGGATTTTCTGATATTTTATTTTCAATAATTCATAGTAAATCCATTTCTTATCCAAAAATCACTATTTATATATAAATAAATTCCATTTTATGTCTAGTTTCCAAATATATAATTTTCGTAATCTTCTGACACCTTTTGATTCTCTGATTTTATAGAACACCTTTTTCTGGTCAAAGTCAATGCTTTGACTTTGACTTTTGACTTTTCTCTGTCAAATCCGAGATTTCAATTCTTAAAACTTCTTATTAGGTCTATTTATATCATTACCACTCATTACATCTTATTTCTTTAAAATCCCTTTTAAACCTAAGTTTGACCAAGTCAACTCTGGAATTAAAGTCTACCCTGCTCTTTGTGGATCAACCCGATACTTACACATTACTTGATTATTATATCTTATCTTTGTGAGTTTGGTTTTATAAATTTTGTTTGACCTACGTTCTTGTGTTTTAACGATGCACAAAAATGCTTCGTCAATGCATCATCATGTGCTCACGTGGAAATACACAACAATGCCTAAGGGCACCATGTAGCGCGCAGGTGTCTCATGCTCATCACTCTATTAAGGGGAGTATTGATAAGAACATAAAAAGTAGCTATAACCACCTATGGTTTGTTCTTATTTAACTTTATTAAACTCTTGAATACACTATCTCCTCTACTATCTCATAACTGGACAATGTAGAACATTAGTGCATTGAGAGGAATTTATGGTACATTAATTTTGCCTTTTCATTTTCAGGAAGTATTCAAGAGGAAGGGCAGCAAGATCCTCCAAAAATGGAAGTGTTGAAAGGGCATAATGGGTTGTCCAATGCAAGCAGTTGAAATATTCAAGAGGAAGGGCGTAATGGGCTGTCCAAGGCAAACAATTGTGAGCCCAGCAAGGAGGAGGCACGGGGGCTCTCTCTTTTTATTATTTTCTCCCTTTTTCGATGTCTCTTCTTCTTCTTCCTCTTCTTTTGTCGCTTCTTCTTCTTCCTTCACAGCTACTTCTCTCTCTTAGGGTTAACAATCTTATTCTAACGGGAGTTTTTCCCCGTCCCAATGTAGTTATAGAATCAAGAAATAGTAGTTTTGATTTTATATCTTTGTTTATCTCTAATTTCTTAAGCACTCTTCCTACGAACCCCGATCGATTCCCTCTCTCCTTTCCGTTCTCCATTCTTCTTCTTCTCCATATTCCGGTCAACTCTTCTCGTTCGCCCCTCTTGCTTTCTTGCTCACCCTTCTCTCTCTCACGTTTTCTCTTCCTCACCTTCTTTCTTTCCCTCTCTCTCTCTCGATATTCCTATCTCCCCAGTTTTCCGTCTCCTTCGTTTTCTTTCTATCTCTTTAATCTCGATTGAGTTTCTCTCATCCGAATTTTGTTTCACCGTCTTTCTATCTCCCTCACATTCTCTTTTTCCCCTCTCTTGCTCTTCCGATCGCCCTCTCAACCCCGCCTTCTTCCGCGTAACCCTCTTCCACGGTCAAACCTTTCTCTCCCTCGATCACTCTCTTTCCTTTCCTTTTGTTCTCCTTTTCTTCTTCGCCCTCTCTGTTAACTCTTCGTGCTTTTTGTTTTTTTTAGTTTTGTCATTTCGGTATCCTCCCTCTCTCTCTCTCCAGTTTTCCGATTTCATCTTCTGCATCTTCCGATTTTTTTCTTCTCTCCCCATTCTTCCACGTTTCCTCTCTATCTCCGATTTTATCTCCCTCAAATTTCTCTCTTTCGATCTTCCTTCTCTCCCACTTTCTTCTAATTTGTTTTCTCTTTTCGGTTCCTCTCTTGCTCTCCCCCTCATTCTCTCTCTCTCTCACTCTTCCGCCATTTCCACTTTCTCTTTTAACTTTCTGATTCTCCTCTCTTTCGCCGCATCTTCAACTCCTTTCTTCCACAATTCCGCCCCAACTTTCTCTCCATCTCTCCAAAAAAATTTCCCTCTTTCTCGCTCTCTCTCCTCTCTCCCCATGAAGGATTTGGGAGAAGCAACCTACGTATTGGGAATACGTATCTATAGAGATAGATCGAGAAGGTTGCTTGGCTTATCCCAATCCATGTACATAGATACCATTGTCAAAAGGTTTGGCATGGAGAACTCCAAGAGAGGTTTCATACCGATGAGACATGGAGTTCAGATATCTAAGGAGCATTTGCCTAAGACTCTTGAAGATAGAGCGTTGATGGAAAAGATCCCGTATGCATTGGCGGTTGGATCTATCATGTACGCTATGCTATGTACAAGACCAGATGTGGCATTTGCTCTAAGTGTTACGAGCAGATTTCAGGCTAACCCAGGTGAGAGTCATTGGGAAGCCGTGAAATGTATCCTTAAGTACTTGAGAAGGACTAAGAATTTATTTCTGGTCTATGGAGGAGAGGAGCTTAAGCTCCAAGGTTACACTGACTCGAGTTTTCAGTTAGACCCAGATGATAGTAGATCTACATCTAGATTCCTGTTCACTTTGAATGGGGGAGTAGTGTCTTGTAAGAGTTCCAAGCAGCCCACCACTGCAGATTCAACGACAGAGGCTGAGTATATTTCTGTGAGTGATGCCGCCAAGGAAGCAGTCTGGTTGAAGAAGTTCATCACAGACCTTGGTGTTGTCCCTACGATCTCAGAACCTATTCTATTATTGTGTGACAATAATGGTGCAATAGCACAAGCGAAAGAGCCAAGGTCTCATCAGAAGTCTAAGCACATTCTGAGGCGCTTTCACTTGATTAGGGAGATCGTCACCAGAGGAGATGTAGTGGTGGAAAGAGTTCCATCAACCGACAATGTTGCAGATCCACTGACTAAGCCTTTAGCTCAAGAAGTTTTTGAGCGTCATTGCACAACTATGGGGTTGTTGCACAAGGGCAATTGGCTTTAGTCCAAGTGGGAGATTGATGGATATTATGTGGCCTATAAGCCAATCACACTTCCATGTATCTTTTTTATGTTCATTGAAATAAAATTTATTCATTATCATTCTTATGTGATGTTTGTAATGAAGTCCATGAGCATATGCAATGACTAAGTGAATTATGATGAGATCATAATATAGTGATCATTGGTCTTTAAACATATGTTCTAAATATTCCTATTCGTGGGATACTCGAGAAGGACATCGAATTATCCGGAAAGAATATCACTATCTAATCCAACTCATATGATGAGTATGGCCGATCCTATAGCCATCGGTGTGGAGACACTAAAGATAGATAGTGGGTGCTCTTTGGAGAAAGAGTTCACTGAATTGATCCGTATGAATCCCTGAATGGTATTATACCTAACTGTCAATCAGGTTGATTTATGTCATGATTGTGTATGTGGTCCTTTGACTTGAGACACCAAAGACATCTTGTGGATGGATGATCATGTTTTGATTCTGACTTACGAATCCCTAGCCACGGGATATCTAAAACGTCATATATTGGATACGACATGAAGTCCGCGAAGATGATTGTGTGGTCAAGATGGGATCATCCACCCTCGGTATTTGAGGAGATTGACTCAAAGGAATGAGATGCGATGAAATCCTTGGCCAAGGTAGTAGAAATATCGAAGAAGGAGTTCTCGATGATTTCTACACGCATTAGTACTAACTTGAGTGACCGATTAGGGTTTGACAGTTGACCACACCTTAAGTCATTCATGAGTCTAATGTGGATGAAGGATTATACATACATGGTAATCAATGACGGGAAGGTTCCATAAGTGAGTTCTTAGATACTCCATATCTCCTAGAGTACGTGGTGTAGCTTGGCACCCAACGGGCTGGCAACTCAACCTATCGATTGGGTTAAATCAATCCTTGATTAATTAATCTATATATGGATATGGATAATTAATTAAGGTTGACCAATAAGGTGTTATTTGGTCTACAGAGTTATTAACTAGTGAGATATATGGACCTAGATGGTCACACACATAAGGTTTATGGATGTTGGTGGATATAGACATAATTATGAGGGTTTTTATGAAAAAACCTCATTCCAAATGTCTATAAATAGGGGGAGAACGACCACAACTGAAGGTGCCCATGCAAGCCTTGTGGGAATTCTCTCCTTTCTTATCTTTCTCTCTTGGTGAAGAGCTTTGAAGAGGAGATCCAACCATCTGGAGACTGTGTGGATACCGCTAGAGGCTAGACACTTGAATAGCTTCAAGAACTCCTTCAAGGAAACCTGTAAGTATGTTTTCTCATACATACTAGATGATAGGATCATCTGTTCTTGGTGGCTTGGTATTTTGAATGTCCGATTCAATGTTTTCCGCTGCATTCGATGTTTTGATCGAAATTTCGGAAAGTTATCGACCTAAGATCCCAACAGTCTAGCTAGTCAATTTAATTGAAATCTCAACTCGGATGCTTAGAATCGTGAAGAACAAGTCTATTTAAAGGGCGTCATTTCGTAACCGTCCAATCACTTTGATGAACGGCTGTGATGAAACGGTTCATCACGAACCGTTTCCTTTAAATCCCGATCGTCCGATCGCCAATGGATGGCCCGATGAAGCTTGGATCGTGTGCGTTATAAAACGCATCAATCGTCGTCCTTTAGATCGCGATCGAACGGCTGAGATGCGATCCGCGCCGACGCATCTTGGCCGTTATAACGCTTTTAAAAATGCCACGTGCATTTTGTTTGATCTGTGGTCCACGACGCATGTGATCGACGCGTGAGATCGACGCGTCAGCCTGATCCAACGCCTCTCCATCAGCCACGTCACCTGCACATCAAAAGAATGTGTGGGACTTAGTCCCACATGGATTTAATTTTAGAAAACCGTCGGGTTTATAAGACGCGATGGTTTATAAAGTTAATAACCCTTCCCATATAGGGAAGGCTGAAGAACCTTATTATATAAAATAAATAAATAGATATAATATGTATATTGCGTCACGTAGGCGCTGCGCGGGTCTGCGTGGCGCTGCCATGTGGCCTTGCGTGCCACGTCGCATCCACGCAGGCCCCGCGCGAAAATAAAATGATTTTTTTTATTTATTAAAAATGGTTTAAAAAAAAATATAGTTTAAAAATCCGGAAAACTTCCCTAAATTGTAAAAATCATATCTTTTAATATATAACTCCAAATTAATCCAAATTTCTTTCATTTGATCCAAAATTTAATTATCTATTATTCTAAAAGGTCAGATTTAATAAATAATAAGAGTTAAAATTATTATTTCAAAAATATATTCATTTATCAAGATTTTAAACTTTAGAAAATAAAATGAATGTTTATAAAAATTGTTTCTCTTATTATTTTAACTTTAAAAACAGTTATAATCTCAAGAAAAATATGGGTTATCAAATTATTAAACTCTAATTTATCAAAATTAACCCTAAATTAAAGTATTTTGAGATTATAATGACTTTTTAAGAGAATAATATAAAAATACATATAAGTACGATAACATGCATGGAAATGAAATCATTTATACTTAAATATGCATCAAAAATCATGTTTTATGATGTAAATATAGCATGTTATCACTAGTGTACGTGATGTAGCTTGGCACCCAACGGACTGGCAACTCAACCTATCGATTGGGTTAAATCGGTACTTGATTAATTAATCTATATGTGGATGTAGATAATTAATTAAGGTTGACCAATAAGGGGTTATTTGTTCTATAGAGTTATTAACTAGTGAGATATATGGACCTAGAGGGTCACACACATAAGGTTTGTGGATGTTGGTGGATATAGACATAATTATGAGGGTTTTTATGAAAAAAACCTCATATCAAATGTCTATAAATAGGGGGAGGATGACCACAACTGAAGGTGCCCATGCAAGACTTGTGGGAATTCTCTCATTTCTTCTCTTTCTCTCTTGGTGAAGAGGTTTCAAGAGGAGCTCCAACCATCCAGAGACCGTGTGAATACTGTTAGAGGCTAGACACTTGAATAGCTTCAAGAACTCCTTCAAGGAAACCTGTAAGTATGTTTTCTCATTCATACTAGATGATAGGATCATCTATTCTTGGTGGCTTGGTATTTTGAATGTACGATTCAATGTTTTTTCCGCTGCATTTGATGTTTTGATCATAATTTCGGAAAGTTATTGACCTCAGATCCCATTAGTCTCTACTAGGATCTAAGTCTCAACAAGCTCTCCAACTTTTCAATCAAAACATCGAACGCAACAGTAGGCGTTGAATCAATCATTCAAAAAATTTAAAGCACCAAGAGTAGATAATCCTATCATCTATTCTAGAGGATCCTATTGTCTAGTATTTAATAAAATTTATACTTATAAGGATCATCTATAAGAGTTCTTAAAGCCATTCAAGCGTTCAGCCTCTAGTGGTATCCACATGGTTGCTAGATGATTGGGTCTCTTATAGAACACTCATCATGAAGAGAAGAAAAGAGAGGGGAGAGTTTTCCACTAGGCTCTTAGTGGGCACCCTTGTTATGATCGTTATCCCCCTATTTATAGACTTTAAGAATATAAACGTTTCACAAAACTCTTATGTTTATGTCTATATCCACTAACGCACATTGACCTTATGTGTGTGACCCTGTAGGTCTATATATCTTTCTAATATATGATTCCATCAACCCAATAACACTTATTGGTCCTCCTTATCAATTAATTATATCAACATATAATTAACTAAGGATCAATTTAACTTGATCAACAAGTTGAGTCTCGAGCCCAATGGGTGTCAATTTACATCATGTGCTCTAGAAGATATGGAGTATATCAGAACTCCTTTATGAAACCATGCCATCATCTATTATCATGTACATATAATTCTTCATTTGTGTGAAACTCATGAATAACTTAAGGTATGGTTAACTATCAAACCCTAATCAGTCACCTCATTTAGTATTGATGCGAGTAGGAAATCATTGAGATCACATTCTTTAATATTTCTACTACCTTGGCCAAGGATTTAATCGCATCTCATTCCTTGAGTCACTCTCCTCTTATACTAGGGGCAGACGATCCCATCTTAACCACTCAATCACCTTTGAAGACTTCATGTCGTATCTAATCCCTGAAATTTTGGAGATCTTGTGGCTAGGGATTCGCACATCATAGACATAAAATGATCATCCATCTACAAGATGTATTCTGTGTCTTAAAGGACCACGTACACAACCATAACATGAATAAACCTGATTGATAATTTGGTATAATATCATTCAGGGATTCACGCAAATCAATTCAGTGAACTCTTTCTCCAAAGAGCATGCACTATTTATCCTTGTTGTCTCCACACCGATAGATATAAGATAAACTATACTCATCATATGATTCGGATCAAATAGTGTTATTATTTCTAGATAATTTGATGTCCTTCTCGAATATCCCATGAATAAGAATATTTAGAACATATTTATAAAGACCATTGATAATTGCATTATAATATCATCATAATTCACATGGTCATTGCATATGCTCATTGACTTTATTTCAAACATCACACAATAATGATAATGAGTACAAATTTATTTCAATGAATAAAACAAAAGATGAGAGTGTGATTGGCTTCCAAGCCACATAATTTCTATTAATTTCCTCTTTGATCAATCTTCCAAGCATTATTGAATGAAGAAGGGCTTTAACACCTCTACATGGTGTTAGTAAGATAACCCTTTAGAAAAATGTTCATACTAAATGGTGTATCCAAAAAGAATTTAGTCATTCCTCTAATCTCATTTCTAACCATAGGTGCTCTAGGATCTTTCATCTTTATAAGAAGTGTGTTCATCATAATTGATCTAATATTCTTGCTCAATTAAGTCCTATTTAGATTTTTTTTCGATAAACATATTCCTTTAAGAAATATTGAGAATGATAAAATATCTTGATGCCATTGATTAAGGGAAAAGTGATTTCACAATCACTTTATAAAGGACTCCAATAAGTGGTTCTAATATTCACTAGATTTGGCATTTGGATAGCTTGAAACATGAAGATAAGAGATATGAAGATTGTAGAAATATGGATCTAGCTTTTCTAGTTATCGACTCCTCCTAATCCTAAGGACTCTTATCACTCACTTTTTTAATCTTGGGAGGTTTTTTTGGGATCTAAGGTCAAGAAGCCTTCCAAAATCAAAACATTGAAAACCGTGGATTACATTAAATTCAATATTCAAAACATCGAGACACAAGAACTGATGATCTTATCATCTAGTATAGATGAGAATATATAATTATAAATTTCAATTGAAGGAGTTCTCCAAACTATTTAAGTGTCCAACCTCTATTAATATCTATATAATTAGTGGATAGTTAGATCTCCTCTTCTATACTCTTCACCGAGAGACAAAGAGAAGAAGTGTGAGAATTCTCGCAAGGCTTGCATGGGCTCCTTGAGTTGTAATTGTTTTCTTCCTATTTATAGTCATTGGGTATGTGAACTTTTCACAAAAACCCTCATAACTATATCTATATTCATCAACATTCATAGATCTTAAGTGTCCAGCCTGTAGTGATATCAATATGATTGTTGGATAGTTAGATCTCTTCTTATATGCACTTTACCAAGAGATAAAGAGAAGAAATGAGGGAATTCTCACAAGGCTTGCATGGGCCCCTCGAGTTGTGATTGTTCTCTTCCTATTTATAGTCATTGGGTATGTGAATTTTTTTGTAAAAACCCTTATAATTATATTTCTATTCATCAACATTTATATATCTTATGCGTGTGACACTCTAAGTCCATATATTTCAGTAGTCCACATATCTCACTAGTCTATATATCTCATTGGTCCAAATATCCCAATACACTTATTGGTCAACCTTTATTCATTATCTATATCAACATATGCATGAATTAATCAATAATTGATTTAACCCAATTGACTAATTGAGTTGCTAGCTTGTTGGTTGTTTAGCTACACCACGTACCCTAGAAGATATGGAGTGTACAAGAACTCTTGTATGGAACTTTCCCATCATTGGTTATGATAACATGCTAAATAAACATTATAAAACATGATTTTTGATGCATATTAAGGTATAAATAATTTCATTTCCATGCATGTTATCATATTTATATGCATTTTTCTATCATTTCACAATAAATCATTATAATCTCAAAAAATACTTTAAATTAGGGTTTAATATGATGATTTAAAGATGAATAACTTAATAACCCATCTTTACTTGAGATTATGGATGCTTTTAGAGTCAAAATAATGAGAGAAAATGTTTTATAAACATTTATTTATATTTTCTTAAGTTAAAATCCTTAAAAAAATAAATCTATTTTTAAAATGGAAATTAAAACTCTCATTATTTATTAATTTTGATTCTTTAGAATGATAGATAATTAAATTTTGGATCAAATGAAAGAAATTTGGATTAAGTTGGAGTTATATTTTAAAAGTTATGAATTTTCTAATTTTTTAGGGATTTTTCTAGATTTTTTTTAATTATTTTCGATTTTTAAATGTTAAAAATGATTTAAAATATAGAAAAAGGGGGGTTTATTCGCGCGGGGCCACGTGGATGCGACCTGATACTCAAGGCTACGTGGCAGCGCCACGCGGGCCCACGCGGCGCCTACGCGGCGTGATGTGACGTGTGCATTATTTATATTTATCATTTATATATTGGTTATAGTACATATAAGCATCCGATAGTATAGATTTAAGCTAACCGTATAAAACGTCACATATTCTAAACTTGACCGAATTATTTAATTTTTCCCGTGTGGGACTAAGTCCCACACAGTTTTTAAGTGCAGGACACGTGGCAAAGGGAGAAGCATCAGATTGACGGTGCATTGAAAATCCGCGCGTGGATCGCGTGGACTCAAGGTCCACCGGATCACATCAGCGCACATGCTTAAATTCAAAGAGTTATAATGACTCTGATGAAACGCGCGAGGAGCACATCTCGACCATCCGATCACAATCCAAGGGGAGTGATTCAAGGCGTTTTATAATGCATATCTAAGGCTTCATCCGGACGCTCCATCAATGATCTGACGGCTGCGAACTTTTCAAAAATGGTCTACGATGGACCGTTTCATCGTAATTGTCGATCGTTTCGATCGGACGGTTATGCCCAAAATTTGTATAAATAGAGGTTTTCATCGATGTTCTAAGCATTCGAGTTAGAAATCAAGCAAATTGATCTGTTTAGAACCTCCCTTCTCGAATCTCTTAATTCCATCCTCTTCTACACTCATTTTCGCATCCACGGAGGGCTTGAAATCGAGATTTGGTTGAAAGATGAAGGAGAAATCAAAGCTTTAACTCCACGATCACGTTCTTCACGTTTTTGACTATTAAGAGGTTTAATCGTGTTAATTTGATCGCTCTTTGGGGTTAGTGGAGTTGGTTTTTGCTAATCTATCATCCAATCAAGTTTAATTTTGATTTCGATTAGGATTTAAAGTTTAATTTTGCTTCAATTTTGTTAATTTCGCGATTTCAACATTCGGAAATTTCTCTCTATTTCAAACTTCAATTTTTCCGTAAAATCAAGATCAATTTTGATGATTCTTGATTCCGTGGAAGCGATTTGAAGTTATCTTTCATAATATACCATTTTCCCCAATTTCTACCATCAATTTATCATCCGATTTGATCAATTTCGAAAGAAAACATCAGAAATTTCCTTATTTCCCTGTGGATTCGACCCTTATTTACCATTACACCCCTCAATTCGAATCATTTTCATCAAATTGGCAAGTTTAGAATTATTTTTGACACGAGACCGTGTGAAATCGAGGACCTCGCGGCTTCGTCTCGTCAGGTTACTATAGACATATAATCCTTTGTGTATGCAAGACTCGTGAATGACTTAGGGTATGGTCAACTATCAAACCCTAATCGATCATTCAATTAAGTATTTAAAAGTAGTGGAAAATCATCAAGGACTCCTCCGATATTTTTATTGCCTTGGCCAAAGATTTCATAGTATCTCACTCTTTGAGTCACTCTCCTTAAATACCGAGGTCAGACGATCACATATTAACCACACAATCATCCTTAAAGACTTTATGTCATATCCAATAAATGACGTTTTAGAAATCCCATGGCTAAGGATTTGTAAGTCATAATCAAAACACAATCAGCCGTCCACAAGATATCTTTAGTGTTTCGAGCCAAAAGACAACACACAAAAAGGGAAAATTAATTTACCTGATTTATAGTTAGGTATAATACCATTCAAAAATTCATACATATCAATTCAATAAAACTCATTCTTCAAAGATTACCCACAATCAATTCTTGGAGTCTCGATACAAATGGTTACAAGATTAGTCATACTCATCATATGAGTCAGATTAAATAGTGTTATTATTTTTAATAATTTGATATTCTTCTTAAATATCCCACAAATATAAATTTTTAGAACATATGTTTAAATACTAGAAATCATTGTATTATGATCTTGTCATAATTCACTTAGTATTTTATGGAAATTATGTGCCATGCAAGCCAATCACACTTTTATCTTTTTTTTATATTCATTTAATTGAAATTTTATTCATTTTCATTCTTCGGTGATGTTTTCAATGATGTCCACAAGTGATAAAATGCATTCTTAAAATTTAATTACATGATTATCAATGCAAATTAAGGCATCAAACATTTTATTTTTATGCATGTTATCATATTTTGAGTGCATTTCTATCATTTCATGCAAACTTAAGTTATAATATCAAAATGTACTATTTTAGGGATGATTACGCATTTTTAAGAATATATTGTTAAAGTAGATTATTCCCATCTATATTTGAGATTATAATTTGGTTTTAATCCTAAATAAGAAAAAATAATTTTTATATACTTATTTATTTTTCTTAGTTTAATTTTTAAGAGAAGTAAGTATATTTTTAAAATAAAAATGTATTCACTTGTTATTTAAATAATTTGGATTTTTATAATGATAGATAATTTAATTTCTGATACAATGAAATAAATTTGGATTAATTTGGAGCTATATTTTGAAAGTTATGAATTTTCTAATTTTTTACGAATTTTTTCAGAATTTTTTTCTAAATTTAAAATTGATTTATTTGATATAAATTCATTAAAATAATATTTTTTTATTTTTTTGCATGCTGACATGGCAGATGATGTGGCGCAATGATAACATGCTATATCAACATAATAAAACATGATTTTTGATGCATATTAAGGTATAAATGATTTCATTTCCATGCATGTTATCATACTTATGTGTATTTTTCTATCATTCCATGAAAAAAGTAATTATAATCTCAAAATACCTTAAATTAGGGTTGAATATGATGATTTAAGAGAAAAATAATTAATAACCCATCTTTACTTGAGATTATAAATGTTTTTAAAGTGAAAATAATGAAAGAAAATGATTTATAAACATTTATTTATATTTTCTTAAGTTTGAAATCCTTAAAAAATAAATGTGTTTTTGAAATTAAATTTAAAACTCTCATTATTTATCAATTTTTATCTTTTAGAATGATATATAATTAAATTTCAGATCAAATGAAATAAATTTGGATTAATTTGGAGTTATATTTTAAAAGTTGTGAATTTTATAATTTTTAGGGATTTTTCTGGATTTTTTTGAATTAAATTTATGATTTTTAAATGTTAAAATTTAATTTAAAAAATGCAAAAAAGGGTTTATTATTTTGCGTGGGTCCACGTGGATGCGACGTGGCACTCCAGGTCACGTGGCAGCGCCACGCAAGCCCACGCGGCGCCTACGCGGCAAGGTGACGTGTGCGAATATATATATATATATATATTATATAGTTTATAGTATATAATGTTTAGCCTTCCGTATATCGGAAGGGTATTCAACCCTTAGAATCGTCGCTCGTTTTAAACAAAAACTATTTCCTTTAATTTTTCCCGTGTGGGACTAACTCCCACACAGTTTATTTGAGTGCAGGACACGTGGCTGAAATCAGGGCGTTGGATCACGATCGGAGCGCGCCGATCGAGTGGACGCGTGGTCCACCGGATCCGATCAACGCACGTGCTTTAATTACAAGCGTTATAACGGTCCTGATTTGATCTTATAGGGAGCATCGTGATCGTCGGATCACGATCCGACGGCGGCAAAAGGGCGCGTTTTATAACTGTCATCTGCGCGGATCATCCAGGCCGTCGATCGAGATCCGACGGCTACGACGTATTTGAAACGGTCCACGATGGACCGTTCCATCGTAACCGTCGATCGTTTCAATTGGACGGTTACGCCCAAAATATGTATAAAAGGAGGGGTTCTTCCAATGTTCTAAGCATTCGAGTGGAAATCAAACAAATTGATCTATCTTGACACCTCCCCTCTCATTTCTCTTGATCTCATCGTGTTCAACGTTCAATTCCACACCTCCGGAGCCCTTGAAATCAAGATTTCATCATGTAGATCGGTAGAAATTGTAACTTGAACTCATGAAGGTGTTCTTCAGTGTTTTCGTCGATTAATCAGTTTAATCGAGTTAATCCAATCGCTAATTGTGGTTAGTGGAAACGGTTTTTACTAAGATTTAGATTAGGATTTAAGGTTCAATTTGGTTGAATTTTAGATAAAATCGTGATTTACGATTCTGAAATTTTCTCTCTACCTCAATATTCGATTTCTCCTCGAAATCAAGTCCAAATTCGATGATTCTTGATTCCATGGAATTTATTTGAAGTTATCTTTCATAATTTACCATTTTCCCCAATTTCTATCATCAATTCGTTGTCCGATTTGATCAATTTTGAAGAATACATCAAGAATTTCCTTATTTCCCTGTGGATTCGACCTTATTTACCTTTATACCCTTCAATTCGATACATTTTCATCAAATTGGTAAATTTGGAATAATTTTTGACACGAGATCGTGTGAAATCAACGACCTCGCGGTCTCGTCTCGTCACACGAGCAGAAAAAACAGTGCGCCACATGGCGACATTTGAGACTGACCCGTGTTGCACAATGTACGAGTGTGCGAGTGCGCATGCGTGCGCGTGTGTACACTTGTGTGCGTGTGTGCATCGTGTGTGCGCACGCGTGTAATTTAGGAGAAAGCACCTTGTTAAGGATTTTTGCTAACTCTTTAATTACGCACACGTTATATACACATATTTTCTCTTAATTTTTTGCTATGTGGAACTATGTTTTCGTGTTTTCAATTTGTAGGTGACGTGGCAACGTGTGGAGTGTATGATCGTGCAATTACATCCCTGGCTCTTGATCGTCACTTAAAGCGAGGAGTACGTGGCTCATTCTTACTCATTGGTGAATCATTTTTAAAACGATTTAATCTCAGCCATTGATCTCAAGGAATTATAATGGCTAAGATTAAAATTGAAAAAAAAATGCACTCGAAGCGTTAGATCAAGATCCAACGGATGGCGTTTCAACCATTACTTTTAGAGCGCGCGACTTGGCAAAATCTCGACGGTCCATCTCTGATCTAACGGCCATGACTTAACGTAACGATTCATATCTCTGATTTTCATCAGAGCCGTTGATCGAATATTAAACGCTCCATCCGACGATTACACCCAAATTTTCTATAAATTGAGATTTTCTTTAACATTGTAATGCATTCTTGGATATTTTTTACTAATCGAACTGTTTAGACACCACCATCCTTGGATATCTTACTTCCAATCGGTTCAAGACTCACTTTCCATATCGACGGAGTGGTTAGAAGTGAGATTTCATCAATAAAATTGGGAGAATTTGCCTCTTGAAACCCCAATGATCGTCTTCAAAATCACGGAATGAAAAACCTTGAATTCGGTGATTAATTGGATCATTTTGATCATTATCGCGGGTTAGATTATGTGTTTTCCTCCTAATCTTTCGTCATGTATCATTAATTTTGGATTTCTCTCTCTTCGCGTTCGGAAATTTCTATCTAATTGGCTCTTTGATTTCTCCCCGAATCTTGATCTAAATCTAGTAATTTTGTATTCCATGGAGTCATCTTTAGAGTTCTCTTTCTAAATCTATCAAAATCCCTAATTTCTCACATCAATTCATCATCCGATTTAATAAAACTTCAAAGAATATCTCAAAATTTTCTTATTTCTCCGTGGATTCAAAATCGCTATTCCCCAATATGCTATTCAATTCGTATTAATTTCATTAAATTAGTGAGTTTGGTAATAGTTTTGACACGAATTAGTGTGTAGTCAATGATCGCATCAATTCATTATGTCAATAAGCATATGCAACTACTAAGTAAAGTATCATGAGATCACTAGTTCACAGTATAGTGATCACTAGTGTTTAAACATATGTTATAAATATTCTTTTTCGTGAGATATTTGAGAAGGATATTAAATTATCTGTAATCAATCATGTTGATTCATATCATGGTTTTGTATGTGGTCCTTTGACTTTAGACAAGAAAGATATCTTGGGGATGGATGATTATGTTTTCATTATGACATATGAATCCCTAACGACAAGATCTTCAAAACTTCATAGATAGGATACAATATAAAGTCCTTTAAGGAAACTGAGTGGTCAAGATGGGATTGTCCACCCTTTGGTATAAGAGGAGATTGACTCAAGGAATGAGAGACAATAAAATCATTGGTCAAGGTAATAGAAATATTAGAGAAGGTGTTATCGATGATTTCCTATTCACATGAGTACTAAATTGAGAGACCAACTAGGGTTTGATAATTAATCATAACCTAAGTCATTCATGAATCTTACTCAAATAAATGATTATAAGTATACAATAACCGATGATGGCAAGGTTTCATGGAGTTCAAATGCACTTTATATCTCCTAAAGAATGTAGTGTAGCTTGGAACCCATCGAGCTAGTGGCATAACCTGTAAGTTGGGTTAAATTGATCCTTATCAATTAATCTATATGTTAATATAGCTAATTGATAAGGAAGACCAATATAGCTATTTGGTCGATGGAGTCATCAAATTGCAGATATATGGACATTGAGGGCCACATACATAAGATCAACAAACATCAATGAAATATAGACATAAACATAGACCTTCAAGGGAGCGTAAGGAAGAGAAGGAAAGAACATGAGTAGGAGCAAAACAAAGAGAGAGAGAGAGAGAGAGAGAAGTGGAAGTGGATGAGAGAGAAAGAGAGAAAAAGAGAGATATAGAAAGTAATGAAGAAAAAGGAGAGCAAAAGAGAGATCGAGCGAGCGGTACGAAGTGAGCGGGACCCAACGGGAGTGTGGAAGAGAGAAGATCAGAGAGATTTAGAGGGTGTAAGGAGAGAGCATGAAAGAGATTCAAGTGTGAGAAATAGAATGTGATACAGTTAGAGAAGAGAGTGTGAGCAGTTGAATGGGAAAGAGAGAGTGAGAGTAAGTGGGAGAGAACTTTGGGAGAGAGAAAGAGGGAGCAGAAAATAGTGAGAATGGGAGAGAGAGAGACCAAGAGGTTAAGAGAACTATAGGGCAAAGAGGAGATTTTGAGAGAAAAATAGATAGCACGAGAAGGAGAAAATGCGGAAGGGTTCCAAATGGAGAGAGAGAGCATTAAGGAAAGAGCAAAAATGAGGAAGAGCGAGGGTGGGGGTTATTAGGGGAGAGAAAGTGAGATTGCAAAGCGAAGAAAGAAAGGGAGAGCAGGAGATTTTTGAGAAGGAAATAGCAAGGAAGGAAAATAGATAATAAAGAAACTGAGAGAGATCAATTGAGAATTTTTGGGAGAAGAAGGAATTGAAGATGATAAGGAGAGAGTGTGAAGACTGAGATCAGAAGGCAAATTAGGGGAAAATGAAGAGAGAGTAAGATTGAAGTATGGAAAAATCGCAGAAGAGGACGGGATTGAGAGGGAGAAAAGCCATAGAGTTCAATGAACAAACAAAAGGGGGAGGAGGAAAGAGAGTGTGAGAGAGATTGAGGAGATTGAAAGAAAGAGAAGAAGAGTTTACGGAGCTAAGAACCAAAAGAGTGTGAGGAAGAGAGAGAGCAGGGGGAGAGTTAGATCAGGGGGAAGATAGAGAATGAGATTAGGGAGAGCGGTGATGCCAAAAAGATGAAGAAGAATGGAAGACATCTTGTACAGGGGAGTAGATGAGGGGTTGAGACAGAGAAACGGGAATCACAAAGAGATAAACGTAAAGAAGAACAAGATGAAAAAGGAATCATCATTTGAATCTAATTTTTCACTACATCCTTCCGACAAGAAGAACGCCAAAGAACGCTAACCCTAAAAGAGGGAGAAGAAGTAGAAAGAGACATATGTGAAAAAGAGCCATTTTTCCTTTTTAACTCCTCCAAGGAGAGAGTTGAGAGGAATTTCAAAAAAAGGTGGTCTCCCCCTTGATGGCTTCTTTGACTGGGCTCAAATAAGCTTGCCTTGGATAGCCATTAAGTCCTAAATAAGAAAACTTCTATTCTAAACAAATTTGCCCTTGACGAGGTGCTCCCTTTTCTCTTGTTTGTCAGTTCCTAAAATAAAGATGGCTCAAGTTATGAAAAAGAATTCTATTTGATGCACTTATATTGTATAAGAATTAAGTCATGATGTGGTGGATGTGATGGAATGTTCAAGAGTTTAATATAATTAAATAAAAGCAATTTTGTGGGTGTTTATAATTACTTTTTATGCTCATATCAGTAGGTACTGCTAGAGGCTGAATGCTTTAATGACGTCAAGAACTCCTTCAAATGATCCCTGAAAGTATGAATTTTAGTATATACTAGATGATATGATCATCTATACTAGATGATAAGATCATCTATTCTTGGTGATTTAACTTTGTTGAATATTTTATTCAATGTCTTCCATTGTATTCGATGTTTTGATCAAAACTTTGGAGAGCTTGTCGAGCGTCATATCCCAAAAGTCATTATATATGCTCATGGCCTTCATTGCACATATCACACAAGAATGATGATGAATAAGTTTTATTTCAATGAACATAAACAAGATACATAGAAGTAAGATTGACTTAAAGGCCACATAATGCCTATCACATACAAATTGAGACGAATCAAATCTCCCCAATGTAAACTATAGAGAGAAAAGGGGAGATTAATTTGTCTCAGTAGAAATCAAAAGGCGTCAAAGCTTCATGTTGATATTATATTAGGAAAAGAAACATAACATTCATAAAATCTCAACAATGAGCCTCAATTTAACATTGAGGTGGGTTTTATAGGGTGTAGATAATTTTTTCATCCCATTTTGGTTACGTTTCCATTATTTATTATGTTTTTCTTCTCCCAAGATTGCCTTCTTGTTGTCGTCACCTTTTTTATCTTGTCTCCCCCCCATATGATAAAACTCATCAATGTTAGAGTGTTGAAATTTACTGTTGCACAAAACCAAAAGTGAGATGATTTTATTTCACTCATGCAGATCTCTAGACTATTATGTACCCTCTCATGTTTTCTACAATCGAGCAGGGTGATAACATGCAATTTATACATGAATTTACATGATTATTACTACAATGTAAAGCATTACATATTCTATTTGCATGTATGCTATCACATTTTGAGTGTATTGCTATCATTTTATGTAATTTTAGGTTATGATCTAAAAATATAGCATTTTGGGGATAATTATGCATAATTCTCATAATATAATTTTATTCCCATTTATGTGTGAAATCATAATTGTATTTTCATGATTTAATGATAAGTGAAAATATTTTATTTCTACTCACGTATTTTTCTAAATTTATTTCAAAGAGGAATGAGTATATTTTTAAATTAAAATTAATTATCTTATTATTTAAATATTTTGACTTTTTATAATGATAGATAATTTAATTTTTGATCTAACAAAATAAATTTGGATTAATTTGGAGTTATATTTTGAAAGTTATAAATTTTCCAATTTGTAGGAATTTTTTAGAATTTTTCTGAATTTATTTAAAGCTATTTTCGATTTTAAAATTATAAAACTAAATAAGTAAATGTTTTATTAATCACGCGCTAACGTGGCGGAGCATCGCCATGTGACAGCTTCCGTGTGTGACATGTGTGCACGTGTGTACACGTGTGTGCGCACGTGTGGGCGTGAGAGTGATTAATGGGTTAAAGCATCCTTAACGGATTTACGCTTACCCATTAAACCCTTATACCTTATATATGAGATTAAAAATCAGAATTTATTCCATGTGGGACTGTTTATATTTGTTTTTAGTTACAAGTGATGTGGCGCAACGAGAGACGTCCGATCGTGGGGTTAAATCATGATCGTTAGATTTTTCTTACTCGACGGGGTACGTGGCAATATTTGATTAGGCGACGATTCGATTTAATGTGATTTAATCTCAGCCATTGATTTGGGGAGTTAGAACAGTTGAGATTAAATGTGCTCGATGAACACGTGAAATCATTGCGATCGTCTGATGAAGATCAAACAGACAACATCAAACGATGTTTCTTCTTTACGCGCGATGTGGCACAATCTAGACGCTTCATTGTGGATCGGACGAATGCGACTTAAAGACATCGATTCACCAAACGACGTGAAATTTGAGCTGTTTATCAAATCGAATCGACGCATCGGACGGCTATGCCCAAAATTGCCTATAAAATCAAAATGTTCTTCGACGCAAAAATATATTCTTGGATTTTTGAGCAAATCAAACTGTTTAGACACCACAATCTAAGAATCTCTTAAATTATTCATCTTCTAGACTCATTTCGACGTCCGAGGAGTGTTTTTAATCAAGAATTGGTTGAGAGAATTGGAAGAAATTACATCTTGAGCGCCAAACTTCATTTTCAAAATGGTAGAATGAAAAGCCTTGAATCCGACGATTAATTGGATCATTTCGAGCGCGACTTCGGGTTAGGTTGAGTGTTTTCATCTTAATTCATCTTCCTTTGGTATCAGATTTAGATTTTGAATAGTAGATTAGTTTAATTTTAGTTTTAATTTCGGTTTTTATCATTTTTTCGCGATCAAATTTCTATCTCAATTTCAAATTCATATTATTTCAAATTTCTATCTCGATTTCTCCGGAAATTCTAATCCAAATTTAATGATTTTTGATTCCATAGATTTGTATTGGAGTTATCTTTCTTATTATACTAAAATCTCTAATTTCTCACCTCAATTAATCGTTTGATTTGATCAAATTTCAAAGAGATCTCAAAGATTTCCCTTATTTCTTTGTGGATTTGACCCTTTTTCATCACTATACTCTTTAATTCTTTATTAAATCTTTAAATTGGTGAGTTTGGAACTTGTTTTGACATGAGATTGTGTGTATTTAATGACCGCACGAAATCGTTTCGTCACATGTATATTTCTCCTTTAAGTAGTTGTTCATAGAGTGATATACCATCTGTGCTCATGATTCTTCTATAACGTCCCAAGGACTTCAACCCTTTTTTCTTATTATCCCTTATCCATACTTCAATTATTTGTATGTGTATATAGTTTTTGCTGATTTAAGATTTTGAATCACTGAAAAAATAATTAAGTGAGCGTGTTAATATGCAATTTCATGCATTAATATCATATATTCTATACACTTTTTTCTTAAAAATCTAATCATAAATGCATGTTATCATGATTTAAAATGATTCAAATGATAATTATTATATTTTAGAGGATATTCTTGATTCTTCATAAGTTAATAACATTTTATGAGCATTTTAATGTCATTGATTGATCAAGAATATAATTTTTTAGATATAAAATGAATCGACATTTTTTCTCATTTTTTAGAATTTTTAAGGAATTTTAAAAATTTTATATCATTCAAATGATTTTTTAATAAAAAGAAAAGAGAAGAATATATATATATAAAGAAATAAAAAAAGAGATCAGGGAGAGAGACATTCTCTCTCTCTTCCAAATCCATCTTCTCCCCCAACACGTGCCTCTTCCTCCTCTTCCCACGCATGTGTGCACATGTAAGGGGAAGAAGGAGAGCCTCTCCATCTCCCCTTCTCCTCCCTTTCTCTCTCTCCTCCTGCGACAGTAATTTTTTCCATCACGAGGAGAAGTGCGCGTACATGCCCTCATCTTGCTCTCCCTCTTCGTCCTTCTTTTCTTCTCCTCTTCTTCTTCCTCTTCCCCTCTCTCTCTTCCTCCCTTCTTGTCTCTCTCCCTCTTCCCATCTCCTCCTACTGCTCCCATGCAGCGTACTTTGTCATGCAAACTTCTCCTATTTCTCCTTTGCGTGCACATCTGTGCACGTAAGAGGAGGATGAGGAGATCTCCTTCCTCGCTCTCTCGCAATGGAAAACAATTCTGTCATGGGAGAGGCACGAGGGGAGGCGACCTCTCTCTCTCTCATCACAATATCACACATCCTTTGCGTCTTCTTCTCCCTCTCACACACGCAAGAAAACTCTTCCCACTCACCCTCATGCACTTCCTCTGTAATTTTTGCCATCACTTAGAGAGAGGAGGAGAGAGAACGTAATATTTTTTAGTTTTAAGTGACCAGAGCGCATTGATCGGCACGATTTGAGGAGAGAGAAATAAAATCAACAATCCAAATTTATCAAAATTAAAAGCTTGATATCTAACGATCTTGATGGAGTTAGGGGCTAAAATTTTTTGGACGTGATAGTCATTTCATGTTCTACAAATCTGTTGGGGCTGATTATAAATCTGGGATGAAAAAAGTTAGGGTTCTTAATGTTTCATTGTGTGCCTCTAGCATTGGCTAGCCAAAAGGAAAGAAGGCAGAGATTGATCATTCTTCATGTATGAAACATCATTTTTAGTGAGTTTCTTCTCTTTTCTTTATCATTCATCGTGTTGTATGCAAGACTCCTAGTCCGAGCGAAATGTATGGGCTCACGAAGGTATGTTTTGATTAGAGAGCATTACTAGAATATGATTTTATCATAAATACTTATATTAGGATCATTTTTTATCAGTCTTTTCTATTTTTTTTTTTTTATCCATATCTTCATATTTACAACCCGAAAAACCACCTGTCCACCATCGATCAAGGGTTTTCAATATTTTAAATGAGTTTGGAAGCATTTGATCGGTTCATTTCATTTCTCCATATATCTTCTTCCTATTATCGATCATTTTCACTTTCTTAGTCTAAAAAATATTCACCAAAAATTCTTAATTTCAATCTTTTAACCTTCCTCTCTGTGGATTCAACCTCGACTCGCCACTATTCTAAATTATTAATCACAATTTGAAGAGTTGAGTATAATTTTTTTATACGTCAAATTTTGCCCATTCAACAACAATATTTTTATGCATATCAAAGCATAATGGCTTTTGTGGTGGGGTGAGTATAAAATTTTGAATGATGCATATTCCATTAGTTTTGGTCAAATGATTAGATCAATTTTTTCAGTTGTGCCTTATGATCACGAATAATAGCTAATAATTATGCAAATTCAATTTAAAATTATTATTATACTGAAAATGATGGAAATTTAAGACCTATACTAAATTTCAAAATGGTATAAAAATAGCAAGTTGAAAAGAAAAAGATATTTCCTTTTCGAGAAAGTTATTTGAAATTATGAACAATACATTGCAAAAATTATGTTCCATAATGAGAGGCAAATATATAATATACAAGGCATTAAATGAGAATAAAATTGTCTAAATTTTAGCAAAAATATTTATAGTTAAAGATAGTTCTTTGACTCGTGTAAAACTTAGTAAATGTTATGATATACTGGCAAAAATTGAAATTGATGAACTAAAATTAGTTTTGAGAAAATATTAAATTTGAGGGGAAAGAGGTTTTATTTTGAACTACATATTTGGATGATTCACAACTCAATATACAAGTTATGTTCTAGGGGCACAAAAAGGAAAATTTTAATTTACAAGATAATCAATTAGGAAAATATGTAATTTTTTTTAAAACAAGGATATTGAGATTATGAGATAGTGCCATGTCATGTGCATAGATCAATAAAAAAATTATATTATAGAGGCACAAGTGGGAAATCCATGACCTACAAGAACATCAATTGGAATAAAAAAAATTTCATTTGGAAGAAAAAGATACGTATATTTTGACCTAACAATTTGATTTATGTGAAATGCAATAAACAATTTAGGTTCAACAAGAGCAAGAGAAAAGTTTAAAATCCAAATATAATTGACTTGCAAGCAAAGAATTCTTACTTAGGGTAAAATCCATATTCTCTTCAGATAAATTTTCGGGAAGCGAAAAATTATTTCTTAGAAGATAAGATCCAATTTTGAAATTTTATTGTCAATTTCTAACACCCCTCTTGCAAAATGAACCTTTTTTGGTAATTAGATGAATTTTTTTCAATAAAAAAGAGGTCATTTTGAAGTTCATATGATTTCTCCTTATTGGGGTAGACCAGAAAAATGACAAATTCACCTCTCTATCCTCTCTCTCCTTCGCCCTCCATATCTGTCTCTCTCTCTCGTTCTCTCTCCATATCTCTGTCTCTCTCTCTCTCCTTCGCCCTCCATATCTCTGTCTCTCTCTCTCCTTCGCCCTCCATATCTCTGTCTCTGTCTCTCTCTCCTTCGCCCTCCATATCTGTCTCTCTCACTCCTTCTCTCTCCATATCTCTGTCTCTCTCTCTCGCCTTCGCCCTCCACATCCCTGTCCCCCGATCCTTGTCAACCAGGCACCAACAAAACCGCGCGAGAGGAGAGTTGGGCGGCAGTCAAAGGGAACCAGCTGTAGAAGGTTCTGAGTCGGACAGGTGGACGGCCCCATTTGCCGCGCATGTCCAAGAACAGTCCGGTCTCACTCCACTCTCAGCCACCGCCCACCTTTATTTACGTTCACCTTCGCCCTCCATGAAGAGAGCGCGCGCGCGCGCGCTTGAGAGAGAGGAAAGACTGAAAGAGAGAGAGAGAGACTCCGAGAGAGAAAGAAAAACTGAGAGAGACTCTAAGAGAGAGAGAGAGAAAGACTGAGAGAGACTCTACGAGAGAGAGACCGACTGAGAGAGACAGAGAGAGAGAAAGAGAGACTCTGTGAGAGAGAAAAACAGAGAGACTCTAAAAGAGAGAGAAAGAATGAGAGAGACTCTGAGAGAGAGAGAGAGAGAGAGAGATAGAAAACTGAGAGAGACTTTGAGAGAGAGAGAGAGAGAGACTGAGAGAGGCTCTGAGAGAGAGAGAAACTTTGAGAGAGAGAGAGAGAAAAACTCTGAGAGAGAGAGAGACTCACAGAGAGAGAAAGACTCTGAGAGACTCTGAGAGAAAGGGAGAGAGAGAGAGAGAGAAACAATGAGAGAGACTCTGAGAGAAAGAGAAAGAGAGAGAGAGAGAGAGAGAGAGAGAGAGAAAATGAGAGAGACTCTGAGAGAAAGAGAAAGAGAGAGAGAGAGAAAAACAATGAGAGAGACTCTGAGAGAAAGAGAAAGAGAGAGAGAGAGAAACAATGAGAGAGACTCTGAGAGAGAGAGAGAGACTGAGAGAGACTCACAGAGAGAGAAACAATGAGAGAGACTCTGAGAGAAAGACAAAGAGAGAGAGAGAGAGAAACAATGAGAGAGACTCTGAGAGAGAGAGAGAGACTGAGAGAGACTCACAGAGAGAGAAACAATGAGAGAGACTCTAAGAGAGAGAGAGAGAGACTGAGAGAGACTCACAGAGAGAGAAACAATGAGAGAGACTCTAAGAGAGAGAGAGAGAGACTGAGAGAGACTCACAGAGAGAGAAACAATGAGAGAGACTCTGAGAGAGAGAGAGAGACTGAGAGAGATTCACAGAGAGAGAAACAATGAGAGAGACTCTGAGAGAGAGAGAGACTGAGAGTCCCACATATAGAGAGAGAGGAATAGAGACTCTGAGATAGAGAGAGAGAGAGAGAGAGATGCTGAAAGACTGAGATAGAGTTAGAGATTCTGAGAGCCTCTGAGATGGAGAGAAAGAGATTCTGAGAGCCTCTGAGATAGAGAGAAAGAGATTGTGAGAGCCTCTGAGATAGAGAGAGAGAGATTCTGAAAGACTGAGATAGAGTTAGAGATTCTGAGAGCCTCTGAGATAGAGAGAAAGAGATTTTGAGAGCCTCTGAGATAGAGAGAGAGATTCTGAGAGCCTCTGAGATAGAGAGAAAGAGATTCTGAGAGCCTCTGAGATATAGAGAGAGAGAGAGAGATTCTGAAAGACTGAGATAGAGAGAGAGATTCTGAGAGCCTCTGAGATAGAGAGAGATTCTGAGAGCCTCTGAGATAAAGGAGAAGAGATTCTGAGAGCCTCTGAGATATAGAGAAAGAGATTCTGAGAGCCTCTGAGATATAGAGTAAGAGATTCTGAGAGCCTCTGAGATAGAGAGAGAGAGAGAGAGAGAGAGAGAGAGAGATTCTGAGAAACTCTGAGATAGAGAGAGAGAGATTCTGAGAGCCTCTGAGATAGAGATAGAGAGAGACTCTGAGAGACTCTCAGATAGAGAGATAGAGACTCTGAGATAGAGAGAGAGAGAGAGAGCCTTTATCAGGGTGACGGGTATGGCTATAACTCTCTGTCTCTGTGAGTCACTATTGGGCTCCACCCGAGAAGTAACGTGAACGGGAGTCCATATGGGCCCACCAAAATGACTCCTCCACTCGTCCCAAAACGACGAACTTTTGTCGGCCCAATCCACCACCGACCAGGCATAAACCCAATCCAGCGGGCCCATCTCCGCCGTCCAAAATCCCATCACACGGCTAGGATGACTCCTCCACTTGGTGGACCCCACTCAAAAGAAGATTCTTCTAATTATTGCCCGCAGAACACGATAAGAGTCGTCGGGCCAGTAAGGAGTCTCCCTGCCTTCTCCAATGGCCGCCTCCGACCTTCTAAAGCGACGCCGCCACTCTGCCGCCGGCGAGGGCGGGGCCGCCGTCCCTAAAGTCCGTCTTTTATGCAGCTTCGGCGGCAAGATTCTCCCTCGCCCGCATGACCACCAGTTACGATACTCCGGCGGCGAAACTCGGCTAATAGTTATCCCGCGCTCCATCTCTTTCTCTCTCCTTCACTTCAAGCTCTCCAAGCTCGCGGAACCTTCGTCCATGGCGAGATTGCACGTCAAATACCAGCTCCCCCATGAGGATCTCGATTCTCTGATCTCCGTTTCGTGCGATGAAGACGTGGAGATCATGATGGAGGAGTACGATCGGGCATCGGCGAATGGGGACCGGCGATTTCGCGTCTTCCTCTTCCAGTCAAGCGGAATGGGTTCACTGAACGAGCGGTGGTTGGAAGACGCGGTCAAGTGCGGCGGAGCGGTGGTGGCGCCGCCGCTCGACGATTGCACCGAGGCATCCGATACGCCGGCGACGGTCGAACCGGTGACACCGGTTTACTTGGTTCCGGCCCGGCCGGTGGGACCGGTGCCGGTGCCACTGCACATGTCGTTTGGGATGTCTCGCTTGCCGGTTCACGCCGGTCCGGTTTGGATGAGCCAGAGCGGACCGGTTCCAGGGATGCACCGAGGGTCAATGGGGTCCATGAATCCGACGGGGAGGAGCAATGTGATCTACAAGGGATCAATCGGATGGGGAAGGTGAGCCCATGATATCAATGCCACGTGGAAGAGAGTCCTCTGGTTTTTAGTAGAGGGGGATATCGTTTTGGTGGCAGATTTATCTCCAATTTATTGAATTTCCATTTGCCTATTTGAAGGATCCAAATGAATGGATCTTTTGAAATGTTGCTTGATTATATCTTGGGAGTCTACATTTTTATTAGACTGCTGAATGTACCATTTGATGATGATGATGATGATGATGATATTATTTTTAAAATAGATAATTATAATGTTTTGAGTCAAAGAGATAAGAAATTAGGGCTACATGGCATGGACTTGCAAGCAAGAAAGGGATTTCTTGGGCCGGAGGAGATTTCTTGGGCGAGCAAGGGACGAGTTTTAGAGTTTGTAGACGAGTGTCAAAGATTAAGAAGGCGAGCAAGCGCAAGTTATATTTTATGTTAAGAAAATATAATATAAATGCGACAACCACGAAGAACACTAGTCTTGCTTTAGGCAATTGTCAATGCTCGGGTTGCATCGGCCCCTTTCCTATGCATGTTACCTATGATATGATGTAAAGTCATGGTTTTGTCAATAAAAAGGCAATATTTTGGACTTTTTTCGCCCCCATTGTTGCTTTGCACAAGGGATGCTTAGCATTGGATAAACGTTCATCTTTTCCTTTTTGCATCATATTTTTCTATTGAATTGTATTGAATCTTCGATTCGATCTTGATTCATCTTCTTCTCTTCTATTCGCGCGGAGTTTTGTGAGAGAGAATGCATCCTAATTCTAACACTTACATCTCTCTTCCACAAGTTTCCTTCCATTTTTTCTTTGCACTTGTGTCATTTCTTCTCTCTTCTCATTTTCACCAACTCTCTTTCTCTTTGCAGAAATCCACCATTTTCAAAAAGTTTTCGGCTTTTCTCTCCTTCCACAATTCTCTTCTCTTTGTTTATCTACTTCTCTCTCTAGGCTCTTCTATGCTGTCGTAAATCGTGCTTCTTCAAGCTCATAGAACCTTCACTCCCTCTTTCAATGGTGTCAGTACTCTCAAGATAAATGATCATTCATGGCTGATCAACTAGGGAACTGCAAACAGTGATCAGATCAAGGGGATCTGATTGGATCAAATATCTTGATCTATCTGTCGTTCTGCAAAAATGGGCTCCAATCCACCTTGAATCAAAGCCCATGTACGATCACATCAAGGGTTTTTTTTTCACTTTTTTAATAATTCATTCATTCTATTATATTTAGTTTAATCTTCCATGATTTTTTTAGAGCAGATCATTGATTGGATAAAGGGATCTCAATCCAATTGTCAATCCAATCAAGTGATCAACACTACCCATTGATCGCTGATCCGACCCAATTGACTGATCGAGGGGATCAACCACGATCCACCTCGATCAGATTGGATCACCATTCCCTACATGCAACCAAGTAATATTCATAAATTCAGGTTCAGTTCATGTAGGAAAAATTGATTCTCCAAACCATTCATGCATCAAATGTAAAATACCAAACATGCTTTTTCTGCACAAGTAATGAAAGAACGATTCAAAGAATATTAGTTAGAACCAGCACATTAAATTTACAGCCATCCCAATTTGCAACTCGCCCCCCATTCAGCCAATTCAAATAGAAGAGAGGAGGTAAGTACACTATTGAAGTCGCTTCCTCCTCTCCATATTTGACCATGCCGGCATCATGATCCCCGAAAGCCGAGAGGCTTTCTTCGGTGAGATCGATGAGTTCGTAACCAGTTTATAGAGTGGGTACCAATGAAGAAGGATGCAAAGGTGGCTGTGAGACTCGAAGAATTGTCGCTGAACCTTTCCATGTTGCAAGGCTCAGGAGACATACGGGGGACGACAGAAGGTTGCAATAGCCTAGGCATAGCCTCACCATTGTTGCTAGAGCTACCGATGCAAATCGTGTCGCTCCGGCCATGCCATGTGCCGTTTTGCACATTATTCATTTCAAGTGTTCGAGACTCCTGAGAAATACAGCCACACATCAAACGGATTAGTAATAAAAACAAGAAAGAGATCTCTGTTGATGTAAGAAAGATCCAGCAATACCTGGCATAATGTGCAACAAGGACACACCAGGTGGCTCATACAATCTGTCAGGGCCGAATCTCTGACCTGAGGTATATAAAATAAAATATTTTACCTCGAACAATGAATGGTTAATCAAGTCTTTATTCCAAATGATGCGAAAAAAATACTGAACAGGTTCTCCTATACAACTTACACAATGTTAAAGAAATACCCTTACCTGATCCTCTTCAAACCAAACCTTCACAAAAAAAAATTTAAAATTTAAATAAAATCAATTCACATATATCAATATTGTCATCATTAACAATTCACCAAGTCATTTACAAAGAACTGTCATACATACTCCCATTCGTTCATTTAAATAACTCCTGTAATAGAGAAAAATGAAAAAAAAAGAAGATAAAATCAATAATCTCATGATGCATGCTATTCCAAGCCATTATCTTAGTAATGCTCAAAATGTCAAAATGGGTCACCCTATAAAACTTTCTCCAGAAAAGAGATATTCAAAGAATCTAACTAAATAAAATTACAATGAATTATCTCATGATAAATGATACACAAGCTATTCATCTGAATAACGTTAATATAGCAGGTCTCTCGTCAACACATAACTATTGAAAGATTTAAAAAAATTCCTTATTCCATAAAGTGATATTTCAAATACCAAATTAAAGAACGATAAAACATAAACGTAATCAAAGTAATCAATGATGCTCACCCGTATATTAAACTGCTTCCGGATCCGGCCCCTACAATAACCCAGATAGATTGCTGCTGAAGCAACGAAGGAAGCCCCAATATACAAGAAGCCATGCCACAATGTGAAACCAAAGGCTACGGCACTAAAAAGAATGCCCAGGACGAAAAGGGAATAAACAGACCCCTGCAAGAGTAATGGATAAATAACTCCCACAGAAAGGATAACTACGATTAATAAAATTGAATTAATGCGATTGAGATATATTATAAGGAAATATACATAAATATCTATATATATATATATGTATGAGTCATAAGATGGAAATTTAAGTTACCATTATATTTTAACTCACCTTCTTTAATTTAGTATGATATAGAGATTGTATTGCAGCCATAATAATGGTAACATTGTATAGCCCTATTCAAATGGCTTTCTTCTTCTTTTCTCTCAATCAGTCTATCAATCTCTCTATCTGCTGCATAACTTTTCACATGATATCAGAGCCATTTCCAGTAAGTTCTTGAGTTACTTGCAGACTTAATGAAGCACTGAGAGTCTCCAGATCTGTCACCTATGCAATCAAGCAATTCTACAACTTCTCCATTTCGTCGACCTGATGAATCAGCAACTTGTGGTGACTTTGCGTGCAACACATCTTGGTCTGTGACTGGTTGACTTTAGCCAGAGCCAGAGAAGAGGGTGGTCCGTGGCTAGAAAGAGGTTCAGTGGCAGAAAGCTTGACACTGGTGAGGTGGATTACAAGAGAAAAGAGGAATAGCATGGCGTGACAACTACCCAAAACAGAAGCTGAGATATCCACTCCCATACCAGAATCCACTGTGAAAGTGGATCACTGAGCAGATGAATCCACTGCCTGGAAGCTTTCAGTGGGCTTCAGGGGTGGCCTCATGCTAATTCTCTGTCAGGGAGTGAGTCATCCGAGGAGGATGTTTATGATGACATCACAACAAGGATATGGAATACACGGGAACCAGGTCTCGAGGGAGTGACCAGCTCAACATAGCACTCTCCAGGTCCATCTGCTAATGTCTGGACGGCCTGAAAAGGTCTCGTATAATATCAGACTTCAGATTGTTCATCTGCTATCAGACTTCCGTATTGCCGGATGTCATCTCAGAGATGAAACGCAGAGTTGGTAAAGCCCAAAGCAATAAAGAACTTGGAGAGAGCATCAATTCACCTCCATATTAATGAACATGCATCTCCGATGTGGAAGAGCTAAACGCAAAATCTGCAGCGAGAAAGAACTCATAGGAAGCAAATTGATCCCAAGTTTGAAGGAAAATTCAGCTTGTTGGTGGAAGACCTGGGAGGTAAATCCATCACGAGAAAGAACTTCAAGGAAGCATTGCATACACCTCCAGTTTATTTATAGCCCAGTTGTAAGCTGGAGCCTAAATTCTGGTGTCTATTATTAGTACCCTTCTATTGTAGTAATTAGGCCCATTAGGCCCATGTAACTTATTCCCAGTATTTAAGTCAGGTAAACCTTAATAAGAAAAGATTCTATCTGTTTTTCCACACTGTGTCTCTACCTCTCCCCTTCATCTGTTGCGTTTCTTGGAGAGAGGTGTCACTGCTCAATTGGATGTCACTGCTTGACACCACTTCTAAAATCAACAGCAGACTACACTGAGCATCTATTACGACTCAAAAATCAATAGAGTGAGGGCTAATAATTAATAAGGCCCTCAATATAGGACAGTTCCATTCTTCTAATATACCCCCAGCAATCTGTTGATCTTCCTTTGGCTAAGAGGGCAGTTCTGGTGATCAAGCATCATGGAGAAGATTCCTGAGCAAGGGCTGCATTCGGCTGAGGGGTGCAGGAGATCTCATTCGAGAGGTGACTATTTGTTCTCATATATTCTCTCTTTGTTCCAAAGTTGAGTAGAACAGAGACTTGTAACGATACAATTACCATTTTGGGAAATTGTCGAATTCTTACTTCAAGATTCATCAAGAAATGTAGCAACTTCCTCAGAAGGAGACATTTGGCTTCTGCACCTTGAGTAGAACAACAAGGAGAGGCCCATGTTGGGCCACAGTAAGAAGCCTATATATGGAAGACTGGAGGGCCAAAAATAAGGGAAGAATCATGGTTTTTTTTACTTTTAGTTTAGCCTCTCCCTTCCCTCTTTATTCTGTTCTCCCAGCTCCCTCTAGATCTGTCCCCTTCCAACAAAACTAAGAATATCTTTACCTTTCTTTACTTCTCCCTAATGTACTACCCCTACACTCGATCCAATGCACAACAAGGAGCTCAAGAACATTATCAATATGATAAATATTGAGCAAATGAGTACAACTCAATAGGATGCAGGATCCTATCAAAATTCAAAGAAGACATCGGATTTCATAAACATCAGTAAAACAGTCTGCTTTCATTGCCAAGGCCCTGGCAAACTGGCTCCGAGAGGTGATCAACTACTTGGTGAGGCCGGCCCAGTCTGCTTTCATTCCAGGGAGACAGATGACGAATGGTGTGGTGATCGCTGAGGAGATAGTGGCAGCCTAGCAGCGTAGGGGCACCAAGGGATTCATGTGGAAGCTGGATTTTGCGAAAGCATACGACTCGATTGACTGGCGCTTCCTGTGGCGGGTTTTGAGGCAGCGTGATTTCCCGGAGACATGGGTGAGATGGGTGAAGCAATGTGTGTGCACGAACATGTTCGCTGTCCTGGTAAATGGCAGACCGCAAGGCGGCTGGATACACCCCCAGAGAGGCATCCGGCAAGGTTGCCCTCTGGCTCCTCTCCTCTTCATCCTGGCAGTCGATACATTGGCAGTGTGCAGGGAGAGGCTGTGCATGCGGGGGATGCTGTCTGGCTTCCAAACTGCCAGATGGCCAGGTGGGGTACCCCTTTTGCAGTACGCGGATGACACGATTTTTTTCATTGAAGGCTCGATGTAGGCCGCGGAGAGGGCCTCAGCCCTCCTAGATTTGCTCTCTGACCTCTCAGGCCTCAGCCTCAACAGGGCCAAGTCCACGTTTATTGGATTCGGGATGTCCTCGGAAGAGATGAGTCAATGCGCCTGTATCATGTCTACACCCGCGGGCTCCTTACCTATCCGGTACCTGGGACTTCCCCTAGCGGTGGGGTGGCTGAGATCACGGGACTGGCAGCCAGTTGTGGAGACAATGGAGCGCCGAATGGGGGGTTGGAGGGCCCGGCTTTTGTCCTGTGGGGGGCGCCTTGTGCTACTAAAGACGGTGCTTTCCACTATCCCCACATATTTTATTTAAGTGTTCAGAGTTCCAGCAAGGGGTCTGCAAACGCATTGAAGCCATGATGAGGAATTTTTTTTTTTTTTTGGCATGGAGCAGAAACAGATGGGACTCGGGGACGTGCTTTGGTCAAATGGAGTGTTGTCTGCCGCCCCATGGCAGAGGGAGGCCTAGGGGTCAGAAACCTCCGACACACCAATACGGCGCTACTTATGAAGTGGGTCCGTAGACTGATGCAAGCTCCATCGGACATGGCCACCCGAGTTTTGATGGACAGCTACGGGATAGTGTTGGAGTGGGGGCAGCGGTCCGAGCAGCGGCGAGGCGAGTCAGGCTTTTACAAGGGCCTGAGACCAGTTTTTTCCCAAGCCCAAAGGATGTTTCAGGCAAAGCTCGGGGAGGGGGAGACTTTCAGATTTTGGAGTGACGATTGGTCCGGCTCGGGACCTCTGCGGGACACCTTCCCCAGGCTCTACGGCCTCTCCGCTGCCCCGGAGGCCTCGGTGCAACAGGCGTGGTGTAACGCTTTGGTGCCCACCTCTCCCTGATGCCATGTCAGAACAGCGACTAGAGGACCTACTCTGGCTGCAGACAACATTGGCTCACCTACGGCCTGCGGTGGAGATGCGGGACGCCTGGGAGTGGAGAGGATCCCGCTTCTCCGCCTAGGAGGCATACAGACTACTTTCAGCCAAGGAGCCTCCGGAGGACCCGGTCGTGGTGCGGTGGTGCCGTCTGCTATGGAGGCGACGTTATTCCGTTGAAGATTAAGATCTTCGGCTGGCTTCCCATACGGGGCCGCCTGATGACACGATCCCTGCGGCAGCGCTTTGTACCGGAGGCAGACGCCGGCTGCGTCATGTGCTCTGGCGCGACTGAAGATTGCACTCACTTACTCTTTGAGTGCCCGCTGGTCCAGCCCGTGTGGACCGGGGCGGCCCAGGGAGGAATCGATGCCACTTCAGCTGCTGCTTTCTGGCGCTCGACCTGCCAGGGGCCTTTCCGGAGGGAGGCGGAGTGGCAGACCATTTTCGCCACCCTATGGGCGATATGGCTCCACCGAAATGAGATTATTTTCAGGGGTCGACTCCCCTCCACCGATGCGGTGCAGCACAGTGCGAGGGGGATAGCACGATCCTGGCACCTCGGTGCTGCACTTGCACTCGGGGATAGCCCAAATGCTGTAACCGAGCTATTTTCTAGTCATTTTCCTCAATGACAACGGGGGGCCATCAATTTTTGGGTGGCTCTCTATCTTTTTTCAAAAAAAAAAAAAAAAAATCAGTAAAACATTCAAAGAAGATCTTAGTATTGACCTTTATCCTAAACATCAATATAATTAGAATGACATCTGATTTCATAATCAAACGCATGAATAATTAGAGTAGAGGAATATTTTTCAATAGACTGAAATCATCAATAATTTTAAGTAGAAGCAGAGTAACCTGAAAGAAACAAGATCCCAGATTGGCTCTGTCCATGTTCTTTCCGAATCTGTAGCATGGAAAACTGAACAAACAATATCTCATGGTCAACATAATTTGAAGAAAACACGTGGTCGATTGAAGTAGAGAGAAAAATAGTTCGAATGCAGGGATCAATAGAAAGATATTTACTTTGGTCATTGATCAACTGCAAGGTGATTGCATAATGAAAGATTTAAAGTTTGTGATTGTGAAGATGAGAGGAATCACGACCAAGATGAAGTGGAGAGAGAAAATTTTAGAATGCAGAAATCAAAAGAAGTAGATATTAACAGTGATTGCAGAATAAAAGATTTAAAGTGCTACATTTGTTCGAATGCAGGGATGAATAGAATTATGACCGCGTTGAAATCAAGAGACAAATTTTAGAAGCAGCAGGCATTTACTGTTATCTTTGATGATTGGTCTTCTGCAAAATGCAGAAACTGAAAGATGAAGGGTGATAAGTGTTCGATTTCTGAAGACGAATTGCATTATAATCACTTTCAAAGGAGAGAAAAAGGTTAGAACACAGGAATCTAAAGAAAAAGATATTAACTTTGGTCTTCCACCCGATAATTGCAGAATTAAATAATTGTTCTTACTGTGAAGATAAGTGAAAAAGAAAAAGAAATTTAGAATTGAGAAACCTGAACAACAAGATGTGCACTTCAATAGCAGAATTATACAGAACGCTGAGTCCTTAATTTAAACCTAACGATGAAGTGTCAATAGCAATAAAAAAGAACAAAAGAATAGGAATAATTTAATCTTCATTTCAATTTTAATATCGAGATAGCAAAATTAAATAGAACGCTAAATTAAGAGAATCCGTAAACTAAACCTGACAAGGAAGTTTCAGCTACAGTCAATAAGTACAAGGGAATCGGGATTATTAAATCTTCATTTCAATTTCCATGTAGCGATTGCAAAATTAAATCGAACGCCAAAAATCAGGAGAATCGATCAGTGACACCTCACCACGAGCTTTCAAGAGCAATCCGGCGATCCTGCAAGCAATCTAGAATTCCTCCCTCCCACATTCGTTGAACAGCGCCGATTTCTAGGTGTAAATCATCTTCGCATCCGTAACCGCTCATCACTCGCTTGTCCACCGAGAATCCCTGCGTCTGCAGAGCCACGGAGGCGCAGAGCATATCGAAATCCAACACGTGGACGCCGTCATCCAGGAGCTTCGTCTCCTCTCCCGCGATCGCATCGCCGCTTCGGCCATCTTTATCTTCGTCGTAAATTCCCATGGGAGGTAAGGCGATCTCAAACTGTTCGGAAACTCGCTAGTTGAAGCATTCCGAGGAGGAAAACAGAGATTCGCGTCGGCTTCGAACGGGGTTTCGTCGAGTTCTGAACAGAAAAAGTTTGGATTGAGCAACGGTATATTGGGAGTCATTCAGAAAATTAAAACAGATGGTGGTTTAGAGAGAGACAAAGACAGACAAGGAGAGAGAGAGATAAGAACGAATGCCGAGATAAGACGGAGAGAAGAGAGAAACATAGACAAAGACATGACGATGGAGAGGGGAGAAGAGAGAGACGTACACAGAGACAGTAGACCAATGAGTATAAGACGATAGAGGAGAGAGAGATGATATGTAGATAGCGACGGTTGAGATGGAGACGTGGATAGACACGATCAGAATAATAATTAGGAGAGAGAGATGGAGAGAGGGAACTGGATGGGAACAAAAGCTGGACATGGGCCCACACAGGTCAACAAACCCGTCATCTTTCATCGTGCGCTTGCTCGCCGACCGTCCATCTTCGATGGAGAAGCAATCTGAGCCGTCCGAGTTCGGCGCGGAAGGTGATAAGTACGATCGCTCGTGTGGGTCCCATTATCTTAAAAAAATACATGACGCATTGTGGGTCATCTAATAATGAGCAAAGTTATTACGGCGCCGCCAAAAGATTGTCCACGTGTGCGATCCCGATTATCTCATGTTTGCATTATGGGCCGTCCTTTTTCTATCTAGATTCGATTGGCTATAGAGATGAGGAGAAAGAGAGAGAGATTAAAAAAAGTAAGTAGAAATTAAAGATGAAAATAAGCAGTTGTTTTTTTAGTTCTCTATCAAGAGGTAATTTTCATTTATTTTTCTTAGTTTTCATGATTTGAAAAGGCTCAAATAATCACAATCAACATGTAGTTAGAAACAAATTTCAAAACAAATTCAAGGTTATAAGTTCAATGTTTCGAGAAAAAAATTCTTCTCGAAGCATCTTGCTTCTTGAAGCTTTTTTCTTGTGAATTTAGATGTAGTTTCAAGGATATGAAGTTATGCACAGTGATCAATGAATATATCATTTTTACATCACATAGTCAAAAAATTTAATGAGTTTAGTAGCATGCCTACTTCTTGATGGGTTTTACATGCCTACTTCTTGATGGGAGAATCATATCTCATATAGATGTATGCATCTCATATAGATACATACATATATGCATAAACTGTCTTGTATCGTCCAAATCACATCTCTGGTCAGATGCATACCCATTAGATAAATAATTGTTGCTTCATACTCACGGATATCTATTTTTAGTTAAGTGCATACAACTCCATCAATTTCATTAGCATCACATTCTCATAAAATTTGATAAATAATTTGTGATTTTTAAAGTTTTAATTCATAAACATGCATACTTACGTATGTAGCATATTGTATCTCAATATTGTTTATTTCAACAACTTCACATTTGTCCCCATTCTCAATCCATGCTCATAAGTACATGTCCTTATTTATATTTTTAATTCTTCAGAACTCATTTAAGATATTATTGGTGTGATTCGTGGCACCTAGGAGAATCTAATATCGTAGAGGAAATGAATTGGATATCACCATGATTGTGTAATGAGAAAGAAAACAAAAGAAATGAACGAGTAACAAAACATGATCACCTCATCTTGCATGACCTCTAGCAATTCCTTGAATGTGATGCCACAAGTCATGTACATGCTTGACCTCTAGCAGTTCCTTGAATATGATGCCACAAGCCATATACATGCTCTACCTCTACTGGTTCCTTGAATGTGATGCCACAAGACATGTACATGCCCGACCTCTAGCAGTTCCTTGAATGCGATGTCACAATCCATGTACATGTCTAACCTCTTGCAATTCCATAAATGTATTTCCACAAGCCATGTACATGCTTGGCTTCTAGCAGTATCCACAGTGGATAAATTTTATCAATATCCATTTAGTGGAAAAAAATCCTCTTCGTCTTCTTCTTACTGAAGCTAAAAATTGTCCTTTACCTCCTAAGGTCTCTAAATGTGCCTGATTTGTCCCAAATCTCCTAAATTGGATAAGCTTTTCAATCAAGAGTTTTTTTACCCCAAAATTATAAAATATAACATATATATCTTCCTGAAACTTAAAAAATATAAGGTTTCTTATGGGTTTACCTCTTTGAATCTACTTGTTAGTACATTGTATTTTCAAATACTCGTTTGCCCCTTGACTCCACCATTGATCTTCCCTTACCACCTTCTTTGAATTTTATCGTCCAAGTGACGTAACCCTTGAAAGGACAACTCAAAGTCTTGAAAATACAACTCTGACATCATGTTTGTGTCAAGGACTAGACCTAATACAAAAAAGGAAGCTTCTAGGCTCCGTAAGGCCTAAAAAGAGATATTATGTAGATTCTAAGAATTGTAGAATTTGACACAAAATATTCGTGAGTCTCTAGGTGATCCTCTGAAGGCAATGAAAGCTCCTAGATATTCTTTTCTGACTCATTAAGCTCTAACTAGGCCTCATAAGTGGGATTTTTTGAGTTTCTAAGCTACATCAGCCATAATTGGGATTTGGAGGCTCTTGGCGTACATCACATTTCCAAGTGATGCATAGTTAGCATATGCATGGCACGATAAAGGGGAGTACTAAGTGATATTAGCATAACACACCCGTCAAAAGATCTTAATGTGTCTTCCTTTTAAACATCAATATTTTTTTGAATACTTTCAATGTAGAACTAATGGGCTTCCTTTTTGCAAGGACACTTGGCAACATTAGAGTTGTTGATTTCATGAAACAATTCCACAAGATCGTCCCTTTTGTGCGGTGAACTGCATGTCACATGATGACTTCTGGAGTGCCAAATCAAGTTCCACAGGATCTACTATATGAAATTAGTCTGATTTTTATTCTTTTTGCGGTGAACCGTAGTGTGGCATGTGGTGCCATCTAGGCCACATCAACTTTGACGAAGCTTGATCTAATTGTTGGCAATGAATCCGCAGCTCTTTTAAAGGCGCAACCAATCAATAATGCGTAGTGGTGCAATCTTAAGCCTTTCAACCTTGATCAAGGTTGATCATATAGCTAGGAATTAATTAGGCATCATTTAATGGGCAATCGACAACTATAATTGCTATAAATTGATATATCATGATATCTAATGATCTCGAAAGAGTTTAGGACTGAAATTTTATGGGAATAATTTTCATTTGATTATGTATCTCTTCACAAGGCTGATTTAATGAATGGAGTGGGAAAACTAGGGTTATGGAATTTCTTTGGGCACTTTTATCATTGGCTAGCCAAAGAAAACAGAGCATTGATTTATTCTCTATCGTATACCGAACATCATTTTTAATAAGTTTATTCTCATTTCTATTCATTGTTTGTGTTGAATGTAGGTCGCCTGGTTGGGGCTAGATGTATGGACTATTGATTTAGTGATCGACAAGATAACATTGCTAGAGTGAGTTATTGATCATAAATCTTTAGATTATAATTATTTACTTTTGATCTAGGACTGTATTTCCATCTACTTAATTCATAAATCTTTCTTAACCCTAAATTATTATTTTACAGTACGATCGAGAATATTCAGTCTTCAATAAGAGATTTGGAAGTGCTTAAGTGATTCATCGCATCTTTCATATTTGTCTCTCTTCTTCACCGATCCTTTCCGCCTTCTTCATCCAAAAATTAAAAAAATTCTTAATTTTAATATTTTAATCATCCTCCCCGTGGATTCAACCTCTACTCGTCATTTTTATAAAATTAAGATCAATTTCAAAGAGCTGAATATAATTTTTGATATGTGAACTTATATTTTGAATGAATGTGATTTATATTTATCACCATCCCAAAAAGATATTTCTATCCCAAGACAAATATATGTTTGACTGGCTTCAAGAAATTGGAATTTTGGGATGCAAACTAGAGGTATCTTTATTTGACTTAGGGATAAATTTTTAGATATTAAGTCACCCTTACTTGATTATGCTAATAAGCATCAAAACTGGATTAAAAAGTTGATATATTTGATAATGAATCTTCCAAATACTTCTTTTATTGTTGAACTATTGAACTGATTTATGCAATAATCTAGAGCGGTTTATTCGACTGGTTCACTTGAAGGCCTTGCCTATTTGAAGAAAGCTCCCGGGAAAGGACTCATCTATATGCAATAGAATGTTGTTTTAGATTTATTGTGAAAGCATGGTAGCGGTTGGTGGCTCACATATATTTTAAGATGATGTGACTATGGGTCTCTACTTCAAGATCTTAGTTTTCTAGTTGAAACTCCACATATATGCTGAAGAGATTGCACTGATGTCGGGCCTATTGTAGCTCCCTCTAGAGCGTGTTTCAATAATTTGGTGACTCACAACTCGATAATAAAATGTGTGGTACACATGTTATAGTAGTGACAAATATTGATTGATTAGAGGAGTGAACTCCACAAACTTATATTTCCACGCTCTACTATGTCTTAACTAGGCATCAATCCTCGATGAGTTTGGGCATTGAACTCCACACTTATTCAACTTACATTAGGAAATAGTATGTACATAAAAAGGCTGAAATATTATTGACCTACATCTCGTTATGGTTGTTAGATAGAGAGTTAAAACCTAACATCAATCTTAATGGATATGTATGGTAAGCTCAAAATTTAAAGTTTTATCTAAAGTTAAATTTAAATAATTTATTATCGTAATTACAGTTCACATAGAGATATTAATAAAATCAAATAAAACTCATAAAAATCCAAAAAAATTACAAAAATGCCTAGACTCCAAAATCATACCTTGAAACCTAGAAATCATTTTGACATTTTGCTCCAAATTGAATCATCTTTCTTCTCATTGGATATTTAAAAAAAATAAAAAAATAAAAAATAAAAAACTATGCATTATGAGTCACTCAATTGAACCTGAAAGAGTTAAAACCAAGCTCCTAATCTCCTTCTCATCCTTTTTCTTATTCTCTTCACTCAAACCATGTAAATATGAAAACCCAAGAAAACATGGTTAATCCACGGTTTTTACCTCAAAAAGGTTTGCAATTTATGCCCCCAAATTAACCCTAAAAGCATGAAAAATGATCACTTTAGTGAAATGGCAAGATAGATGTAACAAATTCATAAAATCATCTTGATGTGCATCATATTTATTCACAAGTAAATGCACATGTAAAGAGGGGTGGGGGAGGGGGGGCGAGAGAGAGATCATTGAATCACTATTGTAGAGGAAGGCTAAAGCTAAAAAGGGTGGTATTCTTCCCTTGTATAGAGAAGGAGTCCCAATAAGGAAGAATGACTAATTGACCCTGATGGGATGATAGGAATCCACTCACACTCTCCCTCAAGCTGAAGCATAGATGTAGTGCATGCTCGAGCTTGCTTCAAAGAGCATCAAATCAAATGTGTCCATTAAAGATATCTGCAAATTTTCCAGGTGAAGCAACACGTGAAGTTCTGATGAGTCCTTAAGCATCTTTTCTCATATGCTATGATAGTCCACCTTGATATGCTTTGCGCATTTGGGAAATGTATTATGAATATTTGTAATATTTATACTAAAAATCATTGTGGGGTTGTCATTGAGCATGGCCATAGGGTGGGCATGAGAAGATGCAACTCCTCAAAGAGAGACATAATCCATATCATCTCGTGGCAGTCTTGGCCATTAGCTGATACTTCACCTTGACACTTGAGTAAGATACCGCATTTTGATTCTTACTTTGTTCGGTAACAAGGTTCTCCTGGATATCTGTGCAATAACCAAAAGTGGATTTCCGGTCCCCTTCATAACATGCATAACTAGTGTCCAAATAGGTTTTGACTCACAAATTCCCATTTTGTTTGTACAAAGTACTCATCTTGGAGCTTCCTTGTCATATGCAAACACACTTAGTGCGGCTACCAATATTTTTGTCAAGACTCAAGCAGAAACTGGTCAAGGAGTCCTATAATATAAGCAATGTTAGTGCCACTACCAATTAGCTTCTGAAAATAATGAATGTCCTTGAGCAAGGGAGTAGTGTCCCAAAATAAAGTTGTGAGTTGATCCGCAGGTCGATGTCTTGCACCTAAGTAGTCTAGTCTACTCCAAAAGGTCAAGTCGATATTTGTGTTGGTTAAGAATCATGTGCCGAGGCTGAAAAGTGAACTCAATACCCGAGAAGTAACTATGACAACCCGAGTCTTACACATCACAATGGGTATGGGTATACTTCTTTGTGTGAGAGATTCTTGACATATCACTCTTAGTGATAAGAATATCATCGACATAGACAACCAAGATTATAATAGCAACATAGTGTTTGGAAAAAAAAATCAAGACTAAGGTTGAGTTTGCATATTTTAGTTGCCATACCTTGGAGGAATCCCCCTTAGCAACATATCGTGTAGGCTGCTCCAAAAAAAAATGCTTTGACAGATCACAATGAGAAAGGTGTTGGAGCTAACAAATTGATGTAACATTCAAGACTAGTTGATGGCAAGAGAGATAAGAACATGAATGGAATTGAGATAGACCACCTTCAAGAACACATAAGTGTAATCAACCCATAGGCTTGTATGAAGCCACAAGAAATGAGGCAATGTTTGTGATGATGAATAGTATTTTTGGGGTCATATCTAATGGTGAATGCCATTGACATGTGACATGTTGGCACTAGATGGATGAGTAACCAACTCCCAAGTGTGGTGCTGAAGAAAGGCATTGTATTCCAAGTTTATCATTTTTTTCTACTCTATATTGATGATGCCGCAAGGTAAAACTTGGGAATTGACTCAATAGCAAGAGAAAGTGCAAAGGCTCAAAAGGAGAGTTTAAGACGGTCATATGAAAAAAAAATATTAAAGAGGATGATGGGTGCGAGGATGTTTAAATTTAAAGATGACAATGGGAAGATGAAGGTCATTAGACACACATGCCTAGGACGAAGAAGAAGGCTTGGATGATAGAGGTAGAGAGGGCACAATTGAAGTGTGAGGGGCAAGGAGATACAACATTTTGTGGCAACGGGGGCTTGATTGTGGTGGAGGTAAGAGAGGTGACAACCTAGAAGATATAAAAGGAGAGGTGGAGTGGCTAGTGGAACTCATGGGAGGTTCAGGTATGATATAGCTAGTGTCTTCAAAAAAAAGGTGTCATGAGCAGAGACAAGATACTTTTGCTCATTAGGAAGATAGATGAGATAGCCTTTGGGTGTGCAAGAATAGCCAATAAACACACCTTTGAGAGCACGAGGTTTGGAAAGATTATGATAACAATCATAGAAAAATGCCACACATCTAAGAACTTGAATAGGCGGTTAAGAATGTAAGTGGACAAAGAATAGCATCAGAGAAAAGATATTCTAGGACGCTCACTTTGAAAGCTAGAATGTTAGTCATATTGAGTAAGTGGCACTATTTGCATTCGGTGGTACCATTTTGCTCAGATGCATACAGACATGTAGTCCAATGAAGAATACAAAGGGAGGCACAAAGATATGCATAAGGAGACCTAGACATACTCAAGTGAATTATCAATTGATAATCATCAATACACACGATATACCAGGTAAAACCGTGTAGATATCGTACGAGACGGTCCCCTAACATCAAAATGAAAAAAATCAAAGGGAGAAGTGCTTGAAAAAAAATCCAAGTCATTTCTAAGAATCATAAAAATGTTTACCTAACTGACATGATTTTCAGTCAAACGAAAAAATAATGACCCAAGGAAGAGCTTAGAACGCTGGAATGATCGAGCCATTGATGTGAAAGAAGGGAGGAATCTGCCATGGTATTTATTTAAAAAATTGATTCTTTATTATGGGCCCCAATGGGCCAATTGATTGATAAAAGACAAGAATAATCTGAAAAGAGTTTCCTCTTTTTTAGAAATCTCTTGACTTTCTAAAGAACATCGCATTCGATGATCATGATCAAATCGATTTCAATTAGATAAAAGCTGAATTTGAATGGATTATTTATTGAAAATCATGATTGTGACTGTGATCGCGATCGGATGTTAAAAATAGATATTGCCCCATCTTGATAGGGTAATTAAATAAATCAATAAACTTTAAAAACAATTAAAATGGCCTCGCCGTTGACTTCTGTTTGACTGAAATCGATCGTGTTATCGACGACCACAAGAATATCGATCGACGACCACAAGAATATCGATCGACGATCACTTTACCCTACAAGAAAGACGAGCGCTGGAACAGTAGAGGAAGACTATCTTGCGATTCCAGAGCAGCCATGAAGAACTCCCCCGAGAGCGACATTGGGTCCCCAAGACTCTTCCTTTCCTCCTCGAAATCGCAACGCCGCATCGCCATCGCCGTCGATCTCAGCGACGAGAGCGCCTTCGCCGTCAAGTGGGCGGTCCAGAACTACCTCCGCCCCGGCGACGCCGTCATCGTCCTGCACGTGCGCCCCACAAGCGTCCTCTACGGCGCCGACTGGGGCTCCCTCATTTCTCCCCCTCAAGACTCCTCCGCGGAATCCCAACAAAAGCTGGAAGACGATTTCGACGCCTTCACCACCTCGAAGGCGCAATCTCTGGCGGCCCCGCTTGTCCAATCTCGCATCCCTTTCAAGATCCACATCGTGAAAGATCACGACATGAAGGAGAGGCTCTGCTTAGAGATCGAACGGCTGGGATTGAGCGCCGTGATCATGGGCTCTAGAGGATTTGGAGCTTCCCGGAGGAACAGTAGAGGAAGACTGGGGAGCGTGAGTGATTACTGCGTTCATCACTGTGTTTGCCCGGTTGTTGTGGTGCGTGATCGGGATGAGAGAGAAAGAGATGGGTCTTCTCTGGACATGAAGATTGAGGATAAGCCTACTCTTCCAGGGGATTTGCAGCCCGTATTGGAGGAGCAGGAAGAAGGTGACGCTCCAGATGAGAAGAAGGGTCAGTGAGTGAGATGTTCACTTTCATGCGTTGCTTCTGCATTTTCAATGTTACAGTAGTGGCTTCGATATTATTGTGATTTTCGTGGTTTTTGGTGGTAGAATTGCATCATGTTATTACGGAAACTTTCTATTTTTTATTTTCTAAAAATAATTTTGATTATTGTCCAGTCTACAATTTGGCTTAATCAGTTGAATGTTCTTGCGTGAGTAGGAGATTAGTGGAAACATATGTTCGTGAATACCCAATCCCTTTTTTTTATTTACATGGGTCTACCAAATATTATGATAACCCATGAACATTTCCATGAACTCACTGGCCCAGCATAAAATTATGAGATGAAAACTACATATTACCCCTTAAATAAACTGACAGTGCCAAGATCTCCCTCTATTCTGACATCATAACTCCAAAAAAAAAAATTTGACACTTGTAGTTTCCTTTTTGATAATCGCATTCCCTTTTGGTGAACAGGCGATTGATGACTGCCTAATGGCACGGGTGGACTGTGGTAATCCAGTGGATTCCAGAGCAAGATTATGGTTCGCACTTGGTCTTAACATTCATTTCCATCTTTGTCCCTCCAATTATGGAAGTGGAGCTGACATTTGATGTGTATGTTCTTCGACTGTTCTCTTTGGCTCTTGGACTTTGACTTTGTTGGTGACTATGCTGCTGTTTGAAGTCCTTTCCGAATTTTTGGTGGCCCTTTTCCTATCATGTCAACTCCTGAACCTCTCTCTGAAAATCTCTCACTCTCGTGCTCTCCTCTTTCTATCTCTTATTCTTAGTTTATTTCTTTCCCTCGCTCATGCTCTCAACCTGCCTCTCTCCGTGCCCTTCTTTTTCACTATCCCTCTCCGGCTCTCTCTGTCAATCTCGCACTCTCTGGCTCTGCCTTCCTCTCTTCTCTCCTTTTCTCACTCTGTTGCTCTCCTTCTTTATCTGTCTTTTATTCTCTCTCGTGTTCAGTCTATCTCTCAGTTTCTCTCTTCTGTGTGCTCAGTCTACCTATTTGATTCTCTCTCTCTTGCTTGCTTATTCTGCCTGCCTCTCCCTTAGCCTCTCTCTCTATCTCACATATTCTACCTGTCTCTCCCCCTCATCTCTCTCTAATTCCCTCCCTCCTTGTGTTCAGTCTATCTCTCCCCTCATGTTTTGTCTATCTCTTCGACTCTCACGTGGCTTGTTCATCCTCTCTTGCTTATCCTGCCTGCCTCTCCATCCCTCTCGCTCTCTCTGGGGATTTTCACTCTCTCTCCCCTCCTCTTTGGGTGCTCAGTTTTTTCTTGAAATGCATGCCTATAAATAGCAGATTTAGGATGTGAAATAAAAAAGATGTAATAGATATCTCTCTCCCTTGTGTTCAGTCTACCTCTCAGGCTCTCTCTCTCTCTCTCTCTCTCTCTCTAATCGTGTTCAGTTAGTCTATCGCTCTCTCTTCCTTGAATTCATCTCTCTCTCATGTTCCGTCTGTCTCTCTTTAACTCTTTCCTTTGTGTGCTCTCTGGCTTTCTTTCTCTAGTTCAGTCTTTCCTGAAATGCTTGCGTATAACAAGCATGTGTAAGATGTAGGATAAAAGAGGTGTAGTAGATCTCCCTTCCTCCCTTATATTGAGTCTACCTCCCTGGTTCTCTCGCCCTTGTTTTCAGCCCACCTTGCTGGCACTCTCTCTCTGTGTCTGTCTCATGTCCAGTCTATCTTTTTCTCTCTTGTATGCTTAATTTATCTCTTCCTCTCCCTTGTGTTCAGTCTACATCCCTGGCTCTCTCTCTCTCCCTCTCTTCCTTGTCTCTACTCTATCTGCTTGGCTCCCTTTTTTCTATCCTTCTTGTTCTTTGTCTTGCTCTTTCTCACCCTCTCCCTCCTTTCCTTGTGTTTAGTCTTTCTCTTTGTCTCTCTCTTTTTATCTAGATCTTCCCCTCACTCTCTCTCCCTATCTTGGTTTTTACTCTATCTCTCTTACTCCCTCTCTCCCTATTTTCCTTGTGTTTTACTCTAATTCTTTGGCTTTTGTTTTCTCTCTCTCTCTCTCTCTCAACCTTTTCTTTAGATAAATGTCAACACTCTAGCAATTTACTTTACTTAAGACTTTAATTGACTCTAGCTAAAACTGTGAGTGGGCGGGCCACTACCGGGCCCACTGTCTGTGAATATTGAGATGTAATGCTGCTAGAGATTCTCATGCTTTTGGCATCTCAATCTTTATTCCACTGCACCATGGGGTTTCTCAAAAAGCTATCAAACATGTGGCATTGTTGCACCGTTGACTTTTTCTTGACCAATTTTTTGGAGTAGTGATGTTGACTCTCATATTACCACAGCAGAAGTCCACTATGTCAGTTACTCTTCTTGGAATGGTTATCTTTTCCATGGAATAATGATTCCTCAAATTTTTCTGTGTTGATGGATGACTTAAAGCTTGTGTGATGAGCTCTTGAACATCCTCATCTGGATCTCTCCGGAAGGGTGAAAGGGAGCATTCTCATCTTGAACATCTCTGTGGGTACGACGTTGAATTCACATACATGGGAAGTTTGTCAATATCTCAATAGAATTCCATGGAAGATAATCCATGAAAATAGGAGACAAGGAAAAACAGACGTCAGTCAGCTTAAGAAATGGATCGTCCTTCTAGAGGAGTGAGTTGTTCATTCAATTTAGAGTTGGCAAGTCGGAACTTAAGAGAGAGATAGAGAGAGAGAGCTGCAAGTGGGAGAGATCGATGGAGGGCGGCGGGAGAGTGAGAGAGGTGAGAGAGACCGGCAGATCAGAGTGGTGGGATAGAGATAAAGATGGAGAGTGAGAGAGAGTGCAAGGAGAGAGCGAGATGACAGGGAGTGGCGGTAGAGAGAGAAAGAGAGTGAAGAGAGAGATATGTGTGAGAGAGAAAGAGAGCAGGAAGAGCAGAGAGGGAGAGAAAGAAAGAGAGCAAGGAGAGAAGAGAGGGAGAGAAAGAAAGAGAGCAATGGGAGCAGAGAGGGAGAGAGAAAGAGAATGAGGAGATTGGCAAGAGAGAGCGAACAGCAGGGGGAGAGACTAGTGGACCGCTATAGAATCATTACCAGGGAGCTCATAGTCCTGCCGAGCCATTTTGGGCTCAGAAGGGGTCCTTGACCGTTGTGTGGCGAGTAGGGTTCGCCCGTTTCCAACGGTGCCGGGTGCCGTTGCCGGAAACGGTGCCGAAACGCGGCATCGGCAATAAACGGCACCCAACACCTAAAAAAACGGCAACGGCACCAGCACCAGGTGTTGGTGCCGTTTTTCTGGCATCGGCAATAGGTGCCGATGTCAGACGTGCGGCATCGGCTACGTTGCCGTTTTTCAGCTGTGATGCCGAAAAACGGTAACAGTGCCAGATGCCGTTTGTAGCCGCTTGTTGCCGTTTGTTGCCGTTTGTTGTCGTTTGTTGCCGAGAACGATGTTGCTGCCTGAAATAATTAAGAAATCTAACTATATAATATATATGTCTTAGTATATAATATATATATATATATATGTATATATATGTATGTATATATTAGATTTATCAATAATATATATCTATTACAGGTATGATTAGTATAATATTAATTTTACCATTAATGTATATCTATATAATTTTATCTGTTATTAAGATTGACATTATCAATTTGATGAAAAAATATTACATTAAGATAACATTATTTTTCAACATTATCATTAGGAGTACCATTAAGATGACCATAATACCATCAAATTATTACCATTAGAGTAGCATTAACATTACCAATGCTCGCATTAGAGTAGCAATAACTTTACCATTATGAGTACCATTCACAACACCATACAAGTATTACCATTAGAGTATCATTAACATTAGCATTAGAGTACATTTAAGAAACCTAACTATATATGTATTAGTATATGTAATATATATGTATGTAATTATGTATATATTCGATTTATGAATAATGTATATCTATTACATGTATGATTAGTATACTATTAATTTTATCATTAATGTATATCTATATAATTTTATCTCTTACTAAGATTGACATTATTAATTTGATGAAAAATATTACATTAAGATAACATTTATTTTTAAACATTACCATTAGGAATACCATTAACATGACCATGATACCATCAAATTATTACCATTAGAGTAGAGTTAACATTATCATTTAGAAGTGACCAATCACCATTAAGGCAAACCGTTAAGAAGACATGGAATGTAAAAGAAAGTAATAAAATAAACCAACACTTCACTGTCAAGTACAAAATGATGTCAATCATCCTCGTCCATGTCCTCGGCTAATACAACATCGTAACATGTCGTGTTGTGCCCTCTCAGCCAACACTTCACTGTAACCAATGTCTTAATACTCTGGGCAGTTAGGCGATTCCGCTTATAATTCACAATTGCACGAGCTGCGGAGAAGAGACGCTTAGCAGGAGCGCTTGTTGCACTAATGCACAAGAGCTCGCGTGCAATAAGCGCCAGTGCCGGATACAATGTTTGGCCGATACGTGCCCACCAGGAAATAACTGAGCTGCCATCTTTGCACGCGGCCTCGTCCAAATAGGCATCTAATTGCTCATCTGGTGTCAAAGACGAGCTCTCCGGTGTCTCTGATGGTCGAATAATAGAGTCGTACCAATCATGATGTGTTATTTTGGCACGCTTGGATGATGTAGAGCGAGATGCTAACAGTTGCGGTGGCGAGTCAGGGAGGAGGCTTCTGATGTAGGCCAGTGTTTGAGACTTCACCCTCTCTGTAAGGCTCTTACCCTTATGTTGAGGATCTAGGATGGCGATAGAGGTTATCACCTGGTTCTCTGTCAAGCGTAGGCGAGAGTCTTCAAATTTGGCCTTCATTTGTCTACACGCCACAAGTATACTCGATCGGTCTTCTGCGTCCAGACTCGCAACACCTCTGAAGAGCATTGACCTTCGATTCTTCATCTCTATATCGGTCAAGTGCTTCATGAGGACCTGAAACGGAAATTGTACGAATGAGATAATGGCAAAATATAAAATGACTTTCAAAGACTGTCAAATGACGTTCATTATATACCTCTACCATAGTCAAGATGTCGCTGATGGTCTGGTGTCTGCGGCTTGACACACTTTCTGTCGCAAAAGCAAACGGCTGTAGTATGTCAAGAAAAATCTGCAGGACCGTCCACTCCTCATCTGAGATCTTCGTCTCCTTACCCCTCGTCTTGAAGTGAGATACCCCCTTCTCTAAAACACACCGCTTATCAAGAGCGGCATCCAACAGCACAAATGTACTATTCCATCTAGTGGGGCAATCTAACGGCAAGACATTGGTGTTCACTTTCTCCTCTGTACACAATGTCTTGTATAGTCGTTGGCGTTGCTTGCCAATACGAGTTGCCCGAATGAGAATACGTACCTTCTCCACTATGTCGCTCAGATAGATGGATGGACGTAGCGGTGGAGACGACGGAAGGCTGGAATGAAGGGTATCATCGTGAACAGGCTCCTGGGTGTCTTCATCAGGCACCAAATCGTCCTCGGATGACTCGCCGTCCTCATCCTCCCCAGACCCCTCTTCATCATCTTCACTATGGACGTTTGCAGGGTCTGTCCAAACGAAGTCATTGACATTTAGAGTCAATGGAGTATCCTCGGAAGCATTAACTTCATCTTGAATCTCCAGCCGCACATTAAATGTCTTTCATTGATGCTTGCACGACCAGGTTCATGATGTGAGCAAAGCAGAGGACCTGGCGAGAAGCAGTGAAGAATTTGTTGTAACGACGCAGCTTATTCGCGAGGATTTGCATCATTGTCTTGTTGTTCGATGCGTTGTCTATCGTCACCGCTACAATCTGCAAAACGAAATACTCTAGGATACTTACAATGTAAATGTTAGAGAAATAAATGCAATACCTTGGATCGTATCTTAAACTCAGTGATGATCTCATATAGAACTTTTGCCAACCCCTCTCCATCGTGCTTCTCCGGAAGCTCCCTCAAAGCAAGTACGGTCTCACGATACTGCCAAATGCAGTCCACCCAATGGGCCGTGACACCGAGAAGACCTAAACCATTCTCCGATGTCCATGCGTCGGCAGTCACCGTCACATAGCGGATGTCACGGAAATATCAGATGATTTCTTCTTTCATCGCTCCGTGCATCTTGATTGCCCATGCCTTGATAACCTATTTGAGTCAAGTAAATTTCATTATAGAGATTGATTAGTAAAATGAGAAGATTAAATGAAATGAATAGATGAAAAAAATAAAATGATTTATAACCTTCGCCTTGGGCAGATCAATGTTTGCCTGTGTGGCATATCGCCACATTTCCCTAAATGTTTCGTGGTCAACAATAGACCACGGAGAGTCAGTGGCACAGAGGAATCTAGTGATGACATCATTCGTCTCCTCTACATTCAGACCCCTGAACACCCTCTTCTTCGACTTCTGGACTTCCATGCATCCTTCAGCATTCTCTGCAATAAAGGTCTGCTTGTTGGGGTTCTCCTTTCCCTTCAAGGTGTCGTGGATCCGCGGATGCGCTCGCCTGTAGTGCATCCAGAAACGGGTAAGTGCTGCCATCAGCTGGTCGCTTGATTCTTCCTTGCTCGCTATTTGGGTATTTCTCCCGACAGATCGTGCACTCGTATGTGCGATCGACCACCCAAATAAATTGCTGGAAGATAGGCGATCGAGTTGTACGTCTTCGCGAACCTACTTCATCTACATCGTCATCATGCTCGAATGTTGCCCGAGCCGGACCAGCCTCTCCGGCTTCCCTCGACTCACGGTGGAGAAAGTTATCTAATGTTCGCATCGTGGACCACCTAGTATCAATAACGATTATGATAAGCAATTTTAATAATGGCTATCAATATCGAATATCTGATATCGTAGATTCGAATGTCAGATATCGGAGATTCGAATGTCTGATATTGGATATCAGATATCAAATATTGGATATCAGATATCTGATATCCAATATCAGATATTCGAATGTCGGATATCGAAGATCTGATATCGAATATCAGATATCAGATATCTGATATCGAATATCGGATATCGAAGATCTGATATCGAATATCTGATATTCGATATCTGATGTTTGACATAATAAATGCCCAATTTAATCTCCTTTCCAATCAACGCATTTAATTTCATATCGAATATCTGATATAGAAATTAAATGCGTTGACCGGAAAGGAGATTAAATGCGTTGATCAAATATCTGATATTAGAACTTTTTTTTTTACTAGAATCGGGTAGTGGGGTGGGAAGTAGGATAGAGTAGGATAATAGAATAGCCTTACATGTTGAGGAAGACGACGAATAGTCGGCAGGCGACGAGCAGACGGCAGGCAACAACGAGGAAAACGACGACCTCCACAGTCCGCAGGAAGAAGACGACGTCGATCACGGGATTCGGGAGGAAGATGACCTAATTTTTAACTATTTTTTTCGTATCAGCCCCTCTTTTTTCTTTTCTTTTTTTGTTTCCGCCCCTATTATATAGATTATATATAATATGTTATATTATAAACCTTATGTTATATATAGATTCGAATGTTTTTTTTATTAGTCCCTTTTATTTTTTTAGTTTAAAATAAACTCTAATATTATTATAAATTAACATATCGGCTATATTATCGGCTATAAACAGCACCGGCTATACGCGGCACCTATTCCGGCTATACGCGGCACTCGGCTGCGTTCTCATTTTTCCGTAACACACGAAAAAGGCAACGGCAATAGGTGCCGTTGCCGTTGCCTAGTGCCGAAAAAACGGTGCCGATGCCGCCCTAATGGTGCCTATGCTGCCACGAGATGCCGATAGGCGAACCCTAGTGGCGAGCGTGCAATTTTGGGCTTTCCTTTTGACTGTCTATGATAGGCCCATACATGTCTCATGGTTCACGAGCAAAACCCCCAAACCCTATTTGATGAAGCATAGATAAACATAGAAAGATGATAAGATGATTGAAGAGAGAGTAATGAGGAGGGATTTATAAATTAAGATAGAAAGAGAGATCAACCAACTTAGATCAATTGAAATCAAGTGAGAATCGGTGAAGGAAAGATAGATATAAGAGATTCATGACAATTTTCTAGAAAACCAATGAAAATATAGGAAATTGCACCCTTAATTGAAAACTAGAGTTCATATCAATCTATCTAAACATGGATTAGGTAGTAAAAAACCTAAGGATACTAAACTTTTGGAATCACCCGATTAATGTCGATCGAAGGATTTTCTTCTAATTTCTTGTTGGTTGAGGTTCCAAGTTTAATCAGGTTAATTTTCCAAACTTGAAAGGATTTCAAAAGTTGTTTGAAATCAATGAAGTTGTTTCAAGAATGTTGGAGAATACATTAAAATCAAGGTCATTAGAATATATTTCTATGAATTGGATTGATCTAGGGTTTGTCAAAGATATTTTTCATTGGACATGGAGAAAAGATTATGGGGAATGAGGAATTTGACGAGTCTTGCTTGTCATTTTTTAATGATCCAAAGATCAATATTTCATCACCGTACTCATGTCATTGGGAAATATCTTTTCCACGAATGGAAGACCAAGAGATAGTTATTCCATATAGAGATCTCCCATAATTGGTTAGATTCGAAAACTAAAAGTGCATTATGGAGTAATTTAAAGTGATGATAACATGTAATCTTAACATGATAAAACATGATTATTAATGCAAAATACGACATAAAACATTCCATTTATATGCATCTTATCATACTTTGAGTGCATTTCTATCATTCTATGCAATTTTATGTTCTAATCTCAAAATGCGTTAATTTAGGGTTAATTATGATGAATTAAAGATTAAAGATTTTATAACCTATCTTTACTTGAGATTATGAATGGTTTTTAAAGTTAAATAATAGGAGAAATCATTTTTATGAACATTCATTTAATTTTCTAAAGTTAAAATCTTAAAGAAATGAATGTATTTTTGAAATAAGAATTAAATCTCTTGTTATTTAAATAATTTGACTCTTTTAGAATGATAGATAATTAAACTTTCAGATCAAATGAAAGAAATTTGGATTAATTTGGAGTTGTATTTTGAAAGTTATGATTTTCACAATTTTTGGGGATTTTTCTGGATTTTTCCGATTTTATTTTCGATTTAAAAAGTTTAAAATAAAATAAAAAATGACAAAAAGCGTTTTAATTTTTGTGCGGGTCCCACGTGGATGCGACGTGGCACTTAGGGCCACATGGCAGCGCCACGCGGGCCCATGTGGCGCCTACATGGCATACATATATTTATATTTATATACTTTATATAATAAGGGGTATTCAGCCTTCCGGGCTACGGATTAAGGGGTATTCAAACCCCTTAATCCGTCGGGCCTTATAAACTCGACGGGTTTTACTAACCTTTTCCGTGTGGGACTAAAGTCCCACACAGTTGTCTTAAGTACAGGCCACGTGGAGCGATGGAGAACGTTGGATCAGGCGGAGCGCAGAAGATCCGCGCGTCGATCGCGTGGACGCGGACCACTGATCTTTGATCAAACACGTGCCTTTTAAATCAAGTTATAACGGCCACGATTGAATGCAACGTGGCGGCATCACGATCTTCGGATCAACGGCGCGACGACTGACATGCGTGGATCCCGTGAACCAGAAGACCACCGATTGTGATCAAAGACACGTGCGATTTAAGATGGATTATAACGGTCCTGATTAAATCGTGCGCTACTCATCTGGACCGTTGGATCGCGATCTAAAGGACGACATTTCACGCGTTTTATAATGCCTATCCACGCAGCGCATCCGGACCGTCCATCTGCGATCTGACGGCCACGACATTTTCATAACGTTTCACTTTGAGGGGTTTAATCTGGACCGTTGATGGAGATTAAACGCATCCATCCAACGGTTTCGCCCAAATTAGCCTACAAAACGAAGTGTTCTTCGTGATTGTAAGACATTCGATAAGGATTTCGTCTAATTGACCCATCTATACCCTTCCTCTCTTGAATCTCTCTCTTGTAATCGCTTCTAGACTCGATTTCGCGTCCACGGAGTGTTTATAAGTGAGATTTCGTCGATTGATCGAGGAGAATTTGTCTCTTGAACACCGATGTTCACGTTTGAATTCGCGGAATGAATAGCCGTCGATCTGGCAATTAATTGGATCGATTTGATCATTTTCTCGGGTTAGAAAACAAGTTTATCCTCCTATCTATCGTCATGTATCATCAATTTTAGGTTTAGGATCTCAATTTAGTTTAATTTTGTCTTTAATTTCAATGTGTGTTCTTCGCGATTCCAAAAATTTCATCCCACTTCCATCTTTGATTTCTCCACAATTACTAATCCAAATCAAGTGATTTTTGATTCCGTGGATAGATCTTTGAGTTATCTTTCTAAAACTACCATTTTCCCTAATTTCTCACCTCAATTCATCGTCCAATTTGATCAATTTCCAAAAGATATCTCAAAAATACTTTAATTCCTTGTGGATTCGACCCTCATTTACCATTATACCCTTTAATTCGTTATAAATTCCCAAAATTGGTAAGTTAGGTTTAATTTTTAACACGAGACCGTGTGAAATCGACGACCTCGCGGTCTCGTCTCATCAAGTGATAGCCAATCTAGTGATGCAGTGTTGTCTCTTTGTCAAATTCCCTTCATATGATTGTAATCGTCTAAACCCAAAACTCCATGTACATGCCACCATTAGTTTGTGTGAAAATTCTAGTCTCACATTGAAAAATATAAAGAGAGGAGAGAAGAATTAAATTTCATGTATTCTTTGAACTTTCAAAGTCCCTCCCCTAGGGAACTCTACCCGTATGTCTTCTTTCTTTGCATTGTTAATGTCATTGCTGCTACCTCTGCTTCGGGCTCTCGGAAGAAATTCCACATTGGGTGATCCTACCTACTGAGCTTTGCGTGTCTCTAATAACCATACTTTTGAAATGAATTTATGCCTCATTATTTCGCATTTCACAATTTTAAAGCATGATATGAAACTCCATTTGTATTAATCAATCGATTCTAGTTTTTATGATGTGTGGGAAAATTAGAAGAAGAGTCAATCTATAAGTGGATACAAGGTAGAAACTTAACAGGTTCCTCAAGCCCACATCACTTGGTTCATGTAGAGGAAAATATCTGCCAAAAGAGGAAAAATTCTCATTCCTTTAGGATAAAAAAGCTTTCACCATCATAATTAAAGGGAATATAGGCTAAATAATAACATGAGATTTACTCCTCTATTTTCTATCAATTATTCAAGGTACAATTATTTAGAGTCTTTTGTCTCATGAAAACGAAAGGGTTCTACCCTAACCTTGAAATCCTTAGACTCGTGGGAAATAGTTAAGGAACTATAAAAAATGACGTAGTGAAATCATATATATTCTTATAAGATACATGATTTATCTTCCCTTTGATTCTTAAAAATCTTATTTAAAGAACTTTGTGCAAGGCCCAAGCAGCATAAGTGAGTAAAACACTTTTGTTCTTTTCTATATATGCCAAAAAAAATCAAAAGAGATTAATTCTGAAGAAGATTAATATCTAAATTTAATACCCTTGCTTCTTTTATATTTTATCTGTGCGGGAGTAAAACACTTTACTAAAGAGAAAATCACAATGGTGTGATCTGATCAAAGTGAGAGAAGTTGCTGAGCACAGTAAAAATTTAACCTAAGGACATGTGGCGGAATGAGAGAGACTCTTCATTGTCTAGGGGCATGATTTCCTAGCATCATCACAGCCATGGGGTTTCACTTATAATGAACCCAATGACAATGAAAACTTAAAAATATTTTGAATCCTTCATCAATGGAGCAAAACCTAGGAGAGATCAATGAAATTACACCTCTACCAGAAATCTAATACCATTTTTGGGATTTTGAGTCACCCTCACTTGATGATTTTGATCGATATCTAATACCATTTGGAAAGTTGTTTTATTTGACAATGACTCATTTAGATATATCTTTCATTGTTCAGTTATTGAGCCAATTTATGCATGAAGCTATAGAGGTCCATTGAACTGGTTCACTTCATGTTCTTTCTTAGGAAAAGACTCATGTATAAGTAATATTATGATTTGCGCATTGAAGCTTATTCATAACTTGTTATGATGGAGATCATGGCTATAGAAAGTCTATTACTAGATATTATACTTATCTTGGTGATAAACTTTGTTACATGCTGGTCCAAGAAGAAAAATGTTATTTCTAGATATAGGTGTAGTGTCAAAGTATCAATCAATGGCTCTCACAACTTCTTAGGTGATGGGGCTACTATATCTACTCCACGAGCTCAATTTTTCAAATGAAACTCCCACGAAGATGCATTATGATAATCATGTTGTCGTGTTTACAGCCAACAATCCTACTTTCATGAGCACACTAAACATGTCGAGGTGGATAGTAATTTTCTTAGTGATAAGGTCTTGAAGATATAGGTGCAGTGGCAAAGTATCAATCAATGGCCCTCACAACTTCTTAGGTGATGACACTGCTATATCTACTCCAAGAGCTTAATTTTTCAATATAAACTCCCACAAATATGCTTTCATGGGCACACTAAACATGCTAAGTGGATTGTCAGTTTCTTAGTGATAAGGTCTTGTAGGGTCTAATATCTACTCTACATACTTCTAATGTGAAGCTATTGGCTGATATCTTCAGTAAAGGTCTACAAGACAATGCATATAATTTACTTTGTAGCAAGTGGAACTTGATAGACTTGTTTTCTATACTTCAAGAGGGAGTGTGAAGAAACTTGTGTGTGTTTATCTCTTATATTTTGGTTTATGGACATTGTACTCCTTATTGGGTATACTTAGGTGGGGCCATTTATTTTAATGTATAAGTGGGGCTCTCTCCCTAGAGGTTAGATCCTCATTTTTCCCTCATTATTTCTTTCAAAAAATTATTTTCCATATATTTATTTGGTACACTTAATAGTAGTATTTTGAGATCTAGAACACTAGGTTTGGTACATGAAGGTGGATTAAAGTATATACTAAGGGGAATGTCTTGATGCCAGGGGCTTCAAGTACAATGTCAGTTCTTGATGTTATTTGGGGTGAGACAACTATGTGAACTCCCATTAATTCTCAACCCATGAATTTTAAGTCATTTTGGGTCCTATTATATGATATACTTATTCCAACTTTAAGGGAATAGAAATGATTTATATTTGGAGAATAACACTATAAAATATATCTATGAGCTTAGTAATAACTTACTACCTCTAAACTTATTGATTATGATGCATATTTTCATATATTTATATAATATTCATGCACATAACTCCATGTTGTGGAAGTCTACCAATTAAATCATATTTTGTGTTATTCATTGCATTAAAAATATGTGATCTTTTGAAACTCAACAACTTGAAATTGAATTTATTTTATTTAATCTTTTTGTTCAAGAGTGTAGCAGAATTTATTGAACATGAAAAATAACAAAAACACATGACTAAATTAAGTACCATGAGTTAATTACTTGAAATTATTTCCATTTTTTATCCAATATGCAATGAGGAGAAATAAGGTACAATTTATGATCTTATAGATTCAAAGTTTAAAAGGCCATATAGATGGAAAGTTTTTATTTATATTTATTTTTTATGTATTTTTGAACTAAATATGCATTATAAAGGTGAAAAAAATGGTTGACATAGTAGAGGTGGCAGCCAAGGTGGCACCAATTTTTTTTATGTTGGACAACATATCCAAACCCGCCACACTAGTCTCAAGAGGAGACAGTCCCCCTGGAGTCACTCTCACCTTGCTTGACCCCCAATAGAAATGATTAGTTGTTTGAGTTAATTAGATCAAAGTTCAAATGCTTGCTTTCAATAGGACCACTCATGCTCTTAGTTAGCGACCTCAATGAATCAGGGTCCTTTGGTACACCACCTCTCATCCTAGCTCCCATGGGTTGACTCCTAGAGCTCTGCATGCAGCTCCCTACTCCCCTTAAGGCCAAGCTACCTCCTTGAAGTCTCTGAGCCTTATCACGGATCCATGCATGCTCTAAGTAAGTCTCTCATCCCCAATCTCGCTTGATCTTGCAAGGCAAAGAACAAGTATGCTTGAGTTGACCTTTTGGTCAACTCCCTAGAATCTTCCTATCTAGCACCAATTCCCCTAAAAATCTGCCCTTTACACTCACAGTAAGTACAACTCTCCCAAAGTCAACTAAATGTTTGCAAGTGATCTCAACTAACCCTAATTTCTAAAATGACTTTGGGATATGAATTCTAAAATGATAAACTAGATGAATATGAATTCAAACTAGATCAATGATAAACAAGTAACAACAAATAATCTAGAGTAAAAGTAAGCAAACTATGCACGAAAAATTGTTAAAAGAAAACTCTCGTAAACTTTCTTTGACTTTTGGCTTTAACTTTGACTTTGACTTATAGCACAATTGCCCTTGATAGTCCTAACGTAAGAATGAGTTAAAAGTCCTTTGATAGCCTGAAAATTTCTTTTCAAACACACATTTGATAGACCAAGTAATAAGAGGAAGAATATCTTAAACCCAATAAAAAATAAAAATATTCCTTAATAGAGTCTTTTGTGAAATTTGATGTTGACCAATACCAATCAGATTTATAATACTGGAAAAATGGTTTTTATCAAAGATAGCACTTAGAATTGTATAGGGATAGAAAATCAAATTTAATTGTATAGGGACCGAGCGAAGTGCCGGCAAAGCACTGGACGCTGCAGGACATCGCGCAGCGGAGCACATCGCAAAGCGTCGGATGGAGTGGAGCGATGGATGGTGCCTGCGGTGTCGACGAAGAGAAGGCTCGACAGCGGTAACAGCTTTAGACAATGAATAAGAGGATCTTGCACGAGAGTGGACAATGAAGGAGAGGATATTGTTTTGGTGCCCACATGCCGAGAATGATGACAGTAGCGTATGATGGTGATGTCGAGGATGACAGTGAGAAGAGTTTATGGGTCTTATACCATGTTGACGATGAGAGTAAGAAACCCTAGAATTGTATACGGAAAGGAGAGTACAAAGGTCCTTATATAAGAGGTGAAGATGAGAGACCCTAACTGGGCTGAGAGCCCAATATCACCATTTGACATGATATAAATAAGAAATCAGAAATAAGCCCAAGGCAAATTTTGAGATTAATTAAGAGAACTCAAATAAAAATCTATATTAAAACAAGTTCAAAGTGGATCCAAGAAAAACCTTAAAAATGATTTTGTGAAGCTAGATTTCAAAATTTTAACTGAAATATCAAGCTAATTTGAAATCAAATTGAGTGCTAAACAAAACTTTAAATTTGAATTAAAAAAATAAAAATCAAAAGTGATTTAAAAAAATAGATTTCTGAAATTTGGAGAACAGATTAAGGAAATTAGATAATGAAATTATGAAAATTGAAGAAAAAAAGTTGAATCAACTTTGAAGAAATTTTATTGAGTAAGAAAATCAGAAATTTAGAACCAAATTTGAAGAAAGTTGATTGGAAAAAATTCACAAATTTGAAATTCAATACATCAATTTTTGAGATTGAGGGGATCCAAATCTTGAGAGTGTGTAGATCTTGAGGAGCTTGAGCCGTTTAGAGGTTGGACTGCTGGCTACAAAGAGAGAGTTTTTTTGGAGATTCCTAAGGATAGAAGGTTCTCGCTAGAAATCACTAAAGGCAGAAGATTCTTACTGGAAACCACTGAGGACAGAAGATTATTTCTAGAAATCATTGAAAATAGAATATTCTTTCTGGAAATCATTGAAGAGAGTGCTTTGAGAGATTTCTATGAGAGGAGAGCTTAATCCGTTGCTGTTGAGAGAGTTTTTTTCATGCAATGTATTCAAGTGTAGAAGGCTAAAAGAGAGTCGTGATGGATATTATGAGGCCTATAAGCCAATCACACTTTCATGTATCTTGTTTATGTTCATTGAAATGGTATTTATTTATTGTCATTCTTGTGTGATGTTTGCAATGAAGTCCATGAGCATGTGCAATGACTAAGTGAATTATGATGAGATCATAATATAGTGATAACTAGTCTTTAAACATATGTTCTAAACATTCCTATTCGTGGGATATTCAAGAAGGACATCAAATTATCCAAAAAGAATAACACTATCTAATCCAACTCATATGATGATTATGGTTGATTGACGAGACAAAAACCGCGAGGTCGTCGATTTCACGCGGTATCGCGTCAAAAATAATACCGAACTTACCAATTTGATGAAAATGAATCGAATTCAAGGGTATAATGGCAAATACGGGTCGAATCCACAGGGAATTAAGCAATTTCTTGACATAATCTTCAATTTTGATCAAATCGGACAAGAAATTGATGGTAGAAATTGGGGAAAATGATATTTTAAGAAAGAAGACTTCAAATCGATTCTACGGAATCAAAAATCGTCAAAATCGGACTTGCTTTCGCGGAGAAATCATGAATTGAAGTGGAGAGAATTTTCGGAACGACGGAATCGTGATTTTGAGTGAAATTGTATGAAATTAAAAGTTAAATCCTAATCTAAACTAAAATTAAACGTGATAGGAGGATTAGGAAGCAAAAACCGCTCCCACTAGTCCCCGATTGCGATCAAATCGCGCCGATTAAGCCTCTTAATCACGAAGAACACGAAGAACACGAAGAACGCGATCGGTGGATTCAAGCTGCGATTTCTCCTTCGATACTCCACCAAATCTTGATTTCGACCCCTCCGTGGATGCGGAAATGAGAGAGGAAGAGGAAGGAATCAAGAGAAACGAGAAGAACGGTGTCTAAACAGCTCAATTAGGCTTGAGATTCAACTCGGATGCTTACATTCGTGAAGAACAGGCCTTTTTATAAGGCGAAATTTCGTAATCGTCCGATCGAAACGATCGACGATTACGATAAACGGTCCATCATGGACCGTTTTTGGAAATATCGCGATCGTCGGATCGCGGATGGAGGGCCGAGATTTGATCTGTAGATAACGCTTTAAAAAAAACGCTTCAGATGACGCCCCTTCGATCGTGATCGAACGGCTGAGATGCGATCCGCGCGGATTTAATCTCAGCCGTTATAACGCCTCCTTTTTAGCACGTGCATGATGATCAATCCGGTGGTCCACGCTCCACGGGATCGACGCGCGTCGATCGATTGCCCGCCAAATCCGACGCTCCTCCTCGCGCCACGTCGCCTGAAATAGGTAAGTAAAGTGTGGGTTAGTCCCACACGGAAAAATAAAAAGGAGACTGTCGCGTATATAATACCCGACATTTAAGAGGGTTAATAACCCTTCCTAAGCGAAGGCTGAAGACCTCTTTATATTTAGTAAATAAATAATATGTAGTATATACGCGCCACGTAGGCGCGCTGCGTGGGTCCGCGTGGCGCTGCCACGTGGCCTTGCGTGCCACGTCGCATCCACGCGGGTCCCGCGCCCCTTTTTTTATTTTTTATTTATCTTTTTCTTTTTTCTTTTTTTATTATTAAAAACGGTTTAAAAATCGAAAATAAAATAAGAAAAACAGTTTAAAAATCCGGAAAAAATCCCTAAAAATAGAAAATTCATAACTTTTAATATATAACTCCGAATTAATCCAAATTTCTTTCATTTGATCCAAAATTTAATTATCTATTATTCTAAAATAGTCAAAAATTAATAAATAATGAGAGTTTTAAATTTTATTTCAAAAAAATATAGTTATTTTTTTAAGAGATTTTAACTTAGGAAAAATATAAATAAATGTCTATAAATGCTTTCTCTCATTATTTTAACTCTAAAAAAACATCTATAATCTCAAAAATAAAGATGGGTTATTAATTTATTCATCTTAAAAATCATTATCTTTAACCCTAATTTAAAGTATTTTTGAGAATATAGTGACTTTTCATATAATAATAGAAAAATACATATAAGTATGATAACATGCATGAAAATGAAAATCATTTATACTTAAATATGCATCAAAAATCATGTTTTATGATGTAAATATCGCATGTTATCATTGATCCTATAGCCATCGATGTGGAGACACTAAGGATAGATAGTGGGTGACCAATAAGGTGTTATTTGGTCTATAGAGTTATTAACTAGTGAGATATATAGACCTAGAGGGTCACACACATAAGGTCTATAGATGTTAGTGGATATAGACATAATTATGAGGGTTTTTTTAGAAAAAAACCTCATACCAAATGTCTATAAATAGGGGGAGAACGACCACAACTCAAGGTGCCCATGCAAGCTTTGTAGGAATTCTCTCTTTTCTTCTCTTTCTCTCTTGGTGAAGAGTTTCAAAGAGGAGATCTAACCATCCGGAGATCGTGTGGATACCGCTATAGGCTAGACACTTGAATAGCTTTAAGAACTCCTTCAAGGAAACCATGTAAGTATGTTTTCTCATTCATACTATATGATAGGATCATCTGTTCTTGGTGGCTTGGTGTTTTGAATATCCGATTCAATATTTTTCGCTGCATTCAATGTTTTGATAAAAAATTTGAAATTTTATCGACATTAGTACCCAAAAAGTCACGTGTTCAAGGGTTTTAGGGCTTTTTTTGTTTTTTTTAGATTTTAAGATACCTACAAACAAAAAGAAAAAAATAGCCATGAGTTGATATTCAAGAAAAAATAAAATAAAGGAAAATTTGTTTAATAAAAATGAACAATGGTAGGTTTTATAAAGAATAATATATAAAACTTGATATTCTATAATAACAGTAAATAAATAAAAATAGAGATAGAAAAGTAAAAAGCTTATGAGGATGAAAATTAATATATGCTTCTGTCATAAATATCCATATTTATGGGTATCTATATCGATTTTCTTTATGAGAGAACTTGAGTGTCTGTGAGAAAATGATGATGATAAAAAAATATTTGAATAACATATTAAAAATGAATAATATAGAGCCTATTCTTTTCTGTGTTCGGGTTAGGCTGTTGACGGGGGTCAAGTGCTCAAGCCTTCGGTACCTGCGCTAACAAACACATGCCTTTCTCATATCATTTTGGCTAAATAAAACCAATCAAGTTTATTGATATAATTTTTCATAATCATCAATAAATTATCAAACTTATACTAAACTTACAGCTAGTAATCCACGATGTAGAGGTGGTGCTGCATGATATACACTTGGAGAATGATTGGATAGTACCTAAAGAGCAGAATGTGCCACATTTATATATGAGTATTATCTCTTTTTCTTTATCATTGTGGGGCCATTTTTTGTGAAGGATGAAAAAACATATCCATAGACACTTGATTATGCTTGCGAGCATCATGTTTTTAGGTCAAAATGAACATTGGCAATGGAGAGACGTGGCATCATCAAATTGGCTCTTCAACTCCTCTAGGACCATCTAAGTCACTGAATTGTTCTGTATATGATAATAATTCATCTGATTTGTCAATAATTAGTCTCCCATGAGTGGAGGACATTTAAAATGTGTCCTATTACACACATTATACACACACTTCTTTGACATTGGATCCTCACTAACTCATAACCAATGAATGTGATTTTCTATGCTTTCTATCCTTTTATATTTCTCACACTCTCATTGATGGAAATTGTCTTCAAGAAATTCTCGATTTTTCAACCTTGTGAAATAAACTTCGATAGAGCTTTATCATTTTACTGCATTCTTCATCTATTTCTGCACTGATTTGGGGAAGAAATTGATCAAACACCCTCAATTTCATGGGTAATTCCTTTTCTAAACTTTAAATTGGGATAAAAATATTTGATTCAATTCTAATTTATTGGTCCACATTGATTAATGTTAGTTGGAGTGTTTTCGTTCCATTCTAGGGTTGAGTTGAGTTAGAATAGAAATATGTTAGACATTTGGAAAGAATTTTGATGTATATGATGTGTTTTCTATGATATTTGTGCATCAATAACCCTTTATTAAATTACATTCTTCGGTAAATCACTCTCTCCCTATCCTATCTTAGTAATTCTAATTTCTCATCATTCTCTTCTCATTTCATCCTCCAATTTGATGTCAACATTCAACCCTCTTTTTTTTTGGGTTTGACCCTCTCTTGTCGTTGTTAGAGAAAGGTTGAGGGTTCGCACCCCATGAGTGCTAGATTGCATAGGGCCAAAATCCTCGGGTAGGTGTGTAGGTATGTGTTGGTGCAAGGTTCGTAAGGTTGCATAGGTCATGTTTCGCGAATGGGTTTGGTAAGGACCTATAGCTTGTATGTACACGTGTCTGAGTCCATTGGGTGTATAAGGATGAAGTAAGAATTGGGGAGAAAGATTATTGAAAAATATCGACATCATGCTTGTGGCTAAGTTAAGAAATAAGTTGCACCCTTGCTTTTAGCCATATCGTTTAGCATAGTTATAAGCTCATGATAGTAACAACATAGGTTTATGTTTTAACATCATACTCATTGTTTCCAATCACTAGGAGTTTATGCTTTGATGTCCGAATCATTATTTCCAAGATACCATAGTTAAATTCATCCCTATCTTAGTTAATCATGCAATCCATGATTTGTTGAGACATGGAAATTAGAAGTGACAGGGACAAGTTTTTTGTTATGAACATGTGGGGCGAGATGAAGGATTGCAGTTCCATGCTTGCGCTTGATCTTGAATGATTTGGAGCAAAGTTGAAGCTTTAGATACATGCTATTTGAGACACTACATTCAATGTCGCCCTAAGATCCATGCATGCTCACAACACTTTTGCTCTCTATTTGAAGAGATAATGGCGTTCCAAGCCGAAGTAGATCTTTCTCTCTTGCTTATCTATCTTTCAATTCCATCCGGGGATATGTCAGAGAGAGAGGAAGAAGGTAAGGCGCCAGAGAGCAGGAAAGAAAAGACGGGCACCTAGTGAAGCCCTAAGGGAGAGAGGGAGACAGTGGGAGGGAGAGGGTATGGATACTGAGACAGAAAATACGGGCACCCTGTGAAACCCTAGAGAGAGATGGGGAGAGAGAGAGAGAGACGATATGGCTTGCGAGAAAGAACATACGGGCACCTAAGATAAGCTCCTGGGGGGAGAGGCAAGTGAGAAAGAAAATACGGGCACTCAGTGAAGCTCTTTCAAGGAGGGAGAGAAGATGTTGAGGGGGGGAGATGGTATGGCTAGCGAGAAAGAAAACGCGGGCACCTTTTGAAACTCTTGAGAGAGTGAGATAGAGAGAGGAAGAGCCGGAGAGGGTATGGCTTGGCTAGTAAGGAAAAAAATACGGCCACCGAGTCGCCGGTGAGACTATGAGAGAGCGAGTGAGAGCGAGAAAGATAATAATGGATTCTTGAATAAGGGCACCGCGAGCGAGAGAGAGAGAATCTAGCGACTGCAAGGTCCCTTGGACTCTCCCCGCCCGCCAGTAGACGCCGGCAGCGCTACAACGTGGGGAACCACCTGGATCTGACCGTCCACGTCAGCGCCGCCCGGTCTCCTATCCTTCATCTCCTTCTTCTTTCCCGCGTCGTCGAAGCAGGCGAGACAGACGGAGACTGACGGGCCGAGGCGCGGCCCGTCTGCCCGCCACGGCGTGGGCCGGTGGCAGCGGCGGCAGAGCAGGCGGCGAGTGTGGCGCGCCACCAGGAAGTTGGCCCCGTGCACCTCCGCGTCGCACTCCCAGCACAGATCCGCCTTGTCAGACTCGCACCTCGCCTTCGCCTCCACCCCGCACAAGGCGCACTTTCTCTCTCCTCCCCTCATTCTCTTTTTTTTTCCTCTCTCTCTCTCCAATCTTTACAGCAGAGCAGATTGCAAGATTCTGTACTTGCTCGCTCTCCTGGTTTATAGGAATCTTCGTGAGGGGATGAACGGCGAGGATCTCTCGGAGGCTGTCAGATGATGCCTGACTGGGAAGTCGCGTCGGACGCTGGAGATCGTCTTTCTGAGGCTAGTTTCACGTGATGCTTCTGAGGTGGCCTATGAGATTTTGCCACGTCAGCGATGAGGTGTAGTGTAGAAACGGGCATTCGGATCCGAATCGGATTCGCCGTACTTCTCGAGCCCTTTTGCATTATATTTTATGCGTGAAATTGAAGTCCATGACTCTTCATGGATTCTTGAAGTCACCTTATTTGGTGAAATGATTATAAAATCACTCCAAAACATTAAAATTCATGCAAATCTTGAATAAATGTATCATTTGATAATCTTATCTCCCATCTTCATCATCATATCTTCATTGATAGTGATATTTTCTAATGTGATATCATTTCACTTGCATCGCTATCAATGCATCTTTGTCTACATGAGTCATGGCTATTTTAGGAATTTGATCAAAAAATTTAGTCCACTTGGCATCCAAACAACAACGATTGGTCGGGAACGGGAGATGCTATGACTAAGCGGGAATCAATGAATTTTATAATCTCTTTACGTTTTCTTACAAGTCAGTATAATTCATTGATTTAAAGACATGATTTCCTCGCATCTCTCTCACTAGATTGGTTATACTAAAGGGATTCCAAAAATCCATGCATCGGTCCGGGAGAAGACAATCTTCCTAGAGTCACTCTCTCACCTTGTTCATCCCACTAATAGAAATTATTATTTGTTCTTGAAGGGGGGGGTGTTATCTGATCAAAGCATAACTTCCTTTTGATATAGATCATGCACGTCTCCTTGAGGGATTTCTTTGAAACTAGAGACCTCTGCCTATCTCCCCTAGTCAACTCCCAAAGCTCCTCCCTCCTCTCCTACTCCCTTTGAGCTACCCTCCATATATATATCTAGAAATGTATATTCTTCATGCGTAATTGTCCAAAAAATATATAGTAGATAAATTATGTACTTAAATTAAATACATATAGCAAAATGAAAGATAAATAATAAAGAAATATATGACAATGTACACAACTTTTCATTACCCCCTTTCCATATTTCATTGTTTTTTTGTCTTCATGGGGTTACTTTAATGATGATCTGAAATCACTAAATGTTTTACCTTCGTGAAGTTAACTTCCTCATCATAATCTGGCTATATTAATATCCTAAACATCAATTTGAGTCATGAATGTGCATCAACTAATTCTTCCCAAAAAATATTTCTTGATTTAAAATCAAATTTAAAGACTTTTTTTGCTTAATCCTTTTTTCACGTATTTTTTCTATCTAGCTTATACGTTTATCTTGCTTGAATGTTTAAGAATTTCAGGTTGAAATTGACAAATCTTATTTGTTAACATTTTCAAATAAAAAAATAATAGAAACTTTAGAGAAATCTCTTTATTACGTTGTGAGTAATTTTAAAGTATTGGGAAACTGTTGATCGACTACTACCATTTTCCAGTGGAATGCCCCACAATTTTACTTAGAATCACATAAAACTGATGGGTTCTGAGGGCGATAAACTTTCAAAATTTTGATTAAAACATCGAATGTAGCGGAATAGATTGAATCAAATATTCAAAACACTAAGCCACCAAGAACATATGATCTTATCATCTAGTATGTATGAGAAAACATACAAGTTTTCTTTAAAGGAGTTCTTAAAGCTATTCAAGTGTCTAGCCTCTAGCGGTACCCACATAGTCTCTGGATAGTTGGATCTCCTTTCAAAGCTCTTCACCAAGAGAGAAATAGAAGAAAAGAGAGAATACACATAATGCTTTTATGGGCACCTTGAGTTGTGGTCGTTCTCCCCCTATTTATATACATTTGGCATGTGGATTTTTCGTAAACACCTCGTCATTATATATATATATATATATCCACCAACATTCATAGACCTTATGTGTGTGACCCTTTAGGTCAATATATCTCACTAGCTAATAACTCTATAGAACAAATAACACCTTATTAGTCAACCTTAATTAATTATACACATAAATATACAGATTAATTAATCAAGGATCGATTTAACTCAATCATAGGTTGAAATGTCAGCCCATGGGGTGCCAAGCTACACTACGTACACTAGAAGAAATAAAGTATGTAAGAACTCACTTATGGAACCTTTCCATCGTCAATTATCATGTATGTATAATCCTTCATGCACATGAGACTCATGAATGAATAGGGTATGGTCAACTGTCAAACCCTAATCGGTCACACAAGTTAGTACTAATGCATGTAGGAAATCATCAGGAACTCTTTCTCTGATATTTCCACTATCTTGGCCAAGGATTTTATCGCATCTCATTCCTTGAGTCAATTTTCTCAAATATCGAGGAGGGATGATCCCATCTTGATCACACAATCATCTTTGTGGACTTCATATCGTATCCAATATATGATGTTTTAGATATCCCATGGCTAGGGAGTCGTAAGTCATAATCAAAACACCATCATCCATCCACAATATGTCTTTGATGCATCAAATCAGAGGACCACATATATAACCATGACATGAATCAACTTGATTGACATTTAGGTCTAATTACCATTCAGGGATTCATATGGATCAATTCAGTGAACTCTTTTTCCAAAGAGCATCTACTATCTATCTTTAGTGTCACTGCACCGATGGCTATAAGATCAGCCATACTCATCATATGAGTCGGATCAGATAGTATTATTTTTTTTCGGATAACTCGATGTCCCTCTAGAATATCCCAGGAATAGGAATATTTAGAACATATATTTAAAGATTAATTATCACTGTATTATGATCTCATCATAATTTACTTAGTCATTGCATATGCTCATAGAATTCATTGCAAACATTACACATAAATGACAATGAATAAATTTTATTTCAATGAACATAAACAAGATACATGAAAGTGTGATTTGCTCATAGGCCACATAATGCCCATAAAAAACATCACTCCTCAAGTCCTTGGATCATCACCTCTTTACTCTAGAAATGGTCATTAGAAGATGATGCCAAATCGTCATGCTCATCTAGATTCCAGTATCTTTTATATCTTTCATTGTTTTTTCAGCCACTTTATTTATTTATTTTCATCTAAAAAAACTTCTTATAGTATTTGTTTTTTTTCTTGTGTACGATCTTCAAAATTTGTTGAGAATGTGAATAAGTTATTTCAACAAGGCGACCATGGTAATTTTCTCTTTTAAAATCTGTTGATATATCTGCCCTATTAGTCAAGCTTTTGTCTTTAGCACTTGGATTATAATTTCACACGGAGTTTACAAAGAGCTACATCATTTTGGCGTTTTCCCTAAAAAGGCATCAATCTGGTTATACTAAAGTTGGATTATCCTTTGATCTAATATTTTACATTCATATATCATACACAATATCAATTACATAAGAACTCACTATTCGTAGCCAAGATTTATTTTTTATTGAATTATACACAATATCATACACAATACCAATATGGGAACATAGAATTCATAATGACCTAAAAATCATCTCTAAAAAGGAAGAAAACATTTGATAATGTATGAATATTCTTCTATGTTATATTCACCCTAGAATTCCTTATAATTGAGTGAATTCCATATAATTCCTTTGCCTTAAGTAAATATAATTTTCTTTTCCAATTTGACAGATAATGAAATAACATGGTTTTATTGGGATCCAATCCTTTGTTTTATGTTCTATTGGTGTACATGCTAATGATTGGGTTCAGAAATCTAGTTTTGAGAATGATGAAATTGTTTCTTTTGATGTAGAGGATTAAGATGATAAACTAACTGTAATTATTTTTTATTTGATAATGTTAAAAATTGATCAAACTTTGATCTATTTTTCGTTATCTAGTTTGGCATGTCAAAATTATTGAATCCAGATAGTGCACATTATTTTTTAGACAAGGACATGATGGCATAATTACTGTTGAATTATTTAAGAGTTATTGAGTTCAAGACATTAGATGGATATCTGCCTTGCCGAATTTTTTAGTTCATCATCTTTAAATCTAAAAAATTTCTCTCTTATTTCTCTCTTCAATTTGTCCCCTTGAAGTTTGAATTGCATGGGATTTGATTCATTGAAAATATCTTAGAATTATATTTATAAATATAATTTTTTTCATAAATATGTACATTTTATTATCCAATCCAATGGAATGTATCTGTGCTTTGAGTATTTTCATGTTTGAAACCTATTATCCACTGATTTTTCCCATTTCCATGCCACGCAAATACAATACTATTTTGCATTTATGAATCATGAGTCATTATTATTAATATCCATGCTATTATGCGTATCACCAACTATCGTCTGTCCTAAAAAAAGGTGACTCGCTAATTCTTATGTTTTAGTGTCCTTCACATCTTCTCTGCTCCACTTGGTGGCAGGGGGAGTTGGGGGCCAGCTAGGATAACATCTCTCATTAAAAACCCACCCAAAAACAATTGAAAATTAAAGTGGCTTATGTGTGTCTTGAACCCCACTCCTAGAATATGCAGGATGAACTCTTTTTTATTTGATCATCCAACCTTATAATTGAGATACTTAATTTATTCCTTAACCTTTGCATTAAGATTTCTTGTTAAAAAATTAGTGTTAAAGGGCACAAAAGTGGATGTGTTGATGTCCTTGATTTTGGATCTATGCATTCAATTTTTTTATGCAAATCTCATTTTGAGTGTAGTAAATTTCGTATGAGGTATCTTTGTATTATACATTATTTCCATTGAATTCATTTTCCACCAATCATACTTACTCCACTGAATTCTTATTCTATGGAATTGATCTATTTTCTAATTTGAGGATAAGTTTATAAATATAATTATGAGGGTGGATATAAGCATTTGTTGCCTTTTCCGATTTCTCCTAAACTCATATTGGTACGTGTGAATGATTGTTCGTCTTATTGTTAGCTAAGAAATGATTATATCTATAGTTTGTAAATCTAATATTTAGGATTATAATTGAATAAATTTCAGGTTGTATGCTTCTTGATCAATCTCGGTTTATTCTCGTGCACATTTGTGCCCAAGAAAATGAGATGAAATGATAGTGGCAAAACCTATATGAGCACTACTTCATATGCACTAAAATTTCAATCCAAAGGAAAAGGGTTTTTAAATGCAAAGGAAAATAGCTTTTTTCAACAACATAAGTTGAACATGACGCTTTAGTAAAATTAAATCTTTGTGTTCGTCCTTATCATGTTTTCTCATCATGAGGTAAGTAGTTGGGGTTATGATTGAGAGACTGAATGTCATTTGAGTTTGAAGGGCTCTAATTGATTCTAAAAGGGAGTTCTCCTGCCCTAGATGGAGGACTTGAACGCCGATAATTAGAAAAGCCCTCGACTCAATGCAATCCATTTTTTTACACTTTACGTAGCTGATATGCTCGATAACTAACCTTCCCATGGATCACTCGACGATATGTGTTTCACTCTTGGTTTTTAATCATCTTAAAGTAGTATGATTGCAAGGGAAAAAGAAGGTTATTCTCATGAGTTCCATCGTTCAAGCAAAGTCTTATGATCAAAAAAATGGAAAATTTAAGGAGGGTGGCTCCTTTTAATTAAAGGAAAAGTGAGTGATTTGAACAATGTGATGCCTTGTTCTTGAGGGTTCATGAAAGTTTGAATTCATGGATGGATACAAAACAAATTTGAGCCCATTTATTTTTGATAAAAATTGATAAAAAAAAATGAACTTGAAAAAGATGACTTGAAAAACGTGTCTCTCTTCATTGAGAAACTGTCCGTATGCTTCATAACAGAAAATACAAAAGCTTTGGGCATGCTTCAAACGTGGATTGTTCAAACCCTAGCAGGAGCAAAATGCGCGTCTCACTCTCTCTCTCTTGGGCCCAAGAAACTGATTGGAAGACAGCTCGAGAGAGAGAGAGAGAGAGTTGTCAGTAGCTTCGACCGATGAGGGGCAGTCCCATCTTCGACGCAGTCGGGAGAACCACGTGGCGAGCGACGGTCGTCCAGAGAAGCAAGATCCACGTGTTACTCCGTTCTATGTCTCCCTCTATTTCAACCTCCGAAAAAGACGACAGAGTCCACGCCTTTCCTCCCTTCTTCTCTGACGTCGGTTTCCCGGCAATCTCCTTTCCACCATGGCGCCGCCTCCCCCCTCTTTCCGCGAATGTCCTTCCCGCCCCCTATTTAACTCCCCTTCTCTCCTCCAATTCTCCCCACCCTTTCTCTCTCTGCTCCAGTTTTTCATAAGATGGCGAAATTTCAGGACTTTCTTCCTCTAATGGCGGAGAAACTCGGAGGGCAAGCTCTGGTGGAGGAGCTCTGCAGCGGGTTCTGGCTTTTAGCAGATCCCGTGAGGAGAGTGATAACGAGAGAGAGCTTGAAGAGGAATTCGGAATTGATGGGGTTAGGAGGGATGACCGATGATGAGCTGATGGCTATGCTCGAAGAAGGGGACGTTAATGGCGATGGAGCTCTGGATCAGATGGAGTTCTGTGTGCTCATGTTCCGGCTAAGTCCGGAGCTCATGGAGGAGTCTCGGCGGGTCTTCGAAGAGGCGCTTAGATTTGACAGCAAGGGGTTTTCTTGAGAAAGGATGACCCTTTCTCTCTCTAACTTGCGTTGATCGTCTGTTTCGTAGCTTTCGACCCATGTCTTCGGTAGTTTGTAGTCAATACAAGAGAAGAAAATATGCCCAAAATTGCAAAATCTTGCGCCCATCTCTCTCTCCTCTTTTTCTCGTCTCTCTCCTCCCTCTCATGCTTCGCTTCTTTCTCTCTCTTAATCATGGCCAACGTTTTTCTAGCTTTCAACCCATATCTTCGCTAGTTAATAAGTCAATCCAAGAAACGAAAAGATGCTCAGGATTGCTCATCTCTCTCTCATCTTTCTTGTCATTCTCTATCTCTCTCCCATGCTTCCCTCCTTTTTCTCTCTCCCTCTAATTCTCTCTCCCATGCTTCCCCTCTCTTTTTCTCGTTTCTCTCTCCTCTCTCTCTCACATAGATTGTTCGACATTTCCGAGAAATTGAAATGGATTCATGACCAAGTACAAAGGACCAGAAATCACCAAGGAAGACTGGCCGAGAAATCGGCTGAGTGACGTCAGTTTAGATGGCTTACGTCAGCTCCTTCCTCGACCCAACTGCCTCCACGTGTTTCACGCAGGAGGAGCGAGAGAAGGGAAGATACGGAGCATCTTCTAAGTCTCCCTCTCAAACGCTCGATGCTTTGGGTCGAACGATCAACGTCGATCAATCTGCTCGTCGACTCGATCAGAAAAAGGTCCTCCCGCTCTGACCAGGTCATCATCCAAGTTCTCCGAAAGTTTCACTTGCCTTGCTCTTGTTCAAAGCGAACGCGAAGCTCGCAGTAGAGTCAGGAGCCGTCGCAGTAGCGCTGGAAGCCGCCGCCGCCGCCGCCGCCGCCGCCACCCCGTGGTGGGTGCCGGAAGGGGCAGTGGAGGTGAGAAAAAACTCTAGCTCCGCCGGACTACTAACTCCGGTGGACGAATAATCATGGACTCGATGCAAAGGGGCCATGCCAACCCTGTAAATGCTCCTGCAGAGAAGCGAGACATGGCGGACGTCAGAGTCTCCTGCTGTCGGAGCCGCCACCCGTGAGTCTGCCATTTTCAGCAGTTTCTTCTCGGTTATAAATGCAGCCCGCAGGGTCGTTTCTTGTTAGCAAGGAAACCCTTTAAAGGCGCCATGTAATGCTCCCAGTCAACGTTGACTACATTTTTGGAGAAGTTCAGTCCACCCCCACAATCTTTTTCTAATTTTCAATTTTGATAGATTTTTCTATAATTTTCTAAATTTATTATCTTTAAAATTAGCAAAAAGGGGGGTTTAAATTATCAATATATCTATATTGATATACATTTTTTTCTATCTTTTTCAATGTGGGATTAAGTTTCTTTACTTTTTGCACTCTCATTCAGCAACAATTCCTTTTATACAACCTTGATCAATCTTGGCCATCTATTGAGGAGTTATAAGGGTCTAGATTTTTTATACACCCAATGGACTCCTATGTGAAGCATGATGCAATCTATAACGTCGGATCAAAATCTAATGGTAGTAACACAAAAAAATTTGGATGCTCCAAGGAAGATCAAATGGCCTGCAACTTAATGGCACCAATTCATCTCTTATAATTAATTTGAACCATTGATTGCATCTGAATAGGCAAATTGGTGGATACACCAAAATTCACCTCTTTAAATTTCTCTCTCATTGATAGCATGAGAATTCTAAAAAAAACTGATTAATTGGACTACTCCTTCCTTGTATCTCTTGGTTGAATTGTGTTCTAGACTCATTTCCGCATTCATAGAGCATTAACAATCAAGATTTTGATGAAAATTATGGAGAAATTGCCACTTGAATCCAAAATTCTATTTTACAATTGTGAAATGAAAAGCCCTTGATCCAACAATTAATTAGATCATTTCTAGCATGGTTATTATTGTTTATTCTCTCTAATCTATCATCATCCAGTATTACCTTTTTATTTTGAATCATAATTTCATAGAATTTTATGAATTTTCATCAATTTATCTCTCATCAAGAATGATTTTTTTCTTAACTTCTCTATTTAATTTCTTCATAGATTTAAATCAGATTTCTCTAGTTTTTAATTACGTGGAATGATCTTCAAATTCTCTTTCTAAATCTATATTTTCTTAATTTCTCACCTCCGTTGTTCATCTAATTAGATTCAATTCTAAAACATCTAAAAAATAAGTCCTAATTTATTGTGGATTTGACTCTTTCTCACTATTATGTTTATTCAATTGTGCTGAATCTTAAATATAAATTCAGTTTAGAATTTTTATGATGCTCTAGACGTTTTTTTATGGCTACATGATCACGCTTTGTCACTAAGATATAGTCTTCTAATTTGACCTAGCAGCAAGCTAGAACTAGAGTTGTTAGAATCCTTAATCACAAAGGAAGGGAAAGAGAGAGAAAGGTATGAATTTTATAATTATAGCAAAGTGAGGAACATTGAATGTTTGGAGAATTTTTGGGCACATGGTGGCATGAATATGATGATACATGTGTGTGTGTATATATATATATATATATATATATATATATATATATATAGAGAGAGAGAGAGAGAGAGAGAGAGAGAGAGAGAGAGAGAATGCTAGAAGGTAATAACGTAGGGTGATAAATGATGAATTATAGTGTCTGAAATAAAGATATGGTGGAGAAAAAGGATGATAAAAATCAGAACACTACAAATGTTGGCCTCTTTTAGATGGTGTTGGTAGTGGAAGTTGGGAAGTTCTGATTGATAGTGGCGGATGCAAATACAAAGAAATGGGGAGTGCACTCTTTCTATTAATATGACATCATAGGATCCAAATGAGGACTTCAAACATCCCCAAGATATCTTTTTGGAAATTTTTGATGAAACATATTGGCTTATTCTCTTTGGTGGCTATCTCTCTACATTGACTACCTATATTCTTCTATTTACCACCTCATCTTATTGCATTGAACACTGAAAGAAGACATATCACCTGTCTCAAAGACATGGGAAACTTAAGGAATACCATAATGAGCATAGATGGCTTTGAAATCTCCAAGTGGGAGCACACCCATTTCTATGTTAGTCACTCCAAATATTTGATGTTGAGGAGTATGAAACATTTATTAAGCACGAGGATTCACGTTCCAAAAGACTATGTACAATGCATGATTTTTGGCCATGACAAGAACCACCTCTCTAATCTCCTACAAAAATCTGATCTCTTAGACCATCAACACAAGGGGCATCATCACTTGTGTTGGACCCACCAATCTTTCTTCCCATTTTAAATGCAGTTACATATCACCACTTTGTTGGTGGAAAATATGGTTGAATGTGTCTTGTTAAGGGACTAGGTATTATTCATACCTTCGATTCTTCATAGACGTGTTCTATGATTACTTCATTTTATAGTCAATTCTTTATCCATCAGTGTTACAACCCAACCACTTCACTGCCCATTCACGTTTTACCTTCTTTCCTACAGCCTTTTTCTTAAGGCCTTGTCACCCACTACTGAAAATTCAGCTTGTTCTTCCTTGGATTCATGTTTCCTTTTCAAAATTTTTCTCATTATAAGTGGGTAAGAATAATCATGAGGTATTGGCATTTATGTTGTGCTTGACAACCTTTTATCTAGTTCATTGTAAATTTTGGGGTTCATATAAGGGCACTTCTATGCTAAAAAATATTGAAATTCCTTTATTGATTAGTTCCCTTATGGCCCTTTGCTCTCAAAGATCAAACCCATATTTCACAACTCCAAAATATAGATGCACAATATTGATTGATACCAACAAATTTTGCACATATGATGCCTCATACTTTGTCCAGTTCTCCACTTCAATAACAGAGTGGCTCTGTTTGTATCATTAATCAAGAATTGTGTTCCCATTCATCTCACATAATCAATTTCTAAGTGTAAGAATAAAGATATCTTTTATATGAATTACACATTCTTATTAGAAACGAGTGTTTCTTTCTTTGGATAGGAAATTCTTGTTCTCTCTGATACCTACCTCATCATTTTTATCCCTTCCTCTCATTTTGGGAAAGAAGTACCATTATGGTTTGAGAAAATTCTCTCACTCTCTCTCCCTTCCTCCCCCCTCCCTTTAAAAAGGTTTTTTTAGGCTTGCATTGTCCTTCATGCCACCACATCTCTCATATTATCCTATCTCTCTTACCCTACTAGATAGTGGATAGTCTTATTATTCCTAATGTTTTCATAATGCCTTTTTCACTTGTTTACTGAGGCTACAATGCAAGGCATAGTTTTACATAGATTTAAGTTGATATCGATGGATTATTACAAATACTCTCCTCTTCATGATTGTAACTGATTTTTTAATTGAACTCTTTTGTTCTTCAAGTGGTTCATCCACATGCAAAATTCAACCCGAAATTGTCATATGATCTCTTAAAAATTTCCCTAAAAATAAATTAGATGATAAAATAAAATATAAGATCATTTAAAGATATAATCTTAGGAACCTAATTAATTGCTCCAAGATATTCTATGGTATTAGTCTTGCAATGGGTAGGTCCATTAAGGCTCATATCTAACCATCTCTTCCCACTTCTCGCTCCCTCTATTTAAACTCATGTACTCTATTGTTTACGTTTATGCGCTACAACGATTTCGTTTGTGTAGGGAATCAAGGCCTAATAGTCCTTGATCTGCCACAACCGACATTGCGATTTTGGTGTTTGCTCTTCTTAATATGTCCTTCTCAATCACCCTTGAGCCACCGCTACACTACTGCCTTGTTGTTGTGGCATTTCTTCAACATTGTCACACCTCTTTGTGTTGCGACTCTTTGTTGATCTCAAAGTGCCATTGTGCTACCTTATCTTTTCAGTGCAACCAAGTCGTCACTTGCTTCCCCTTTCAATGTCAACATGTTGATCCCTTTGTACTACCACCGAGCCACCCTATTTAGTCTCGTCTAGCTGCATCACCCCTCTCATTCCACAGTTCTGTTGACTCCAAGAAAACCCTAGTCAGGGAATCTATTCTAGGATGTCAGTCCTTAAGATGATTCCTAAAATGGTTTATAAGACCTTGTTCCTTAGCTAATTTCCCAAACCTAATTCCTAAAACTCGATATAACCTTTATTCTCTCTTAAACCTTGTTTCCAGCACCTCATTTCCTTCGATGCGTTCTGAAACCTACTCTCATTCTAAACCTTATTTTCTACATTCCCAAAAATCATCCCTATAGCTCATTCCCAAAAAATAAAAGATCCTTACCTTTTCCCCTCTGTACATTACCTCATGTCCATGACTTGGAGCCCTCTAGGCCATACTACTACTACTAGTCTAATACACCTTCTTCATATGAACCTATTGCATTGGAAATTTTATTGGTTTAGATGATTGAACTCGCAAGGGTAAGTGATGCCCTACTAATATTAGGAATTCTCTATGTGATTATTTTGGCATGAATAATCACTTATTCAATAAAATTTGGCAAACATTTGGATGCCTTATGTGGGATCAAGTCATGCTCTCTTGCTTTTGTGTAGTGTCTACCTCTTCTGTGGCTAAAATTCCTCATGCTTCTCCAATGATTCACATCTCTTTCAGTGGAGAATATGAAATGGAAACAGACAAAAGGTAGCTTGCTTCTTGAGATAAACTACTGCTACTCACTCCTTTCTTTCAGTTACACATTTCCTTCTTTATTTTAAGACTTGTATTGGATCATGAACTGGGGAAATGGGGGGCGTGTGCCCATATGGCAAGTACTCCATCCATTATCTCACCTATTATGATCTTGAGTCTATTGTTGATGGTCATTCATGTCCCTTCAAATGACATGAATCAACACAGATTAAATCATCCATTTTTGCTCCAAGATGTCTTATATGTCCCATGGTTTTCCATGTAATTTTCTTTCCCTCAATACCATCACTATTGCCTAGTCACTTTTTCCCCTTTTCACTATGTATTTTAAGAAATGTTTTCAAGATGGAGGACTGTGAAAATGGTCATGGTCTCTTCAAGTAGGTATGAACCACTCCATCAAATATTCTTTCATTTGGCTAGTTTTTCTTCATCTTCTTATTTATTGTGGCATAAAAATCTTAGTCACACTTGTATTTGAAAATTACATCAAGCCTTATCTTGGACTTGTCTCTTAGTTTGTCTAAGAGCCTTATCTTGGTGCTTAGGCAAACACCATTTGCTCTATGCCTAAGTGTGCATCAACATTATTCCATCTACTAAACCATTTGACCTTGTTCATTGTGATGGCTGGGGTCCCTCATGAGTTCCATTCCACTATATCATTTTTTTATGATTACTATCGCATTAGTGGAGTTCAACTCCTAAAAGTTCAATCTTGAGTTTTCATCACCATCCAACACTTCATCTTTGAGGTAATCACTTACAACTCTATCAACAATGCCCTCAAATTTTTTCAAGCATCTATTCACATTTTTTCATCCTATTGTAGAATCATTCACCAAACCACTTACTCTTAATCTCTGCAACAAATCAAAGTTGTTGAATGCAAACATTGACATCTCATTGACATAACTCTCACACTTCTCTTCAAAATGAATGTTCCCCCACTATCTTTGGTCTAATATTATTATGACTACCCCTTATCTCCTCTACCACTTCCCATCATCTCCACTTGGTGGCATCAAACAATTGTAAGCTTTGCACACAATTTCATAGCCAATAAATGATCATAGGTTGTTTCAATCATCAAATTTTCTCAATTTTCTTGACTTTTGTAGAATTTGATAATAGGTTGACTTCATTCCTCAAATTTTCTCAATTATATATATTTTTTCTTCACATGTGATCAGAAATAAATTATTCAAAATAGATTAATTCTTGGCTTTCTCATATTCCACTTCCCATATTAATTTTTCCTTCTAGGCTTGTTCTAGAGAGATACTTAACAAAAATATGTAGGTGCTAACTACTTCTTCTCGCAAACCCAAGATAAGATTTTCCCTCTGACCATATGATGTAGCCCAATCTAGTGCCCAATAAAACCCATTTTGTGGGCCCATGTAAGCTTAGTGGGCCCAAAAGCCCATATTGCAGAGAGAATCTCTAAGAGTTATCTCAAGAAAAAAGAGTTATCTTGAGAGGATCATGAAGGGACACAAATATTTTGTTATCCAATTCTATAGTTGCCAAAATCTATTGAATATCTTCACTAAAGCTTGTCAAAGATTCTAAAAGCTTCCTTTTTCTTTTTTTAGTTATGTCCCTTGACAAAAGCATATTGTAAGATTTGTATTTTCAAGGCTTTGAGCTCTTCAAGGGTTTTTTCTTTTAAGTGACCCCTCAATTTTTGATATATGTGTAAATCCCTCATTGTAACCTTTGAAGAGAATTAAATTCATTCCTTTTTGAGATCTTTGCTTCATTCCTTCCAAGTGCTTTCGGTATTTGAGAGTGCTGTAGTGCTTCAAGAATTTGAGGTATGATAAGCTCACAAATTTTGATCAAAATATCAAACGCAATGGAAGCATTAATAAAACATTCAAGAATGATGAGGAACCAAGAACTAATGATCATATCATCTAATATATATTAGAATCTTTATACGGTTCACTGAACGATTTCTTAAAGCTATTCAAGTGTCTAACCTCTAGTGGGATCCATACGATTGTTGGGTAGTTGGATATCCTCTTCAATACCCTTTACGAAGAGAGAAAGAGAAAAAGGAGAGAGTTTCACACAAATTTTGCATCAACAAATTGAGTTATGGTCATTCTCTCCCTATGTATAGACATGTGATATATGAGCTTTTCACAAAAACCCTCAAAATTATGTCTCATATTTACCAACATTTGTAGACCTTATGTGTGTGACTGCATAGGTCTATATATCGTTTTGGCTTATAACTCCATAAACTTGATAATACTTATTGTCAACATAATTAATTATGTATATATATATATATATAAATTAATCAAGTATCAATTTAATCTAATTGACCGAACATTAGGTGCCAAAATACATGTCTGCTCAAAGACATATGGAGTATATTAAACCCCTCATATGAAACATTTTGATCATCAGTTATCGTGTAAAAATAATCTTTCATATACCTGAGACTCATAAATGATGTACGGGTATGGTCAACTATTAAATCTTAATCAGTCACTCTAGTTAGTTACAATGTATACAAGAAATATTTAAGAATATCTCTAATATTTCCTCTACCTTGGTCATAGATTTAATTGTATCTCTTTCCTTGAGTCAACTTCCTCTTATATTGAAGACATATAATCTTATCACAACCAGACAATCATCTTCCAAGACTTTATTTTATATCCGATGTATAAAATTTTGAAGATCTCATGGATAAGGATTTATAAGTCATAATCAAACATGATCATATATCCATAAGATGTATATGATATGAATCAACTTGATTAATAATTAGGTATAACTCTATTAAGGAATTCATACAGATTAATTCAATAAATTATTTCTCTAAAGAGTAACCACTCTCTATCTTTATTCTTTGCACATTGATGGTCGCAAGATGACTCATGCTAATCATATGAGTCATATTAAATACTGATTTTTAAAAAAATATTTGGCTATCCTTCTCAAATATCTCTAATAAGTATTTTTAAAATATACGTTTAAAGATTAGTGATTATTATATTATAATCTAATCACGATTCACCTAATCATTATATATATTCATGGATTCTATTATTAACATAACATAAGAATAACAATAAATAAACTTTTATTGCAATGTACATAGACAAGTATAATTTGCTAGGAGGCCACATAATATTTATCAAATGGTATTTCAGAAGAGAGAAAGTATAAAGAGAAACTAGGCAATGCAAAGATGAGCGGGAAATAGGAAGAAGATTGAGAGAGAGAGAGAGAGAGAGAGAGAGAGAGAGAGAGAGAGAGAGAGATGAAGAAAACAAGTTTAAATTAAACTTCAAATATCTTTGACAGTAAGAACATTCATAATAGTAACATCAAGAAAAGAAAGGGAAATTCAGGTAAAACTAGAAGAAGTAAGATGAAAAAACCCGTGATCCTTCTCGTCTCCCCTTTTAGGGGTATCCATGTGAGTTCAATAAGGGTTTTGCGCACGGGCTCAATGGGTAAAGACATGAACGATTAAGATACATGGAAGTCATCCCTTCATTGGGAGAGCTTTCCCTTTAGGAATGCTCATCAATAAATCATAGAAAAGGCCATGATTCAAGGATATTCTTGAATTTTTTGTGGATCCTTCTGAATCATAGAAGAGAGTCCTAAAGATAATTTCAATGTATTCTGAAAATGCTTAAATGAAATGATGATTCTAATGATATAGCGTGTGCTAATTAGAATAGATAATAAGAATGAAAGAGTATCTATAGATACCTTTTATGCTATTATCAACAAACTCCATCCGAGGAAACAACAAGCGCGAGTGGCGGTACAGGTAGTGGCCCTGAACATAGATCTAGCCAAGGAGAGTCAATGCATGAAGGAGAGATGTCCCTGGCTGTATGAGTAGGAAAAATAAATCATAGTTCTTTCATGTCCTCCATTCCTCTTTTTCCTTTTTCTCTTTTTTCACTTTTCACAATTTGGTTTTCCTCCTTTTTCATCACTGATTGAGCCAACAACCCAGGAGGCCCTAGCTGGACCAGTGACCCATACAGTCTAGTGGTGCTTTTGTTGGGAGAAATCCTATCCAGTATGACCTGACATAACAAAATATTCAAGTAATCTGATTTCAATGTGAATTCTGATACCAACGAAAGCCCATCATTGGTATGAGGATTAAATTGTTGAATAATTCTATTTTTCTAAATAAAAGTGATTGAAGTGCCCTTCAAACAGCCATTTTTCGTTCAAAAAAGCCATTTGTTGCCAGAAAGTTTCTAGCAGATTTTCTTGCCAATGATCAAATAATATATGAAAGTGAATCATTAAAGTAAACTTTAGGAAAATATTCAATAAAAAAATTGGTTGATCGTCTTCATCTGTGAATATTCAATAGCAATGTATCTGACTTCAAAAACACATAGCCCTGTTGAGCTCACTAACTAGCAGAACAGTCAATTATATACAGCAGGAGAAACAATGATCAAAGAAAGAGTCAAGTTTTAAATTTATAGAAGAAAGTGCAACTGGTGAATCCGATCAGCAATTATAAAACCTCTGATTAATTTAATCATTGATCCAGCTTCAATAACTGTCGGCAGCTTTGATTGACGATCAGATTAGAAATCCGATTTTTTTTTTAATAATATATATCTTTCACTCCCTCTCTCCGATCGCCTCAGTGATAGATGACCATCAAACCAATCATGATCAACATCGGTTGATCGATCAAGCCCATCGATCATTAAATTTTTCAATCATGAACACAATGATCAGATCGGATCACCGTTTCATAGTAGCAATGAGGGCCCTATATAGGCCTCAAGAGGGAGAAAGGCAACTAAATGTGCATGAACATTAGCAAACCATGCAAAGATTCTCATAACAACTCAATGACAGCATGCATATCATAGGTCTGACCTAAAAGATTATGAAAACTCAATAATATTGGAAAAATGTTCTGATCAGGTTTCACTAGATCTTGGTAGATGATAATACAACCGTAGGATCAATAAAGATATACCAAATAAAATGAATAGGCCATCTTCATTCAGCCCTTCAAGGTCCTATTGGATTTCAAGGTTTAGGAGTTCAAGCAACATCAGGTAGTGCTTGTTCAGTCTATGAAAAAAAATTGAAAGCAAATTCAAAGTAACTAATCACATTAATTGAATGATTATACATAATTTGGCTAGTAATTGAAAGGTTATGAATAATATGTCAAATTATATGGTAAGCATGCAGCATAATGATCTTGAATGAAGGATCCAGTACATTAATTGGAAATTGTAAATCGTAAAAGTTCAATATCTTCATTTTAATTACTTTGACCAAAATAAAAGATGAGCACAATAAACATCATTTTGTTATGACAGATGAAGCGCAACAAAAACATCAATAAAAACAATAAATCAAACCAGCTAGCGCCTACAATGTAAGTTATAATATCATCCATGATTGGGACCATTGGCAAAGAAATAATGTTTAAACTTACCCCCTTCCACCAATATACATTTGGCTAGATCAAATAATGACTTATTCGGAAGCAATTGGTTAAAATGAAAAATACCATACAACTGAATCAGAATTTTTTCTTTTTATTTCCTATCCAGATAAAAATCCAATGATTAGAATCTACGGATTGGATCTTTAAGATCATCAATGTACTTGCCTTTCATTCGTTGAATATTAACAAGCACGCCAGCATGTTTTATACATGTGCAAGGAGAGTAGATAATCCCCTTTCGAATCATCTGACAAAGCAAGAAATGGACATTAATAACTAAATACAGCAATGGCTAAAATAATTAGTTGACACCTAAAGATCATCTTCTTTCTAAGAGCTCAACGGAAAGTTAATCAATAATTGGTGTTTCACTTTCTAAGGAAAAGAAAGGCATTAATCAATTAAATAAAGCATTAAAACAAGCACCCAAAGAGAACATAAAAACGATCTCACGTGAATAGATAAGAGATCTTGAAAAGCAATTGGAGGTGAACTTCAAGGAACAACAAAGCACAGAGAGAAACGAGAGTAAAAATATCATAGACAGATGATATCAACTTAAAAAAATCACATGGAGGCAGAAAATGGTAGAAAGTGTTTGGCATTGTCTGAGCCAAATAATTTTTTTGTGACACTATCAATCACTAGGTACTCCCAAGAATATAAATAAAAAATTGTAAAGAAACAAGATAAAAAATATAAATGAAGAGGTGATGAAGAAGAGTAAATGTAGAACAACCAACCTCTATTGGATTCTCAGAACTTCAATTTTTCAATGTCAGATGCGCTCAATAGATCTTTTCCCCCTTCATTGAAACCCATTTACATGCTATATATTTGCTTCATGTATTTTAGGGCAGATCTTAGCATTCCTTTGGCCTTTCTATCTGGGGTGCACCCAGACAGAATCATTTCTTCATAGACGGCAGGAACCTATTGGACCAAAATAGTAAAGAACAGGCACTAAATACTTCTCCACAACATTGAAACATCTGAATGAATAAAAGGAAATACATTGTGGATTAATTCATCCATTTAATCATGCCCATGGTGGTATATGGTCAGAATTCAAAACTCCAAACCTTGAGCGCTAAACCCTAAACTCCAAACTGAAGATAATATGCCTAAACCTGAAACCCTGAACCCAAAGACTTCCTCGCAAATATATACAAATCATTTGTCAACAAAATCAATTCTTTCATGCACAAGGATGGGGAGGAAGAAAACCTAATGGGTATCAAAAGATAAAATAAAATAATCCTAATAATGTAAAGTTAAAACAATTCTAATTAATCAATAGTTTAACCGTGCCCAATACAGTGTCCAATTAGATCTCAAAGACATTAAACCCTGCCCCAAACCCTTAACCTCAATACAAACCCTTACTCCTAAATGCTTTACCCCAAACCTTAAGTCCTTCAAAAACCTAAACCCCAACACCTAAAAAAAAAATTTCTCCAAAGTCATGTCTTGAACATATAAGGACAGGAGGAAAGCGACATTACAGACACCACTTTACAGACCAAGATACCCTGATTTCAGATAAAAGAGAGACCCTTCGAATGAAACCCCAAGAATTTCATGAAGCCAAAAAGATCAAGTGATAAATTTTAACCTGGTCATACTTCTCCACACGAATCAGCACTTTCATGAGAGTGGTATATGTTACCACATCTGCCTTGATGCCCTACATTAATAGATGAATTTTAAGATATAAGAGAAATGTAAGAGAACTCATCAAAATAATCTGCCATGGAATCCCAGAGATGAAGACAAAAATGGGATAGAGAAATATTAACGAGCTAGACTTTCTAGATTCCAAGGACTCAACACAATCCTAATAATCTTACCGAGGAAGGAAAAAGATATTAGATGGCACTCTGAATAAAATTGTGGAATTTTAACAAAATGCTTACCGTTTCTTTCATATACCGCAAAACTGCAAATGCTTCTGTGTCTCTCCTATCCTCGCCAAATGCATTAATCAGAGAGTTAAGGACTAAAAGACTTGGCTTTATTCCATCAGCTCTCATGACCTGAAATACATTCATTGCTTGCTCCGAAAGACCCTAAAAAAAGAAACTTATGATGCTGAGTTGATTGAAATAGGTGATTGAGAATGTAAATCAACACACCCGCTGAGCATAAGCATTAACCAAAGCATGATACATAGTCGGTGATGGACTCATGCCACTGGCCTTCATATCCTCAAGGCAGTTGATGGCATCCTTAAACCTTCCCGACTTCCCATAAACATCAATTAGCGTGGTGTAAGTGACGGTATTGAAGATGATACCTTCCCCCTTCATCATGGATAGAAGCTCATCCAACTCCCCCCATCTCTCCTGAACTCCAACAGAATTGATCATGATGTTGTAAGTGGTGGTACATGGAGAGCAATTAGATCTTTTCATTTCATCGAACAGCTCTTGGGCCCGATTGTGGAGCCCTGCTTTGCAGTGCCCGTCAATGATCGTGTTCCATGTGATAGTATCAGGTTCAATGCCATCAGATTTCATCCTCTCAAAGGCCTCAACGGCATGATTCAAGCAATTGTACTTGCCAAACATGTCAATCATCACATTGTAGAAGTGGCGATCAGGGGCAATGGAGAAGGATTTCATCTCTTTGAGGATGGAGAAGGATTTCTGCCAGTCTCCATTGTCACGGAGAACTGCGAGCATTCTGGTGAAAACATATGAATTTGGACGTACTTGGTTTGCCTCCATCTCCTTCAGCAAGATCCTTGCACTCTCCCATCGACCGGAGACAGCATATGCATCAATGAGGAGACTATAAGTTCTTTCATCGGGAGGAATCTCTGTCCTCGACATCTCATCAAACACCTGCTCTGCATCCTTCAAATTCCCAATCTTAACGTATCCCTTTGAGCAGTGCATTATAGGCTCGAGTTCTTGGAGCTAAACCAAACTGCTTGAGCTCCTCAAAGATGGCTTCAGCTTCAACGACACGGCCAGAGCTACTCAAAGAAGATATTACAGAAACCAGAGTGGCGGATTTGGGGCTGAGCCCCTGGGATTGGAGCACAGATAGAAGCCAGAGAGCTCTATCGGGATCATTAGCCCGGGAAAAGGCAAGAATAAGGTCATTTAGCAGTCTAGCATCAAGTTCCACTTTATCCGATTCCAGATCAGAATAAATCTTATTTAAAATAGCAGGATCAGGGGGGTCAGGAGTCCGAATCAAGGACTGAACAATTAGACTATAATTAACAAAATCTGACTGAAATCCATCACTTCGCATGCGAGATAAAAGAGATATCGCCTTCTCTAATTCTCCATTTCTAGCACAAGCCGAAATTAGGGCATTATAAGTCAGAGGAGAGATCGAAACCTGATTGGAAAGAAAATTTAGAATAAGAATTTATTTAAACAATAGATTTTATTTTAAATCCCAAGATCAGGAGCTCGAATTAAGGACTGAACAAATTAAAAAGTAATCGACAAAACCCGACTGAAACAGGTACCTGATTGGACAGCAAAATCAGAATAAATTTTACTGAAACTATAAGTCTTATTTATGGAATGAATTTCATTCAATCATCTATAAAAAAACAGGATCAAGAGTCCCAAACCAAGGACTGAACAATTAAATTCTAGTTACGGATATCCGATACCTGATTGGACAGAAGAAACGCTTGGTAGAGCTGTTTAGAGCGACCTAGGGCATGAATCAGGATCGAATAAAGCAAATCAATAGAATAACACATATTATGGCGCTGGAGCCAAGGAACGAGAGCGGTGGCGGTAGAGAGAGAATCGCGAGATTTAGAGAGAGTCTTGAGGAGGGAGTGCCAGTGGTGAGCGGGAACGGCGCGGTAGGTTTCGGCGAGGTGGAATTCGTCGGGATCGAGGCGAGACGGCGGAGAAGAATGACTAATAGGAGAAGTTAGGGTTGAGGATTTGGAGGAGAGGTAGTTGAGGAGAGGAGTGAAGTCGTGGCGGCGAGTTTCTGGAGAGATTGCCGCGTCGGAGTGGTGGCGGTGACAATGGAGGCGGGTTGAGAATTGAGGAGGAGGAAGCAGCAGCATCGCTGCTGCCCTGGTTCTAGAGAGAGGAAGTGATCAGGATTTGGTCGTGAGGAAGACGAAGAGAGGTGCCGTTAGCGGGCGTCAGTTACCTGCCGGAGTCCGCAAACCAGATAGTACTAACGTACAGTTCCCAAGGCTAGTGATTAGTGGTTGTGATGATGCCACGTGTCTGATGAACAGCATGCTAGAGAGAAAATCTTAGCTGGTTATAAGAGGAGAGAAATTCCTCGAATATGTAGTGAAGATTAAGAGTCAGTCGGCACAACCCTAAAGCTTCCATGAAATATTGATCATTGAGAGCTAGGTCTAGGCCCAATCTTTCTCTCTCTCTCTCTCTCTCTCTCTCTCTCTCTCTCTCTCTCCTCCTCTCTCTCCTCCTCCTCTCTCTCCCCTTGTATGTGTGTGTTTGTGTCCATGCTATAATTGGTGGGTAACAATTGATTACCTACGAATTATTATTGACATAAAAATGTGGAATTATTATTATTATTATTATTATTATTTTGCATTGAGTTCGTTGAATAAAAGTAGTATTGTCTTGTACATTCTTCGTGTTCTTTGTAGGAGGGGAAGAGTTAGAAAGAAGATACATGTGCCGGGAGAGATGGGAAACTTGATCAGGGAGACATTATCTTGATGGAAATCTTGGGAATCATTTGTCGAGAATCTAGGAGTTGGGATTCACGATCCTAATGAGTTGTGCCTTATTGGGCCTTTCTCACTTCTTTTGTTTCTCTTCTTCTTGCTCTTCTCATATTTGTTCTCCGTCCCCTTTCTTTCTTGTTTCCTCCTATCTATTTCTATCTCTCTCCCATAAGTCTTCGTGAAATTATCTTCCAACAAATTATTTTCGTCCGACCTCTCTCTCTCTCTCTCTTGGAATATCTTCTCTATTTAGATGTGATGCAAGGCTCAATGGAGAAGAAGGCGAGATCTGATGCAGAAACAATGGCAGATCCTTGGGCACTCGTCTGAGAAGAAGAAAAACTCTAAGCTCAAATTGACTATTGATTTAATTACATGGTGCCCTTGTCATAGGTCTTGGAGGAAAGAGAAATTTCTACTTAAAATTAAAAGAGAATGAAAATAAATTAGAAAATAGACCACCAATTAATAAGTTTTAATGTTAGACAAAGCTCGACTCTAATGGTGGGCCTACCATGCCTTCCCCGTCAATCCTCCCTACTTGGAGAACCCGATTCCAGTGAGTAAACGAGAAATCACGAGACCAATGATGGTGGTGACGATTACCCTACATGCTCCCATCAAGATGTCCCTATGAACTTCTATCATCATCTCAACTTTTCTCTCATCGTAAATTATTCTCTTTATGTATGTCCTAGCTTTCTGGACATTTTCTTTTTCAATCAAATCAAAAACCAAAACATAGGAATAAATGAATTACCAAACACCAAATATGAGTCACATTTCCTCATATTAGCTCATTGTTGGACCAACTGTTTTTCCATTTCCCTAGTAGATTGGCTTCATATCTAGTTTTAAATATAGATTGTCTTTATCCTCTAGCTCTCATTAAAATTCATCTCCTTCTCTCATATCTCTCCCTCTGATCTTTATGTTTTATCCCTACTGATAACATGCAATCTTAACATGATAAAACATGATTATTAATGTAAAATAAGGCATAAAATATTCCATTTATATGCATGTTATCATATTTTGAGTGCATTTCTATCATTCTATGCAATTTTATGTTATAATCTCAAAATACACTAAATTAGGGTTAATTATGATGAATTAAAGATTAAAGATTTTATAACCTATCTTTACTTGAGATTATAAGTGTTTTTAAAGTTAAATAATAAGAGAACTTATGTTTATAAACATTCATTTAATTTTCTAAAGTTAAAATCTTAAATAAATGGATGTATTTTTGAAATAAGAATTAAATCTCTTGTTATTTAAATAATTTGAATTTTTAGAATGATAGATAATTAAATTTCAGATCAAATGAAAGAAATTTGGATTAATTTGAAGTTGTATTTTAAAAGATATGATTTTTACAATTTTAGGGATTTTTCTGGATTTTTCCTATTTTTTATGATTTTATTTTCTATTTAAAAAATGATTTAAATTAATTTAAAAAAAATACAAAAACGTGGATATATTTCGCGCGGGTCCCGCGTGGATGCGATGTGGCACGCAAGGCCACGTGGCAGCGCCACGCGGACCCGCGCACCGCCTACGTGGCGCGGATATATTTTATTTATATAGTATACATATTATAAAGAGGTATTTAGCCTTCCGTAGCCCGGAAGGGTATTCGAATACCCTTATCCGTCGGGCTTTATAAACCCGACGGATTCCACTGATGTTTTCCGTGTGGGACTAAAGTCCCACACACTGTTTTAACTGCAGGTGACGTGGCGCGACGCGGAACGTCGGATCAGAAGAGAGCGGAATATCGCACCGTTGATCGGATGTGCTTGGGACCATCGATCGGGATCATCGCACGTGCGTTAATTCCACGGATTATAACGGCTACGATTGAAGCGACGTGGCGGCATCAGACGCGTCGATCGCGTAGACACGCGTACCACCGGAGATCAATCAAGCACGTGCCTTAATTGAGGCGTTATAACGGCCGAGATTTAATCTCCCCGGAAGCATCTCGGCCGTTCGATCGTGATCCAAGGGGCGATATTCAGGCGTTTTTATAACGTCTATCTACAGATCAAATCGTGGCCGTCCATCACGATCCGACGGCCACGACTTAATCGAAACGGTCCACGATGGACTCGTTTCATCGTAACCGTCGATCGCAACGATCGGACGGTTACGCCCAAATTTCGTTTAAATAGACTTGTTCTTCGTCGATGTATGTATTCGAGTTGGATTTCAATCAAATTGACTTGTATAGACACCGATCCACTCATTTCTCTTGATTCCTTCCTCTCCCTCTCTCATTTCCGCATCCATGGAGGGGTTGAAATCAAGATTTGGTGGAGAATCGAAGGAGAAATCGCAGCTTGAAGCTCGGCGTGACGTTCTGGCGTTTTCGGTGATTAATCGGCTTAATCACCTCGTTTCGATCGCTAAATGGGTTTAGTGGAAGCGGTTTTTCCTAGATTATCTTCCTATTATCTTTAATTTTCGTTTAGATTAGGTTTTAGATTCAATTTCGTAAATTTTCATTCTAAATCATTTTAACGTCCGAAAATTTCTCTCCACTTCAAATTTCGATTTCTCCGCGAAATCAAGTCCAAATTTGATGATTCTTGATTCTGTGGATTCGTTTTGAAGTCTTCTTTCTAAAAACACCATTTTCCCTAATTTCTCACCTCAATTCATTGTCCAATTTGACCAAATTCCAAAATATATTTCGAAAATACCTTAATTCCCTGTGGATTCGACCCTTATTTACCATTATACCCTTCAATTCACGCTTAATTCCCCAAATTGGTAAGTTCGGATTAATTTTTGACACGAGACCGTGTGAAATCGATGACCTCGCGGTCTCGTCTCGTCACCTACTAATAAGCTTTTGATTATACATCAGCATTGTTAGTTTATGAAATATGATGTTCAATATTGATCTAATGGCCTAGAATGCAAATTCAGATCCATATCATTACAAAAATTTGTAAACTCAATTTAAGTAGCCATCTATGTGGAGAGGAGAAGCTCAAATCTATAAATATTGAGAAATATAGGAGTCTACGTTTATATAGAGAGTAGGATGAGAGAGAATAAGATAAAACTATCCCTCAAGCTAGAGAGTATACATCAAACATGTCCAACTAGGTATTCTAGGAGCCATATGATATACTAGTGAGGCTCTTGACTATGCCAAGGAACTGGTTTGATGAAGACATGTGCAATGTTATAATACCCCCTTCAACACCTTGTCACGAATGGAGTGACAAATAATTTGAATGTGCTTTGTGCATATAGAAAGTGAGAGAGAACGAGGGGATAGGGAAAGAGGGTGAAATTCACTTGAGTGGAAAAAGAGGGAGAAAGAGCAAGGGAGGGGGAAGGAGAAATGATAAGTTGACAAGGAGAGAGCGTCAAATTTAGGCATTGAGCTTTGAGTGGTGGACTTTATACTAAGCTATGTCCAATGCTAGTGTCGAGCCACTGGATTGAATAGGTGAATTGACTAACATGGGGTCTGTTGCCCATTCTAGAGGGTAGAGACCCTCCATTGATTGGTCAATATGTTATTTTGAAGATAATATTTTAAGATTTTTGTGTAGGCCGAATGAGAGAGGGGAAACAAGAGAGGACAAAGATTGAGTCATAAAGATTGGAAGGGAGAGGAGAGCAATGGAGAGGGAAAGAAAGAGAAAAATCAAAGAGAGATTTGAGCAGGAGGGGGAGAGAGAGGGAGTTAGGGAGCGAGGGGGAGAGAAAGGGAGGGAGGGGAGAGGGAGATATGTAGTGAAATAAGTAGGTAGGAATGGTGATTTCTGATTGATCAAATCGTTAGATCAACAATCTAGTGATTGATTGATTGTCTCTCAATTTCTAGGAATAATCATTTAGAGTTGATAGAGATTGACTGAATATCGATTAGAAATATCTAGTTGATTGATTAATTGATGCTAGTCAAGTTTAATCTAGGTCAAAAGGTATTTTGACCTAGACATAAATTTAATCATCTCTCTCTCTCTCTCTCTCTTGTTGAGTTGTTTCCCTAAATTATGGTTTCCACCAATGAGGAAGCCCAAAGCTTGAAGAGGGCTTCTAGTAGTCTCTCTCCCTCTATTTTCATTGACAAGGGCCCTCTTCTCTTTCGCCTTTCTTATATTTTATGGCTAGATCCCTCTTTTAACCCCATATCCATTTATACCCTTGGATTGAAGAATCGAGATAAAAAAAAATGATTTTAACAGCTAGACTCTTTTACTCGTCTTTACACTCAAACCTTAGGAACCCATCTATAAAAGCTTTTGTTTTCTTTCTCCTTATATTTTTTAGCTCTCTCTTAGCATCAGGCTACCAGAAGGAAAGGGAGAGAAGGCCAAGGCCCAAGGAGGATCATTATTTGATGCTCAATCTTAAAGTGGAGAAGGGGTCAAGCAAATATCATGATCTCAGTGGATCGAGCATCACCCGGTCTAGGACGGGCACACCAACGGGGTTTGTGAAAAGATTTGGATTGGATTTTGGCTTGTGAAAATCTCTATATACAGTAGACATATGTTTTCTTTTTCTTTTATATAGTAGCTTTGCCATCATCCACACATGTATCTCTCACCCTCGCCATCACCCCGTATAGATCCATTATTACCACCATCCATCCTTCTCAATTTTCCATCATATCATCTCCATTTCCATCCCTTTTAATCTCATTCTCACGTATATTTTCTAATTTCTATTTAACTCTAAGATAAACACAAAAATATCGCTCACACTCGCCTCCATGTGCTCTATTTTCACTCGCGCATATTCTCCTCGTTTTGACTTTCTTTTGAAGACCTAACATCATTACTTTGGTTCCCTATGGATTCAAACCCTTGCGCACACTATACTAAGTAAGAAATTATATTTTATTGCATAAAATTGTTACACAACAATGATGAAAAATATGCGCAATTGAGATCATCAGCCTTCTTTCATGTTCACACACTTAATATATCCAAATTGGTGCCTTGTTATGTCAAAGGGGTGTTCATCGGCTTTTGCACACACAAAAAGGCTATTGGGTCTATTTTCCATATTAGCGCAAGTATGTTGTCTCTGCTGACGTCACATTCTTTGAGTCTATTCGTTATTTCTCCTCTAACTCCTCATCTACTTCACCTCTAGCACCATCTCTATCCCCTACACCTACCTCCTCTTCTTTGTCCTCTCCAGAGAACACATTATCTACCTACTCTGATAGATTGTACTCCTCTCTTATCACTATCTCCACCATCATCTCCTACCCTACTACCCAACTCTCTTGCTTCTCCACTACTCATGCCTCTCACGACATCACTAGTTTTGGACTCTACTCCAATTTTCTACAGCTTTTGTTTGTCGACTCCTTAACCTTGTGCTCAAATACGATGCCCATTGCATTGCCATCAAATAATCTTCACTTCCCTTTGGCTCTGCACAAAGGTAAGTGCTTTTGCACCCTTCACTCTATTTCCTACTTTTTTAGTTATGATAATTTGCACCCTATATATCATGCCTTCTCCTTTTCTCTTACTGCTGAGTCAATACCCAAGTCACACATAGAAGCAGTAAAGTGATCTCATTGGAAGGCTGCAATGGACTTAGAGTATGAGGCTCTATTCAAGTGATGAACATGAGTATTAGTACCTCAACCAACCAACACTAATGTTATTACATGTAGATGGATGTTTACAATCAAGTACAACCCTAACAAGACAATTCATCGACACAAAGCTTGTCTAGTTGCTCGTGGGTTCTCCTAGACCTATAATATTAACTATAAGGAGACCTTCTCCCTTGTGGTCCACCTTAACTTGGCACATATTATTCTCTCTTTGGCAATAAATCAAGGGTGGTCATTGATGAATATTATGTTGCCTATAAGCCAATCACACTTTCATGTATCTTGTTTATGTTCATTGAAATAAAATTTATCTATTGTCATTCTTGTGTGATGTTTGCAATGAAGTCTATGAGCATGTGCAATGACTAAGTAAATTATGATGAGATCATAATATAGTGATCACTAGTCTTTAAATGTATGATCTAAACATTATATTCGTGGGATATTCGAGAAGGACATCAAATTATCCGGAAAGAATAGTACTATCTAATCCATCTCATATGATGAGTATGGTTGATCATATAGCCATCGGTGTGGAGATACTAAGGACAGATAGTGGGTGTTCTTTGGAGAAAGAGTTCACTGAATTGATCCGTATGAATCCCTGAATGGTATTATACCTAACTGTCAATCAGGTTGATTCATGTCATAGTTGTGTATGTGGTCCTTTGACTTGAGACACCAAAGACATCTTGTGGATGGATGATGGTGTTTTGATTATGACTTACAAATCCCTAGCCACAGGATATCTAAAATGTCATATATTAGATATGACATGAAGTCCACGAAGATGATTGTGTGATCAAGATGGGATCATCTACCCTTGGTATTTGAGGAGATTTACTCAAAGGAATGAGATGCGATGAAATCCTTGGCCAAGGTAGTAGAAATATTAAAGAAAGAGCTCCTAATGATTTCTACACTCATCAGTACTAACTTGAGTGACTGATTAGGATTTGACAGTTGACCGTACCCTAAGTCATTCATGAGTCTAATATGGATGAAGGATTATACATACATGGTAATCGATGATGTGAAGGTTCCATAAGTGAGTTCTTATATACTCCATATCTCCTAGTGTACGTGGTGTAACTTGGCACCCAACGAGTTGGCAACTCAACCTATCGATTGGGTTAAATTGATTCTTGATTAATTAATCTATATGTGGATGTGGATAATTAATTAAGGTTGACCAATAAGGTGTTATTTGGTCTATAGAGTTATTAACTAGTGAGATATATAGACCTAGAGGGTCACACACATGAAGTTTATGGATGTCGGTGTATATAGACATAATTATGAGGGTTTTTATGAAAAACCCTCATACCAAATGTCTATAAATAGGGGGAGAACGACCACAACTCATGGTGCACATTCAAGACTTGTGAGAATTCTCTCCTTTCTTCTCTTTCTCTCTTGGTGAAGAGCTTTGAATAGGAGATCTAACCATTCGGAGACCGTGTGGATACCGCTAGAGGCTAGACACTTGAATAGGTTCAAGAACTTCTTCAAGGAAACTCTTAAGTATGTTTTATCATACATATTAGATGATAGGATCATCTGTTCTTGATGACTCAATGTTTTGAATATCCGATTCAATGAATTCCGTTGCATTTGATGCTTTTATCTAAATTTCGAAAAGTTATCGACCTCAGATCCCAAAAGTTTCTTCATTAGCTCAATGTGTTCGATGTCTTTCTCTATGTTCATCTTATTGAGTATGTCATTATGGAACAACCACTTTGGTATGCGGTTCAAGGGGAAACTGATAACATGCTATATTAACATAATAAAACATGATTTTTGATGCATATTAAGGTATAAATGATTTCATTTCCATGCATGTTATCATACTTATGTGTATTTTTCTATCATTCTATGAAAAAGTAATTATAATCTCAAAATACCTTAAATTAGGGTTAAATATGATGATTTAAAAGACAAATAATTAATAACCCATCTTTACTTGAGATTATAAATGTTTTTAAAGTGAAAATAATAAGAGAAAATGATTTATAAACATTTATTTATATTTTATTAAATTTAAAATCCTTAAAAATAAATGTATTTTTGAAATAAAATTTAAAACTCTCATTATTTATCAATTTTTATCTTTTAGAATGATAGATAATTAAATTTCGGATCAAATGAAAGAAATTTGGATTAATATGGAGTTATATATTAAAAGATATGAATTTTCTATTTTTAGGGATTTTTTCTGGATTTTTTCTGAATCAATTTCGATTTAAATCATTTAAAAAACTTAAAAAGAGCAAAAATGTGATTTATTTTCGCTCAGGACCCATGTGGATGCGACGTGGCAGCGCCATGTGGGCCCACGCGGCGCCTACGCGGCGATGTGACGTATGCGCGATATTTATATTTATTATAATATAGTTTATAAGTATAGCCTTCCGCTCATCGGAAGGGAATTATTACCCCTTTGATTTAACGCGCCTTATAAACTCGATGCTTCACTTTAATTTTCTCCGTGTGGGACTAATTCCCTACACAGTTTATTTGAGTGCAGGACACGTGGCTGAAATCAGGGCGTTGGATCACGATCGGAGCGCGCCGATCGAGTGGACGCGTGGTCCACCGGATCCGATCAACGCACGTGCTTTAATTACAAGCGTTATAACGGTCCTGATTTGATCTTACGGGGAGCATCGTGATCGTCGGATCACGATCCGACGGCGGCAAAAGGGCGCGTTTCATAACGTTCATCTGCGCGGATCATCCTGGCCATCGATCGAGATCGGACGGCTACGACTCAACTGAAACAGTCCACGATGGGCCGTTCCATCGTAACCGTCAATCGTTTCGATCGGACGGTTACACCCAAATGTACTATAAAACTAAGTGTTCTTCCGATGTTCTAAGCATTCGAGTGGAAATCAAACAAATTGATCTGTCTAGACACCTCCCCTCTCATTTTCTCTTGATCTCATCGTGTTCTAGCTTCAATTCCACACCTCCAGAGCCCTTGAAAGCAAGATTTGGCCGTGTAGATCGGTAGAAATTGCAGCTTGAACTCGCGAAGGCGTTCTTCGGTATTTTCGTAGATTAATCGGTTTAATCGAGTTAATCCGATCGCTAATCGTGGTTAGTGGAAGCATTTTTTTACTAAGATTTAGTTTATTTAAGTTTGATTTCAATTTAGATTAGGATTTAAGGTTCAATTTTGGTTAATTTTCATCAAAATTGCGATTTCTTCGTCCAAAATTTTCTCTCCACTTCAATCTTCGATTTCTCCACGAAATCAAGTCCAAATTCGATGATTCTTGATTCCGTGGAATTGATTTGAAGTTATCTTTCATAATTTACCATTTTCCCCAATTTCTATCATTAATTCATCGTCCGATATGATCAATTTTGAAGAATACATCAAGAAATTCCTTATTTCCTTGTGGATTCGACCCTTATTTACCATTATACCCTTCAATTCGATACATTTTCATCAAATTATTAAGTTTGGAATTATTTTTGACAGGAGACCATGTGAAATCAACGACCTCACGGTCCCGTCTCATTAGAGACTACCCAGGCATATCATCTCCATCGCGCTATCTATGCTTTGAAGCAGATCCCACATGCATGGTTTATAAAATTCAATCATCTTCTCCTCTCTCAAGGATTAACTCATTGTGCAGTGAACCCTACATTATTTAAGACCTCTACTTCTGCTAAATGCATCATATTGGCTATATATATTGATGATATCCTCTTCATTGGGAGCTACATTTCCGGCATTGCTCAAGTCAAGGCTTACTTATACCATCATCTTACTATTCGAGATCTAGGCACTCTAAATTATTTCTTGGGCATCAAGTTTGCTTATCGGCCAAAAAAATTGGTTCTTAACCAATGAAAATTTGTCCTAGCTATACTTATAAAGGTCAGACTTCTAGGGTGCAAGCCCCACGCATCGCCCATTGATAGTAAGCCTAGATTTTGGGACTCTACCTCTCCACTACTTGCAGATGTTCATGCCTATCGCCAACTTGTGAGAAAGCTTATTTACTTGACCATTACACATCTTGACACCACTTATACTATGGGTCTCCTTAGCTAATTTATGTATGCATGCCAGGAGATCTATTGGCAAGCTACTCTTCGTATTCTCGACTATCTCAAGCTTGCCCTTGGATGTGGTCTTCTCTACCTACGACACGACTATCTTTGCATGAAGGCCTACTCTGAATCCAGCTATGCAAGTGATCAGAAATCTATTTTTGGGTATTACGCATTAGTTGGCGGGAACCTTGTCACTTGGCGGAGTAAAAAAACAACACATTGTCTCTCTCTCCAATGGTGAAGCTGAATACTATGCTATGATGCATGCTTCCTCTAAGATGCTTCGAGTACATTCTTTTTTTCAGGAGCTTGGTTTTATAGTACATGGTGTCATGTCCATGTATTGTGATAACCAAGCTGCAATCTTTCTTGCCAACAATCCAAATTTTTATGAACTCACCAAATATATCAAGATTGATTGTCATATTATTTGCCATCAGGTACTTGACGGGTTTAGCACCACTCCTCGTGTTGGTTCTTCCCATCAACTGGTAGACATTATAACAAAAGGGCTAAGTATGGCCTCCTACGACTCCATTTCTCACAAGTTGGGCTTGTTTGATCCTCCAACTTGAGGGGGAGTATGAGAGTATATGGACCACAAATGACACTTTTATAATTCTAGATTTGCTACTCTCTCTCCTCTCCCTTATATGTCTCTCTTCTCCCTCTTCTTTTTCTCAATCAAAATCATTGTCTCATTTTCATTTTCCACAGTGACTATATATCTTCCTCTTTACAAGTATTACTTTTTGGAGTAAATATACTTTTATCTTCATCTAGACACCCCTCCCCCAACTCCGTATAAACCTATGCATCCCTCTTCTTCATGTATTCAAGATGTGTCTATTATTCCAGTCCACTTCTTCTTCATCTTCTTCAAAGTGGTGATCACATATTGATGTGCTTCCTAATCAAGTTATTGATTTTGCTGATATATCATCAATTCATCAAATAGATCATTCTAACATGAAGATAGATGATCATGTTTTGGTTGGATGCTTATCAATGATTTCAAAGGCGACCAGTTAAAGATGGCTCATATCAACTGCAAGATATGTGGAATCTCATTTATAGGACATAGTATGAGCAAGCATCAAGTAGAAGAAGATTGCTTATGGAACATATCAACATGCATCCAAAGTGGAAACTAAGTCATAACCTATAGTATGATCTTATGACGTCGGGCTAGTTTAGCTTTTGTTTCTATTATCATGGTAACCGTGTCCCAACAAAAAGACTCAAGGATTGAAGAATACGGTGGAATACTCTCCATCTTCATCTTCTTCCTCTTATAACATCCGGCTAGATGATTAAGATGATGAACACATTCCTATATTTATTTTTCATGATCCCCCTGTTGTGCAACTTCTATGATTATCTCCTTTGAATGCTGGGCGGGCAAAATTTCAATTCATCGAGGAAAGGTGATCGATTATAATGGAGGAAGAATCATTCACCCGTGCATAGCCCCATTCTTCACGATGATCATACTCATCTCAGATCCTATCAGGGTTACATTGCTCAGACTAATCAAAGAAGACCGTTTAAACAGACTTCTCACCTCCTCCGCCGTCGAAAATCTCCCAAACGCGAGCACAATAATTCCTCCCTTGATCACCGTTCTCTCCAGTTCGGCCACAAATCGAGCAGGAAAAAGCGCCCAATCCAGCCCCGCGCTGAAACCCAGATCAAAAACTCCATCAAAGAAGGGCAAGTTGTGCGGATCAGAACGCCTGACCAACGGAGGAACATCAACGATATCAATTCCGGTGACGTCAGAAACCCCTAATTCCCTCATCGCCATTATCTCGTGTCCAGCTCCAGCGGAGACGCAGATCACCCGGGAGGAATTCCGGAGAGATCCTCGGCGTTTGAGGTCGTTGAAGAGGTCATAAAAGGAGTCGACGCGGCGGCGCCATTGTTTCGTGGAATGGAGATTCTTGGAGCGCTGGTCAAGGGGGATATAGCGTCGGGAGGAGGAGTCACATGAGGATTTGGGGAAGGAAGATCGGGCTAGGGTTCGAGAGAGATCTGGGTGGTGGGGGGAGAGGAGAGGGCGGCAGGAGGAGGAGGCGAGGGAGAAGACGTAGAGGAGGAAGATTGTGGCGATGGCAGCGGAGATTAGGGTTATCCGGTGCAACAGCGACTGAACGTGGGCTTCCATGTTATCGAATGAATAGTGAGTAAAATACCCTCCCATGCAGAGAGTTTATATGGATATATATATATATATATAAATCTATTAAACACGAAGACGTGTCACCCCTAGGACAGAGAGAACCGATTCTCTCTCTCTCTCTCTCTCTCTCTACCAGGACAAGAGAGATAATTGTATCTCTCTCTCTTCCGGTAGAGAGTATCTTTATGTATATCTTAATTTACATGGACTGAATGATAATGATATTTTTCTTTTCTTTTTTCCTTTTTAATGATTTCATGACAAGTTAAATGTATGAAATATAATGAGATCTAAAGAGATTTTTACAAATATCAACTGCGAGGTTTCCTAAATAATTTTAAAAATAAAGTCATCAGTTAACCTCATAATAAAGAGTTATGTGCGGCCATAATCCAATGATGAAGGAAGTGTTTGATGATATGCAATATTAGTGATGAATGATGATGATGCTGCCGACAATGAAAGATGAGGAGATTAATGATGATGTTAATGATAAATAGTTATGAGGTCAACGATGGTGATAACTTGGCGATGATGATGTTAAGGATGAGTGATGGATGAGATTAATGATGAACATTAACACCATCAATTATGACCACAATTTTACCATAAATATGTGAAATTTTTATCAGATTTTGTGCTCAATTTTTTTCATAAAAGGCAGAAAAACATACCCAAATCATCAAACTTTAAGGACAATCTTGAGGGTCAATTCGGCTCCCAAAGAAAAAAACTCAAATTGCACAAAAGAGAGAGAGATATGTTTCATAGAGGATGATTAAGTTAGCATCCAATACCCTACAAACAAGATTGCTGACCACCGACTCAAAAAAACAACTCATTAATTGTATGTATTCAGTCCTTGGCCATTAAAAAAAAACTCCCCTTTTTAGATGATCTTCGAGACGAGAAGAACAAAAGGTTAATAGCTCCCCACGGTACCCTCGGTCTTTTAAGTAAAATCCAACCCTTTCTATGCATCATGTTTAATCTAATGGCTCATGATGTGCTACATGCCATAACCTCCTCTTTGCGATGATGAGTTGCATGTGTGATGCCACATTGATTAGAGCATCTACAGCTCTACTCCACACGTAGGTTTATTTTCCATTTCTAAGCCTTTAAATTCCCAAAAATTAATGGAATTTGGAAATTTCATTCATTTCAAGTTTCATGATATTTCACGCAATTTTTGGCATGAAATCATAAAAATTAATCTTATGTATTCTTATGTCATTTGAACTGATAAATTATTATGGAATTAAGTAGTTATTTCAATGTGATCAATACATTTGACTTTGTAAGTTCAACTAATTGAAAACCATAAGATTTGATGTTTATGCATTTCTTCTCCTTCTTTTTTCCATTAATTCTTTATCATTCATAGAATTCATAATTCAACAAGTAAATCAAGAAGTAGGATTATTACTCCATTCATTTTATCTTCAAAATGATCAAATAGTTTTATTACATAAGATGTAAAATGATCGAATCTGTTAACTAGGGCTCATGAAATGTTTTTTATGAAAATATCAAAAAATATAAAAATATTCATCGTAATCATGCCAATTGCAATTGGAAAATTGGTTAATTACCGTAAAAATGCATTTATAAATTGTGTGTTATCGATTATATTTACAAGAGACTAAAAGGAGTAAAAATAAATTGACTAAAAGGACGATAGATTACCAAATTTTCAAACTACATCTTAAATGAAAGTTACTAATATATTCCAATAAGATAACACTTTAGAAAGGAATGAAGCATGTCATGCGTGGCTTACAAAGATGATCTTAATTCCCAAGATGTTCTTCCTACCACCACTACCCTCGCAATATCCTAGGAAAAAAACTCTTATGAGCATGCAATTGTGGAGAAACTCGAGCCCACTTTGGCATGTTTCTTGTCAACATCCAAATTATTGGATAATCTCATAGAATTTCTACAAAGGCTATCAAAAAATGTATCGTAAAAAGATCAAGGCAAGGTGATTAGGAACACATTGGTGCTTGATGTTCATGTGCAATGACACTACATCCCAGCTTTTTTAGTTTGCGGGCACGAGAGGAAAGATGAATCGGACATGACGGGGTTGCTAGTGTTCTCCATCCGACAATGCACAACCATTACATCCCGAGAATGAACCAAAAAATGCCTCGTGCTTGAGCGTGAACGAGCATCCGTGTCATGAATCCACGCGGCGCATGCAAGGATGCAAATAATTTGATGACATTCATAGAATTTTCTAATTTCAGGGGCATCAAGTAGTGCTTGTTTACAAAAGGTGACAATAACTAACAGACTAACCAATCCCAAATCCACACACTTAATGGGTTGGGCCACAAATAGTCCACGGCCCATTAAAACGGCCTCTCTTAAGCTCTTGTAGCACGCAGAATTAGCGGTGACATTAAGAGCGGTGACCATACCTCAGTCAATCTGCTACTCTCCTTAGAAGGAGGAATAAAAATCCCATCTTTAAACCCCCAGCAGGAAGCTGCAAAAACCTTATCCCTCTTCCTCTCACCCCTCTTTTTTTTTTCGTAATGGCGGCGATGAATTCGACTTCCCTCATCTCTAAAGCTCTCCCCTCCCCGGGAATTTCCGTTCAGAGGTTCATGCCCAGAAGCTCCGTGAGATTGCCCAATCGCGTTTCTTCTCGCAGGATATTCTCCGTCCGGGCGATGGGCATAGAGGGAGAATACTCGTCGTCGTCGAGGAGGAACAGCAACGAGCCGAGGGAAACGATTCTTCTTCCGGGGTGCGATTACAATCACTGGCTCATTGTCATGGAGTTTCCGAAAGATCCAGCGCCATCCAGGGAACAGATGATCGATTCCTATCTGAACACTCTCGCCACCGTCCTTGGAAGGTGATAGGTTCTTCTCTATTTATCATCCCTGGAACGCGAATTTTCCGGTTTATTGATTATTGCTTCTTTTTGGAGATTCTGTTTTCCTTTATTTCTCATGAACAACAATTGGTCACGGGGATAATATGAAATGGAACGAATTCAAACGTGAAATGCCGGGCTACTGGTTGTGCTTCTTTTTAAAGAACATTTGTTTCCCTTCATTTCTCATTTCTATCGTTAAGAACAGATCGGTCACCGGTTATAATATGAAATGGGTTGAATCTTATCGTGCATATTAACGGATTATTAGTTTTTCTGTAAAATGTATTTTCTCTCATTCATATCATTGTAACGATAGGGCTACGTGAATATGAGCTGATTATTGATTTTTCCTTTTTTTTGGAGAATGGATTTTCCTTTATTTTTCATCCCTAGCATTAAGAACAATTGCATCACAGGGGATAATCTGATGTGATTAAATTTGAACGGGAAATTGTTTTTTTAGGGGGAGAATGGGTATTCCCATTCCTCTCCTCCGTATCAATAAAAACAATTGGGTCGCCGAGGATGACCTTTAATTAATCAAATTTGTACAAGAAAATGGTCTTTATTATTTTTTTCCCTCCTTTGCAGCATGCATTTCCTTTTCTCTCTCATCCCTATCAATTAGAGTAATTGGGTCACCAAGGATATCTTGAATTTGATCAAATTTATCTGAAAAATGGAGAGATTATTGATTTTTGCTTTTTGGCTCTTGGGTTTCCTTTCTCTCTCATTAATCAGTTAGAACAATTGAGTCACCCTGTATATTCTGAAATCAATCAAATAACATGCAAAAGTGGGCCTGATTATTGTTTTTAATTTTTTTGCAGCATGGAAGAGGCAAAGAAGAACATGTATGCTTTCAGCACTACCACATACACTGGATTCCAGTGCACTGTGGATGAAGAAACATCTGAGAAATTCAAAGGTCAGATGACAAATTTCATTTGATGATTGTAAATGTTCAATCACGTAATCCTTCTTCATCTCATTTAATTCAGGATTGCCCGGCGTCCTCTGGGTGCTTCCAGATTCCTACATTGATGTCAAGAACAAGGACTATGGAGGTTGGTCAACTGCTAGAACAGCTCTTTCTCTCTCTTATTCACTTTCTATCTCATCATATTTATCGCCATTGCATCCTTGGTTCAGGAGATAAGTACATAAATGGAGAGATTATTCCATGCAAGTATCCGACATATCAGCCAAAGCAACGAAGTTCATCAAAGTATGAGAGTCGAAAATATGAGAGAAGAAGAGATGGGCCTCCGGCTGAGAGGAGGAGATCTCAGCAGCCCGAGTCAGCGTCTTGATTCATTCAATGATGATCATGCAACCATATGGTGCGATAGTTAGGTGATATTATCCATGGTCATCATCATCTTATGGTGTGACTGAGTTCGCTTCAACAGTAGGATCATATGTTGTGATTTTGGTCATGATTGATCTCGGATTTTCCTTAGAATGTATCATTATCCTTCTTTAATGGGTTTGGTGGATGCTTCTAGGGTATTATGGGGTTATGATCTCTTTGTGTCTTATGTATGGCATCTACTCAAGAGCATCATTCAGCATTCATTTTTTATGAGTTGTTTTGGGCCAAATGCTTGACAATAAATTCATGTTATGGTCTTATTTGGGTGCTTATCTATTGTATTTTAAGAGACTGTCTAAAGCTCATTATAGAAAAAGTCTTGCAAGCTTTAATAGATTGTTCAGTGTGACATTCTTCTCAAGATATAAATATTCGATGCTGAAAAGTTGAATTCATTGAGCCTTACTTGGCATGAGCACCCCCACAAGCTGGAATATGGGAGACACATACTCGACTTGGAACCTAGAAAGCTAGAATAAGATTTTTAACATTGTAGAGTGATGTTGCTCGTTGCCCACCAAAGAGATGACAACTCGACGCATGTTAGTGTTATTGTGTCGAAGAAGAATGATAGTTATTTAAGAAAAAGTTCGATGCACAATGTGCTCATCATATGACAAAGAAGACATGCATAGGTGTTGTCTAATCTATCCCTTCCATGCAGATGCTCTTGCATGTGCTCATTTTGTGCATGAGATGCTCTTTGTCAACGTGAATTTGATGAGCACATATGAGAATTCATGGAAGGAAATGAGAGCGCCAGATGTTGTTATGTCTAAGGAGTCTCTTTCATGTGGGTGCTCATTTATATGGACGTCACATGCATAGTGTGCTCTTTGTCAATGTAGATGTTCCCCCTCTCTAATTGATAACATCCATTTTGAGTTTACAAATATATAATTATAAACAAAGTTTGATGCATAATTCATTCACTGTTATTCATATTACAATGTTTTTACCTTATTTTCTTGAATTTCGTATCATTTTGCTCAAGTTCTCAAAATGTACTTTAAGGCTAATTTTATGCACTTGATGAGTTGAACATTTTTCAACATCAAATGTCTTATGTATTAGCTTATCGTATTTATATTTTGAATGTAGAAGAATAATAAAAGAATCCTTTTTATAGCCTATTCTGAAGATCAAAGTGTGAACAAGGCCTACTTTTGACATTGTAGACTTGGGCATGCTAGCAATAGAAGATTACAAAAGTTGTATAGAGATGGACACTTAAGTGCTTTTGATTATCAGTCATTTGTAATCTATGAATCTTATATCATAGATAAGCTAACCTAATCTCCAATCTTAGATAATAGAGAGCATGCCAAGGGAGAGCATGAAAGATGAATATCTCATGTGAAGAGATGATGGGAGTAAAGTAATCCTAGAAGAAGTTTTAGATCTATACAGCAATGATATCTCATATGATGAGATATAACTGATCATGTAGGCATCATTGTGAAGACACTAAAGATAAATAATAGGTGTTGTAAGGAGAAAGAGTTCACTGAATTGATCCATATAAATTCTTTAATGGTATTACCTAATTTTCAATTAGGCTAATTCATATCTCAGTTTTGTACGTGGTCTTTTAACTTGAGACCCCAAAGACATCTTGTAGATGGATAACCATGTTTTTATTGTGACTTAAAAATCTCTAGCCACATGATCTCTAAAATGTCACATCTCTAAAATGACATGAAGCCCTCGAAAATGATTATACAGTCAAGATGGGATCATCTGGCCTTGATATTTAATGAGATTGACTCAAGGAATAAGATGCGATAAAATTCTTAGCCAAAGTAGTGGAAATATTAGAGGAGTTCTTAATGATTTCTTGCATCAATCAATACTAACTTGAGTGACAGATTAAGGTTTGACACTTGACCATACCCTAAGCCTTGTGCACATAAAATGTTATACATGCCTGATAACTGATGATGGTAAGGTTCCATAAGGATTTTCTTATATACTTTACATCTCTAAGAGTACGTGGTATAGCTTGGCACCCGATAAGTTGACAACTTAACCCGTTGATTGGGTTAAATTGATCCTTGATTAATTAATCTCTATGTTGACATAGATAATTTATTAAGGTTGACCAATAAAATGTTATTGGGTCTATAGAGTTATTAACTAGTGAGATATATGGACTTATAGAGTCATACACATAATATATGGATATTATGTAGTATACAAGCTAATAACACTTCCATATCTCGATTATATCATTGAAATAAAATTTGTTTATTATTATTCTAGATGATATTTGTAATAAAGTCCATGAGTATATGTAATGATTATGTAAATTATTATGAGATTATATTATAGTGATCATTAATATTTAAATATATTTGTATAAATATTCCTATTTCAAAGATATTCAAGAAGGACATCAAATTTTTTGAAAATAATTTTTTCTTATAAATAGTGAGTGTTATTCGAAAAGAGTTAACTCAATTGATTCATCTAAATCCTTATATGCTATTATACCTAACCATAAATTAGTTTGATTTTTATATTATGGTTATATATTTTGATTGGAGACACTAAAGACATCCCATTGATAGATAAACATATTTTGAATTGACTTATGAATCTCATGCCACAAAATCTCCAAAATATCACAGCATATATACTACATGAAGTATTCAAAAATTAGTATGTGATAAAATTGAGATTGTTCGTCCTTGGAATAACTTTGGGGAAAGATTCACTAAATTGATCCATATGAGTCCCTGAATGGCGTATCTATTATGGTTACTAAATTGTTAATGAGGTTGATTTAAGTCATGGTTGTTTAAATTAATACACCAAAGACATATTGTAGATGGATGATTATGTTTTCACTATGAGTTATAAATTTTTAGGTACATGATCTCCAAAATCATCATATATTAGATATGACATGAGGTTTTGGAAGATGACTGTGTGTTCAAGATGAGATCGTCTACCCTTGGTATTTGAGGAGATTAAATCAAGGAATAAAATGTGATGAAATATTTGACTAAGGTAGTGGACATTGAAGAGGTTGTTTTTTATGATTTCCTTTATGAATTAAGACTAATTTTAGTGACCAATTAGGGTTTAAAAATTGATCATACCCAAAGTTATTTTTTAGTCTCGTTCAAATGACAGATTATGTGTATACGGTAACCAATATAGCAAGGTTCCATGTGAGAGTTTTTATACATTTTACATCTCCTGGGGCCCTCCTAATGAGAATTGAGGTTCTTGCTCGGCCGTCAAGTAGTAACAAAGTTAATAGTGTTGACAAAGAAGAAAAAGCGGTTAAAAGAGAGTTATTATATAGTTATAGTTCAGCTTGACAAGCTACCTTTCCTCTGGATGTGAGGTTCGAAGATAATTATCTCTCAAGATTTTCTTACTAAAAGTCTTACTAAGTTTTAATAATATAGCTTGGCGCCGGACGAGCTCACAACTTGACCTATCGATTGGGTTAAATGGATCTTTAATTAGATAATTAATCTATATATTGCTATATATGATCAATAAGGTTGACCAATAAGTATTATTGGGTCTATGGAGTTTTTAACTATTGAGAAACATAGAGTTAAAGGGTTATATATTAGGTATGTAGACGTTAGTAAATATAAATATAATTTTGAGGGTTTGTGAGAAGTTTACATATTTAATATCTATAAATAAGGGGATAATAATCATATTTGAAGGCGCCTATACATAATTTGTAAAACCCTCTCCTTTATTATCTTTTTCTATCATGACAAAGGGCATTGATGAGGAGAGCCAATCATTTGTACATCATGCGAATACTGCTTGAGACTCGACTCTTTGAACAACTTCAAAAAGTCTTTCAAGGAACCCAATAAATATATATTATAATCTTTACTAGATGATAAGATTATTGGTTCTTGGTGCCTTAGTATTTTGAATGTTCGATTCAATATCTTCCACTACATGTAATATTTTGATTAAAATTTTGAGAGCTTATTGAGCAACAAATCGTATCATAGATATTACTGTAAAAAATTTTGACATTAAAAACTCTTAAAAACGTTTCATACAGATGATAAATGGAGTTTAAATATCTAGGGGGTGTTGATAGAAAATATTTCCTATGCCTTGGCGACTAGATCCATTATATACGCTATGCTATGTCAAAGACTAGATACAATATTTGCTCAAAGTGTTAAGAACAAATTTCAAGCTGACATGGGTGAAAAACACAAGGAAACCATTAAATATATCTTTAAATAATTAAAAACAGGCTAAAGGAAGAGAGGAGCTAAAGCTACAGGGTTACACTAACTCGAGTTTTCAGTTAGACCTAGATAATATTAAATCTAGATTTGGATTCTTGTTCACTTTAAATAAGGAAAACAGAGTCTTGAAAGAGTTTCAAGGATACCACCACTATATAGTCGACGACAGAGGCTGAGTACATCGGCACCAAGACCATCAAGCAGTGACAGTTTGCTTTTACGTCCTTTCCAAACATGTGCTGAGTGAATGATAGAGTTGGAGGTATAAGATGTCTACGAGAGAGGTCCGATCGATGGTGATCTCAAGAATGGGAAAACCCTACAGAGCAATACCATTTTCTTTAAATAGACTTGAACTTTTTCCTATACCACTCTCATGAGAAAAAAATTCAAAAGTTGAATGATAAATTTTTCCTAATAAAAACTATTTTATAGGAAACATGATCCCTATTTTTATGAAAAGATTTTCTGCTACAAACTACAAATTTTTTTAATTTCCTAAATACAAAAAATTACCAACCTTTCTCCATGGAAGCAGAAAAAGCAATTCATTTTCTTTTTATAGGAAAGGTGATGCGAAATGGGAGGGAAAAAGAGAGCGCGTCGACGTGTTTCACAGATAATTGGGCCGTCAAAGAAAAACGTGGACGGCAGGATTCGAACCTGCGCGGGCAGAGCCCACATGATTTCTAGTCATGCCCGATAACCACTCCGGCACGTCCACGCGATATTCAATGAAAGTATTTAACAAATATTACTACAAAAAACATTGCATCGCCAACTTCATGAACTTTTAAACCATCCGCGGAGGTGACATCTATGTCGGAAGTCATGCTCCCCCCTGGCGCCGAACGGCCGCCGGATTTCTCCCCCTCCCTCATCAAGAATTTGAGTCTTCTCTCTCCCCGTCAGGTATGGATTTCTATACTTCACGAAGAAAATTATATTTAATTCAAATTCAAGGAAGTGATGCTGACGATAATATTCAAAATCTTCGTGGGTCTACAAAGATGGGAAGTTTTCAGTTTTTTAGATGCCCTAGATACTTCTACAATTCTCTTTTTGTGAATAAATTGCCTTTTATGTTATGTTTCTATTTTTTCATCTGCAGATTGAACTTGCAAAATTATTGATCGCTGAGGGGCAAGACCATCTTTTTTCTCATTGGTCGGATCCGGGCACGGACGATGAAAGGAAGCTTAGATTTCTTTGAACAGGTTTTTTGTCTCTGTTTTTCCTTTTCTTAGAGGATAGAAGTGAAGTTATCCTGACTCTGACTCTACACCTTTATCGTGGGAAGAGAGAGAAAGACATGAAGTGATAGATTTGTAGACGATATAATCCTTAATCTCTCATAACTTGGGCTTGATCGAAAATCAAGCTTGATGCAGATTCAATCTTTTTGATCGCATCTGATCCTGACGATCAAAAGCTTCTACGTTCAATCAGACAGATCTGACACTCCAGATTGAATTTTTTTTTATCGTTCCCAATCCTTATGATTGATCGTCTTTTCAAATCAATGCTCGATCCTGAGGTCAATGAGGGTGATCAACACCTCAATCTTAATCTTGATCTTTATGGATCAAGTGATGTTGAGCAATTGATCCCAGAAGCCTATTATTAATATCATGGATCCCATAATGGGATGCTAAGGGCATGTCCAGAAATACTGTAAGCTTATTGTCTAATAATATTGACAATTACCGTTTCATCTCAATATATCTGGTGATTCTAGGTTTCTCGGCTCAATGGAAGTTATCCAGGCGGTTTAGTTTCATACATCAGAAATGCGAGGAAGCTCCTTGCCGATTCGAAAGGAAGGAAAGAATCCATTTGAAGGGTTCACACCTTCTGTAAGCTCTCTCTCTGTGATGTCATTCTGTTGTCTACTTTATAATAGATGAGTTCCGAAAGTCCATTTTTTCTTCCTATGTATGCATCAATTTTCAAGATCTTGTTTGGGAACACTTAACATGAAATTTGACCTTTTCTATGCTTTAAGAAATCGAGTTATTGTTTGAAGTTTTTCTGATGATGTGCTATCGTTCATTTTTACCATTTGAAGTCTAGTAATAGATTATATGGTTAATACCTCTGGCTCTTTCAAGTTTCCGTTTTCCTAAAAACCCTAGACCACTGGTTTTTGCAACCACTGTTGAAGTGCCTCGCAATCTATTTTATTCCTCATGATGCACTGAATGATTACTGGTCAATATTAGAAACCTGTTTTTGTCTGATCCATTAGTCTAGCTGATCTCGTGAGAACATAAACACCAGAACTTAAAAGTCGCTTTGTGTAAGTTTGATATGGCATATAGATTAAAGTTGCGGAGAAAGAGATAGTTTAGGATAATTTCAGGTATGTCTGGCTCTTAAGATGTTTCATATTAGATGAAATTTGGTATGTTTCATTACACAGGTTCCATTGGGGGAAGTTCTGACATTCGGGGATGATAAATTTATCAACCTTGAAGAGATCGGTTTAAAAGAAGTTCAAAATGCTGCTTTTGTGCTTGTTGCTGGAGGTCTTGGGGAACGACTTGGATACAAAGGAATTAAGGTGAAATTAGATGAAATTTACTGATTTCGTTCTCTTAAATTAGATGACATTTACATTACCACGTTTGCTTCCTGCGCATAATTCTCTGTCATTTCAGAGACATTTTTTAAGTTGTAACATTGTATAGGTTACTGTAAGAATTTGCTGAATAAATACCTGCATTATACATAAATGAAATTTTCGGTTACCGAATAGGGTCTTTTCCCCTCGAATTGCCTTCTTCTGTAACACATCTCTGTCTCCACCAAGGAGAGCTTAAACAGTAGCGATCACTGCATCCTTCTGGGACCAAGCTCACAACACATTCCTACGTAGTTTTATTTGATGTGTGCTGTGACAAAGTTTTTGTCTTCTTGCTACATGATGTGTTTACATGAAGGAAAATTTCAACTTGTACTTGAACTTTTCAGCTGTCACTTCCTTCTGAAACTACGACAGGTGCATGCTTCCTTCAGCATTATGCAGAATCTATCCTTGCATTGCAAGAAGCAAGCAGTAGAGTTACAGAAGGTCAGATAAAGTTGTATATTTTTTGCTTAATGCAAGGAAAACTGGTCTTGACCCCAGGACACCAATGCCGCAGCTTAGAGAATTTAAATGCAGATTACTTTGTTTCATTTCATGCACAGGACTTTCTCTAAGTAGATTTCACCAAAATATACTTATTCTGTTGTGTGGATCAATAATGAGCTATTGGGACTCATGAAAGAATATCTACAATTATAAAGATTTTGGACACATAACTGGAATCAAATTAAGAAAGGGTAATATTAAACATGTGCTCATTTCCATTTACTCTGATTCTTGTCACCATAATTTTTGTAACATATACTTTGTATAGTCTGATAGTGTCAGACATTCCTGAAGTTATCTTAATATTTCTCTGAAAAACTGTTTTTTACTGTGTTTATACCTGATAAACTCGTGGATCTGCTTAATATGCATGCGTGTATCTGACCTGTTAGGGTTAGTGTGTCACCTGAAGTATGATTTTCAAGGCACTGTGATTCTGAGAGAAGCCCCAAATGATCTTGGGTTTTCAACGGCTGAAACTTGAAGCTTAATTATTATTTTAATTCCTCAAAACAGTCATCTATAAAAGAGGAACCTGTCAGACTAAATTTTGCAGTTTTCTCTTCTGTTTCTAGTGCACCATTTTATTGGGCACACCAATAAAACGAGCTTTAAATCGTACCTTCTGTTTCTTGTTTAATCAAGTTCTCATCTTGTTTTTTCAGTGGAAATAATGACTTAATGAATTTTTAGGACTGGACCAAAAGAAAATTCCTCTAGTGATAATGACTTCAGATGATACCCACCAGGCAACTATTCACCTTTTGGAGTCTAATTCGCACTTTGGAATGGAGCCTACGCAAGTGATACTTCTTAAGCAGGTAATATATATATCTTGACTTATCTTTTATTTAATTCCATTAGTAATTGGACATTCTGAAGGGAAACAAAACTTCTTACTCCAGAAAACTTTTTGATGGGCAGATCCAATAGCTCTCTTTTCTCAGGCCTCATCACATTCAATCCTAGATTAGTTAATGTGGAAGGAAATGGGAGCCATAGGAGGTAAGATGGTCGGAGAAGGGTACTTTGACAGTCTACAGTTAGAAATGAAATTCTCAAGCCTATTGAAGGAAAGTATGCCTCTATCCTTACAATGGCATACCTATAGAAAGTGCAGATTTCCCCGTAGCCACCTAATGTATGAAAGAACCCCTTAGCTCTGACACAGAATGACACGCACAGACACGTTCATTACTCCTATTCCTATGCTTCCTATTGGTGATTTCTTTTCAACCTTCTCAGATTCTCAAATAACACATCGTGTCAGACCTTTTTTAAGAAAAAATTCTATACCTGGTAATTTTAGCTTATTACATCTCAGATGGAATTATTTATCTTATTGATACTTATTACAGGAAAAAGTTGCATGTTTGCAAGATAATGACGCCAGGCTGGCACTTGATCCTTCTGATAGTTACAAAATCCAGGTTAAACATCTTTTTTATATCATGTTTCAATAATCTGTGGTTTACGTCAATTTGCATTCAGTTATAATATTTCTCATGTATTCTTTCAATCTGGCAGACAAAACCTCACGGTCATGGTGATGTTCATGCACTTCTATATTCAAGTGGTCTTCTGAATAAATGGTATACCTTCATAGATGCGACATAGACATCTGATTTAATGCAATATGAAAAAGATCTGCATTTATGCAGGCGTGATGCAGGTCTCCAGTGGGTCCTATTCTTTCAGGACACGAATGGCTTGCTCTTCAAGGTAAATACCTAAAATTAGAAAATTATCAATTATGCTGAAAATATGTGAATTAAAATATATTTCTGATTTATACAGGCAATTCCTGCGTCATTGGGGGTAAGTGCCTCCAGACGATACCATGTCAACTCTCTCACTGTTCCTCGTAAGGCAAAAGAAGCTATTGGGGGAATTACGAAGCTCACTCACACTGACGGTATTCCTTTTTTGACTTCTCACCTGATTTTTATTCAATTAATTCTTTTCTCTAGTTCATCATTCGATTTAAGGCCCTGACTATTAATCTATTCCAATCACCTATGATTGACATTCGGGCTTTTAGGGTTGACCTGAAATTAGGGCCAGATCAGGTTCTAACAAGTGACCTGAAATTTGGGCCAGATCATGCTTCTAAGAGGTTGACTGGCTGCTTGATTCTCTGATCCCTTGATCATGGATCAAGTTGAACTCGTTTCAGAAAGTCAAGGCTCTGAACAGCTAGGTCAAGGCTTTCACCTGACCTTGGAATAGCAGCATTATGTTGTTATCTGATTGGCTAAATTATATTATACATTTCTTCAAATAGTTTACATAAAAATTTTCAGGTCGAACTATGGTTATCAATGTGGAGTATAACCAGCTGGATCCGTTGCTTCGGGCGAATGGATATGCCGATGGAGATATGAATTCTGAAACAGGGTTCTCACCTTTTCCTGGAAATATCAATCAGGTTTTTTAAATTATTTATCTTAATTATTTTAGACTTGATGGATTAAAAAATTCTGTAAATCCTAGTTGATGTGTTAAAATTTTATGCTCTGTATTTTTTTTTTGCAGTTGATTCTGGAGCTTGACTCTTACATTCATGAACTTTCAAGAACCCATGGAGCTATTACAGAGTTTGTAAATCCCAAGTAATTATCATCTGTAATTTATAGTAAATGGGAGAAATTTCTTGGATTTTCTTCACTAGTTTCGTTCCTTTTCTAATTTTATCTTTAGGTATACCGATTCCACAAAGTCATCTTTTAAATCATCAACAAGATTGGAGTGTATGATGCAAGATTATCCCAAAACCCTACCACCATCTTCCAAAGTTGGATTTACAGTATGTTCATCACTTTAATCGCTGGTTATTTATTTTATGCAAGCATCATAATTGCTTCATTTAGGTTTTATTGGGTTTAGGTCTTTTTGGGCTTTTATTTGTTTTTGTGTGTAAAGCTTTAGCAATTGAGGGTTTTGGGTCTTTGATTAACTGCTTTTATGTTTTAGGCTCATGTTTTTAGGCTTTTAGGGGTTTATGGTTAAAAAATTTGGGTGTTTATGGTTTACGGTAAACAATTTTTAGAGTTTTAGGTTTTTATGATTTAGGAATAGGGTTATAGGTTTTTCTATGGGAACCTAAATAGGGGTGATAGGGTCATTGGGTTAAAGGGGGGTTGCTGTTTTTGGGGGACTCATCATCTATCATTGGCTATTCTCTCTCACTGAATACTCTCTTCCACCTCTCTCCCCCTCATACCGTAGGTATTTTTGATACATCCCTAGCAGGATCACATCAGATTTATGTTTTGTAGTCAAGGGTTAGTTATCAGTGATTGGGCTTTTGATTTTTGGAGTTTAGGGTTTAGCTTTTGGAGTTTAGGGTTCAGGTCTGGTGCTTGGAATAAGGGAGTTAAGTGGTCAATGATTATTGGGTTTTGTGTAATTTATGTGTCGATTTGGAGCCCGAATTGAACTCTAGGTCACTGCACTGAGAGGTCGGCGAGAAGGTACATGACAACTTAATGCAGTCAGAATACGGAAATCCGCAAGTCTTTATTAGATGTAATGCGCCAGATTTATAGGGTTACAAGTAAGGATAACAAGATAAATGGACCTGTTCTCCGCTTACAGCTCTATTCCAATGTCTCTATTGAGAGGTAATACATTAAAAGAAACCTGTCTTAAGTGGAACCTTTATTCTTACATAATCAACATTATAATGGACATTGTTATAATGCTTGTGATTGCGACAATGCTGATTAACCCCATGAAACTATGTTTCTTGTGATCCTTCAGTTTCTTCTGCATTATAATACATTATCATCACGATGCGTGATTTCATCCATAGATGGTCCATTGTCTTCCTCTTCTAGGTCATGGACCCATGGCTTGCCTATGCACCGGTAAAAAATAATCCAGAGGATGCTGCTAAGGTGAAAAAATAATTTCTAATATTTTTCCTCGCACAATTGATGTAAACTTAAGTTCATAGTTTCCTTGATATTAATTTAGGTCCCTAAAGGAAATCCTTATCACAGTGCAACCTCTGGAGAGATGGCTATCTATAGGGCCAACTGCCTCATCCTTCGGAAGGTGATAGAGAAAATCCAAGCTTTTGGGTTTGAATTCTTCTTTTTGACTTATGGTCAATGCATTTTTTCCAGGCTGGCATTTGCGTGGGAGACCCCACAATCGAGTCATTTAATGGTCAAGATGTGGAGTTGTGGCCGCGAGTTGTTTGGAGGCCAAAGTGGGCCCCCACATTTTCTGAGGTGATGAGGAAGGTGAGAGGCAAATGCTCCATCTCCCAAAAGTCAACTCTCGTGATCAATGGTAGGGACATCTATCTAGAAGATCTATCCTTAGATGGGTCTCTTGTGGTCAATGCTGTCGATCGAGCAGAGGTATGGAAGAGATCCAATCTAGTTAACGCTGAGCTAGTGATTGACAAGATTGTTGAGAGAGACTCTTTGAAAATTTGCAGGTGCGATTAGGGGGCTCTGTTGAGAATAGAGGGTGGGCTCTGAAACACATTGATTATAAAGATGAAACCATGAGAGAGGAGCAGAGGATAAGAGGGTTCGTGGTCGAAAGGTTGGAAGAGATGGAGATGAACTACACTGAGCCTGGTTTGTTCTCTCTCAAACCCTAATGATTAAATTCCATGATCTTCTTCACAGTGGACGTTCTTAGCCGGCTGATGTTGGTGTTTATTTTCTCTTTCTTCCTCTCTATTTAATCTGTCTTCTTATGATTTTGAATTGGATTAACGAGCTGGATTTATTAGACCATACCTAAAAAAATGTGTTCTTCACTCTCACTCTCAAAATTGTGTATATACCACTGCCTCCAATCATTGTTGAAAGCCTGTTTCTCTCTCTCTCTCTCTCTAAAAGTGAAAAAAGTTTCTAAAAAGAAAAATAATAATGGGAAAAGGAAGGAGAAGATAAATTAAAGAAAAATTAACTGGAAACCCCTAAAATTAAAAATGGAAAGAAGATGAAGGCAAATATGATATAATGGATATTCAGATAGCGGATTCACTTGGTTTCAGAGTGAGGGAAACACTGGCATAGTAGAGAAAGACAAATAACACCAACAATGATAACAAGATGATGATAATGATGACGAAGATAATGGTGGAGAAGCAGGAAAAAAAAAAGAATAACAAGAAAATTAAAAAAAGACAGAAAATCAAAACAAATAAATATATGATGATGGTGACAAATATGAAGATGAATATTGTGAAATTCAAATTATATGATAATTATAAAGACGAAGAAGAATATGAACAAAATGAAGGATCATAATGACGAGGAGGAGAAGAATAATAACGAACAAAAAAAAGGAAAAAGAAGAATGAGAATGATAATAAAATAATAATGAGAGGAATAAGAAGAAAGAAAAAAACAAAAAAAAAGACGTATATAAAATGGAAAACAAGAAGAATAAGAATAGGAACGAGAAAAAGAACAAGAATAAAACTAACAATGAGAAAATAACTGATTTGATATTAAATTCAAATCAGAAAAAATTAGATGTATTTATGAATAAGACTTGGATTTTTAGGATTCCCTTTATGCTCTTCAAGCCAAAAAGATAATACCCTTAGACAGCATTGGGTACCTATGTCCCTTGATAGGGAAAAATAATTAATATTAAGAAAACTTTGAATATGGCTGATTTGCACACTTAAATGAAGTTTTGACTATTAGGAAATGGACGGATAAGAGTGAATTAAAATTTCTAAGTGGACTCTTTCAGGACAAGATAAGTGGACTCTTTCTAAGTGGACTCTTTCAGAATTTGTTTTTAAATCAAGGTAAAATACAATTTGAATGATTAAAATGGCTTGAACATATCTGATGAGTAGTAACATCTACAAGGTGTCCCTTCTCTAGATTATCTACCTTTTCTTGCATCCACCTATGTCATGGAATGTCATAAAAATGTAGTTCTCATATTGTTAGTAAAATTGAATTCTCATATTTTTGTACATAAATATCGATAGAATTGTATGAAACATTCTTTGTGGGCAGACCATCTTTCGTTCACTAGTGAGATTTGTCTCAAAATAACAAAAACCAATTTCATGTTTTTATAAAATTTAGAATTAATTTTAATTTTCAGTCATATTTATCATACTCAATTAGATGCTCTCGTTCCTGTTATTTTATTTTTTAAATATATATCTATCATTTATATTCTTAAAATCATTTTATGTTTCTCAAGATAACTGTCTAATTCTCCTGCATAATTTGCATATTTACATGTTAAATATTTTCATATGCTACCAAAGGATATATTTGCTTCTTACATATATTTGGCATCTAATTTACTTTAATTCATCAATTATATTTATCAATATGTTTTGATGATTTTAAGACAAAATGGTATTTTAGATAGTTCTGGTAAATTGGTAAACTCAGTGAATATTAAATGACCAGATTTTTTCATCAATGACTAAAGTATCTTTATCCTTGTCAAGCATCTTATAAAAAAATATTTTAAAGTATATTTATCTAAAAAAATATTCTATTAGGTAGGTCATATACTACATCATACTGAATCATGTGATTGACATTAACTTGTGAATTATGAGTAATTTTTGTGCTTAAACCAAGTATTACATATTTCTTTGTCTTTAGAGAGAAAAATTTAATTTTGCATCCAAGATACGAAGGATAGGGGCTCTCTCCATGATAGGGGAGTCTTACTCACTCAACCTTTTTGAAGAAGAAAAAAATCATCCCGAAATGTGGGCCTTCCATCGAGAAGATGCCCTTGCATCTCAACCATCCGATGGGGCTCTCTTCCCCAAAATTTTCTGATGCATTTTAGCTTTCTCTCTAGCATTGGCTACATGAAGGAGAAAGGAGAGAATTTAACACCTTATTGTGGGTAAGATTTCATCAGAAGATTATTATGGAGGTGAATAAAGTGTGAGTTCAAGATCCATGAAGAATCAAGCATTACTAGGCAAAGGAATGACATTAAAAAAGGTTTTGTTTTGAGATTTGGGTTTGGAAATATGCTTCAATGCACTTCATCTCTAGGTTATAATCCTCCTTTTTAATATATTCCATTTTAGATTCTTCATCTCTATCATCTCTCCCAAAATCATGTTGGGTTTCGGTAATTAGCTTATTGATCTTCTTCAATTCTTATCTTCTTTCTCCCTTTCTTGTTTGCATCCTCTCTTCTATTTTAAATATTTAGGAATTAAATAAAATAATCATAATAAAAAAACAATTATAAATAATCGCCATTCTCATTCTCACATTTTTCTCTCTTTATCTACTCGATTTCCTCCTTTCATCACTTAAATTTCCTCACCCCTCAAGGTGTTTATTGAAATATCTGAATGGATAATCCTGATTAAGAAAAAAACTATTCTAAATTTCTTCAAAAAAAGAATAGATATATCTATATTATCTAGATTTCAAAAATCATTCTCCTTAATCCATAAAACTATGAATATCCTTTCTCTCCCACACCTATATATAAGTATCTCCTACCCCCATAAGTTCACTTGTCTTATCACCTATGCTCTCAATGAATTGACACTTGCTTAAACACTATTCTAAGTGAGGAAAACATATTTCTTTTGCTTGAATTCAATACACAACTATAATTGAGTTCATCATTCACTCTTAGTTAGAGCAATGCCTTCACCATAAATGTGAAGTATGAAAATTCTATTATGACTCCATCATCAAAATATATGATGATCTACTGAGTAATCAATGTATCCATGGGTAGTAATAATCGAGCTAAAATTGCAGAACCGATGCAGTTTCCCCCTCTACTTCCATTGACACAGTCCCCTCCCCTCAAATCATGACCATTACGTGTGAGGAGTTTGATTTTTTGACAAATTCAGATACATTTGGGGCTCATTCATCCAATATTGCTTTCACTTCCCTTCCCACGTACAACCTTGCTTGCCTCTTTGTTTACATCTTGGCTCATTGGCTAGGGGGCATGCAGCCATGTGTCAAGTATCCCCTTCTTTTGTCTCATACTCCATAGGACATTATTTATGTTCTTAATTTTCCTATTAATCTTATCCATCAGTGTCATTACTCAAGCCTTTATTTTCCTCAATTACCTTCTTTCCTTATCTTTTAATCTTTTAGAATTTGCATACGGGAAAGAGGATTGGTTTGGGGCATGAGACTGGATATGACCTTTATAAGCTTGTTCTTAACTACCTTCCAGTTGACCTTTCTTGCCTTCCTTCTAATAAGATTCTCCACTTCAGTGGCATTTTGCCTCGAAAGAAGAGAATACTGCATTTTATTCATGTGAAATACTTGATAAATATTATGTGGCCTATAAGCTAATCACACTTCCATGTATCTTATTTATCTTTATTGAAATGAAATTTATTTATTATCATTCTTGGATAATGTTTGAAATGAAAGTCCATGAGCATATGCAATGACTACGGGGAATTATGATGAGATCATAATACAATGATCACTAGTCTTTAAACATATGTTCTAAATATTACTATTCGTGAGATATTAAAAAAGGACATCAAATTATTCGAAAAGAATAGCATTATCTGATTTGACTCATTTGATGGGTATGGTTGATCCTATAGTCATCGGTGTGGAGACACTAAAGATAGATAGTGGGTGCTTTTTAGAGAAAGAGTTCATTGAATTGATTCGTATGACTATCTGAATGATATTATACCTAACTTTCAATGAGGTTGATTCATTTCACGGTTTGTCTATGTGATCCTTTGACTTGAGACACCAAAGACATCTTTGTAGATGGATGATCATGTTTTTATTATGACTTAGGAATCTCTTGCCACAAGATCTCTAAAATATCATATATTGGATATGGCATGAACTCCTTGAAAAATGATTGTGTAGTCAATATGGAATCGTACACCCTAGGTATTTGAGGAGATTGACTCAAGGAATGAGATGCGATGAAATCCTCGGCCAAAGTAGTAGAAATATAGGAGGAGTTCTAATGATTTCCTTTACGCATCAGTACTAACTTGAGTGACCAATTAAGGTTTGGCAATCATTCATGATTTTCTTGTGGATGAAACATTATATATACATGGTAAGTGATGACAGAAAGGTTCCATAAGGGAGTTCTTATATACTCTATATGATAGATATTATGTGGCCTATAAACCAATCACACTTTCATGTATCTTGTTTATGTTTATTAAAAAGAAATTTATTCATTGTCATTCTTGTGTGATGTTTGTAATGAAGTCCATGAGCATGTGAAATGACTAAGTGAATTATGATGAGATCATAATATAGTGATCACTATTATTTAAACATATGTTCTAAACATTCCTATCGTGGGATATTCGAGAAAGATATCGAATTATCTGGAAAGAATAACACTATCTAATCCAACTCATATGATGAGTATGGCTGATCTTGTAGCCATCGGTGTGGAGACACTAAGGATAGATAGTGGGTGCTCTTTGGAGAAAGAGTTCAATAAATTGATCCATATGAATCCCTCAATGGTATTATACCTAATTGTCAATCAAGTTGATTTATATCATGGTTGTGTATGTGATCCTTTGACTTGAGACACCAAAGACATCTTGTGGATGGATGATGATGTTTTGATTGTGACTTACGAATCCCTAGCCACAGGATATCTAAAACGTCATATATTGATACGACATAAAGTCCACGAAGATGATTGTGTGATCAAGATGGGATCATCCGCCCTCTGTATTTGAGGAGATTGACTCAAGGAATGAGATACGATGAAATCCTTGGCCAAGGTAGTGGAAATATTGGAGGAGTTCCCGATGATTTCTTCACGCATCATGAAGTCTTACTACCTTAGAAGTCTACACGCACCACGTACTCTTTCTACCTTAGAGGTCTTGAAATTTTGAGATCCTATCACTAGAGATGTAGAAGTGGGTGCCTTACAGCCCATGTGATTAAATTTTGGGTAATAAAGCCAAGTGATCTAGAGAAACTATGTGATTCTTTTTAGTGGTTAACTTCTTCGGGGTTGGGTATCTAACAGGCACCAAGGAAAATTGAGTAATCAGAGGTTGAAGGCCTATAGATTGAAATGGAGAGATTTTGAGTGAAGTTCAAGCAAATTCCTAACCCCTACCTTACATCAGCCGAACCTACTTTGTATGGGAATTCCTCATTTCCGAACTTTTCCTTAAAAGAGTGCAATGAGCCATAATTCTTGATGCACTTATCTTTTTCCCTTTAGGCATTTAGTTCTAATTTTTCCTTTCCAGTCAATTAGTACACCCATTTTCAGCCTCATTGATGATAATTACACTCCCAAGTAATATATACATCCATCACATCTTTTTCACATTTCCCTTACAAGTACATATCCCTTCACATTACACTTTATATTTTTAAATACTCTCTTCAAACATCAAAAAAACTCTTCCATATCCTTGTTTTATGTAAATTCTTCAGAAGTTATCTTCTTCAACTCTAAAAAAATATATATAGAGAAGAAGAAAAGTAGAAACGAAAAAGGAGAAGAAAAAGAAGAAAAATAGAAAATAAAAAGAAGAAGAAACAAAAAGTGGAAAAGAAAAAGAAGAAGAAAAAGAAGAAGAAAAAGAAGAAAAGAAAAAGAAGAAGAAAAAGAAGAAAAGAAAAAGAAGAAGAAAAAGAAGAAAAGAAAAAGAAGAAGAAGAAGAAGAAGAAGAAAAGAAGAAGAAAATATGAAAAGAAGAAAAGAAGAAGATAGAAAAAATGAAGGAAAGAAGACAGGAAGGAGAAAAAGAAAGAGAGGATTAAGAAAAAGTGAAAAGAAGGAGAATAAAGGGAATACCATCTATACCACTTCAAATACCATTTCTACCACTCCATACCATCTCCCCCACTTCTATCCATCCTTATCAACCATCATCATCCACATCATTTGGGAGAATAATTAACATCATTGGTACCTTTTTTTTAAATCCATCTTATTTACATGTGTATTTTCTTTTAACCGCGTCATTCCTTTAGATATAGTGTCTTTTTATTCTTTCAGCCACCTCATAACGATGCATCCCAAATATAGGAAATCCCTTTTGATAACATGCAAAAGTATACCCTAAACCATCCATTTTATTTGCATTTTGATCATTGAATGTTTTAAATCAACAAGGATTTTGCATTTTATCATGATGTTATGTCTGAACTAAACACTTTTATTGCACTTGAAAATGGATGAGTTAATTACAAATAACTAGGGCTGTTATGAGAAATTTTGCAAAATAATTACTTTCATAAATAATTACTCTATTAGCAACTGTTGGACAGAATGATTCATATTCTTTTAGCATTTACTTTAAATGAAATAATATTTTCTTTTTCAGCAATTATTACTTTCATTAAAGTCTTTTAATTTCAATTCATTTTATTAATGCCCTTAATGGGCCTATTGTTACTAATGGATTTTCGGAGCACTGTGGACATGATTTGCACGTGACTGGTATGAACCAATCACAGAAAGGAGCAGGAGGCTGCGTACATCGCGACGTGTACTGATAACATACATTTATAACTTAATTTCTTATCTTAATTAACTCATATTCATGCTTATTTTATGTGAATATGATGCATGTTATTATACTTTTTAGTAATTTTCTCCATTGGTATGTCATTTCACTAAACTAGATATTTATGCATAAATTAGGGAGAACTTCATGCTTGATGGATGATTAGTCTTTTGCAAAGTTAAAATTAATAGAAGTTAATCTCTTTTCTTGAATTACTTTGACTTTAGTGCATGTTTTGAAAGATAATTTCAAGATGAAAGTATGATTAAGAAGATTTCTTAAGAAATGAGTTAAGTTAATTTTTAATCATAATTTCTTCTTTGAAAGTATATTTTAGATGACATGATGTTAAAAAGGAAGAGAATTGTGATATAATGGAGAAAATTTGGATTAAAAAGGAGTTCTATATTTAAAGTTATGAATTTTTGAGTTTATGCCCTTTTTCCGATTTTTATTTGATTTTAATTTGATTTTTTTATGAGTATTTCCTATTTAAAATCACGAAAAAAAGAGGGGTTTTTATTCCACAGACCCCGTGATGCTGACGTGGTGCACTAGCTGATGTGGCGCGGAGCTGACGTGGCACGCGGGACCCATGCGGATGCGACGCGGCACGCAAGGCCACGTGGCGAGCCACGCGTGCCCCTGCGTGAGGCACAGGTGGTGCACAGGGCGCGGACACGTGGCGCGGGCCACGCTAGTCCACGCGGACGCCCATGTGGGGCGCCACGTGGCGAGAGGGGTCGGCAGGTGAAGGGCCCACGAGTTAGTGGGCCCTGGTAATATGATTGGGGCGGTAACGCAATAGCGTTAAACCGCCCCGGTTTATAAGCTAACCCACTCTCGTTTTTTCTTCCGTGTGGGTCAATGTTCCCACGCGTTTCTTACCTTTGCAGGACACGTGGCGGCACAGCGGATATTGGATTCACGGGCATCGCTTGAAACACGTCGATACGGTGGACGCGGAGTCCACCTGATCTCCATCACGAGCACGTGCTCAAAATGAGGAGTAAGTGGATGCGATCAAGGGCTTACCTGGTGACACGTGGAGCGCCAGGGAGCGTCCGATCTTCTTCACGATTTGATCATGGTGGATCGCGAACCTGATCTTCATCGGGAGGCATCGGATGGCTTTGATTGAATCGCGATCAACTTCAGAATACAGGCTTCATCGGACGGTCGCGATCTTTCGCGATTTCGGCAATCAGGGGGTGATAACGTGTCATTGATGCATTCATTTTCATCATTATAAATGGGTTTTAACACATAATTCTTAGTCATATAATGCACGTTATCATCTTTTTATGATATTTTTGCATTCATCATTGCATTCCACTCATATACTCAACTTGCGTCTATTTAGTGCTAATTTAGTAAAAAAAATAGATATGTGCTATCATGCACCATTCTTTTCAATTACTTATACTATGAGACTAACCCCATTTGACTATTTCAAAGTCAAGTAGTTGAATTCTCATATTTTCTATGAGTTATGTGGATGTAGGGATATAGCTATGCAAGTAGGAAAGCATGGATATGGATGACAATAAGAGGAAAGAGGAAACAACTCTCTACTAAATTTGAACACCAAGACAACCATATTTTTATGAAATGTGGTAAATGAGATTTGGATTTGGTAAAGGTATCATCATAAGATTTCTAGGTTAATCCAAAATTGATTTAGAGTGAATATTGGGCAAATCTCCTTATTTTTAAGGAGGTTGGACCAAGCTTAACTTTTATTAAATGAGACCTTAATTTTTTCTCATGATTTTAGATATTTTGGGATAAAAAGATAGAGGATTAAATTCTTGATCTAATGGAGAAAATTTCATGAAAAAAGGAGTTGTATTTTGTGAGATATTCAATTTCTAAGTTTAGGGATTTTTCTGAATTTTTTAGGGACTTTTCAGATTTTGAGGATATTTACGAAAATGCCACTCCAACTTTTAAAGTGAAAATTTACAAAAATGCCCTCCGATTTTTAAAGTGAAAAATTATAGAAATGCCCCTCTGATTTTCAGGAATTTTTTAAGACAGTAATTTATAGAAATGACACTCTACGCTATCTCAATCAAAGACTATGATTTCTCTAAATTAAAATCATGATATTTCATGATCTAGATAGAGTTTTCAGCTGAAATTTTATATCTAGATTCATCTTTTAACCCTCTATCCATATATACCCTTGGATCAAACAATCAAGCTTGAAAAAAAGTGATTTTAATAATTGGACTCTTTTACCCCTCTTTACACTCAAACCCCAAGAACTCACTATAAAAGCCTTCATTTTCTCTCTCCTTGAATTTTTTGGCTCTCTCTTAGCATTAGGCTACTAGAAGGAAAGGGAGAGGAGGTCAAGGCCCAAGGAAGAGCATTTTTTGACTGAAAAAAATATATTCTAATAGCAAAGAAAAGAAATAAAAAATTATCAGATCTATTCATTTACTACCACCAATTGGAGATAAATTGTCCATTTTAATTATCTCAAAGTCATTTTTCCATGTGCAATAGTCAAGTTGACTAGTCATCTTACATATTGCACAGTTGAGCTTTGTTTCAGTGTTCTCTGTTGATGGGTTTCTGTCAATTCTGTTATGGTCATAGTCCCTTTCATTTCAAGGTTTTAAGTTGTGATTTTTGAGAGTTCATTTTTGCTCTCCTTTCCCTTCCAAAATCTTCTCTTTAATTGAGAGTATTGACATTTTGTCTCTTTAGCAAGAGAAACTACCTGAAAATGTCTCTCTCCTCTACTTTCTCTCTCTCTCTCTCTCTCTCTCTATTTTGGGGAGCTTTAATTCTTATCTTCTTATGAAATGGGCCTTGAAACTGCCTTCTTTAGTTGGGGCCTCTTCATCTCCTCCTCTCTTATGGCCTTTTTGTGTTCTCCATTGGGCTGTAGCAAGTCTACCCCAATAAATATGTACACATTCCTTTCTTGGAAAGACTATGAATTGAATTTATAATCTTTTTCTATCTTCTTGTTCCCTCTCTCTTTTTTTGAGTTTTCTAGAAATCTCTTTGAAGCATTGTTTGTTCTTGAACTTTGAGGATCTTCTGCTCCCTTTAGCTCACACTCGAAGAAGAAAAACTTCATGGTCACAACCGTCCAACAGAGAATATAGAGAAAGAAAGTTCATCACATCAAATTGCCTAGAGATCACTTCCTCGTCATCTAAATAGATTACATGGCCGCGCTTTGTACTTCCTCTCTATCTCTTTCTATCCCATACTCTCTCTCTCTCTAACCATATCTGTTTGTCTCTATCGCTATCTCTTTCACCATCTCTGTCTTCCTATTCGTGTCTCTCTCACTCTTTCCATCTCTCTCTGTCTGCATCTCTGTCTGTATCTCCATCCCTCTATCTCTGTCTCTTTCACCATATCTCTCTATCTTAGTCTCCTCCCTCTATCTATAACCTGAATCCATCTGTCTTCTCTCTCTCTAACGCTATCCCTCTCTACGTCTATCTTTATCTCTCTCAGTATGGTGAAAGATATAAAGTTTATATCAGTAAAGACCCGGAAAGCAGACAGTCATCGCCGATTCTCACCTTGTAGTTCACGTTTTGGGATATTGCTTTGCAATTTTCTTTCTTAGTTTTGATGTGATTCATCAAGCTTTTTATCTTTCCGGCGTAAATTTCATTATCCTCTTGAGTTTGGGAGAACGGTTACAGTGATATCATCTACGACGTCAACTAGAACTTCTCCGTAAATAAACGACGATGATTAATGTCTTCGAAAAATAAGAAAAAATTCTGAAAAAAAGATGATATTTTTTGTAAGAGAAGTACGGTAAGAGGATTAGAGGATGGATCTTAATACACAGAGATCATCATCATCCTGATCCTCATCCGATTTAATACCCATTACTGACATAATGGGTGTTTTCCATAAATAAACGTAAAGGAGAACAGTATTAGTGAAGTCATCAAAACGTCAATGAAAAGTTCTCTGTCAGTATGAACGTGATGATGATGATGATGATAATGGAAGAAGAAGATGATCATGATCATCACGACCATCATATCCTGCATTATCATCTATTTCATGAAAGTTGTTTATGGGTAGATTATAATCGAAGAATAAGAAGATGATGATAACGATGATGGAAATTCCTCGTCTTCTTCATCATCTTTTTCGCCTTCCATGGAAATCATCATCGGCATCATCAGATTCATCGACTTCAAGTAACTTTCACGAAACAGATGATGGTGATCATGAGGATGATGATTTCAAAGACTATCTCCGCTTCTAAAGCCCTCAAACTCGTTCAAAAACATTCTAGAGAGAGAGAGAGAGAGAGAGAGAGAGAGAGAGAGAAAATAGTGCTCGGTCCGTTGCACGATTACCGCCGAAGTACGACCCACCTTCTTCGGCGCATCTCAACCGAATGAATTGAATAAAACCCTAACCACTCAATCTCCAGACGAAGTTCTCTGTCCAAAATGGGCTTCTTCCAAGTCGCTCTAGGCTGCTTGGAGATCCTCGCCGGCATCGTCGTAATGTTCTTCGTCTTCTGGATGCTGAGAAGAGAGCTAGAGAGAGAAGGTCCTCTCTCTTTTTCCGAGTGGGCCGCCGTCTTGATTGTCTACTCCTTTTTTTTCCTCTCCGGCATCTTCGTCCTTCACTGCACCCACTCCATCGCCACCTCTCTGATGGTTGGCGTCCCCTTCATGGTCGTATTCTTCGTCCTATTAGTTCTCAGCGAATTTCTCACCAAGTGCCGTCGATGGAGACACAATGGAGGTGTCGAAGTGATTCGCCATGATGACGTGGAGTTGCAGGAGGAGTGCGCCGTCTGCTTGGAGAGGATGAAGATAGGAGAGAGAGCGAGGAGGTTAGACCAATGTGGGCACAGATTTCACGCAAAGTGTGTTGATAAGTGGCTTCGTCGCAGTGAAACTTGCCCTCTCTGCCGTCAATCTCTCTCCTTTGTGGATTCTCTTGTTCTTCCTGTTCCCTGCTTGGAGCCGCCTCCTCTCTATAGAGTAATCGGCTGGTGACGGAGGATCACGGCGTTCTGTTTTGATGGCGAACTGGCTGTTGGGTCGATCGAGGAATTTTAAAAGGATGATTTTTGGCTGTTCTTTATTAAATATGATTTGTAGATTACGTAATGTTTAAAGCATGATTTTTAAAAAGTTTATCATTAAAAATAATTGGTTGTTCGGTTGATCAATGAAGGTTTTAAGAATCAGTTAACTGTTCGTTTTTTATGACGAACAAGATTAAAGGACGTCTTCAGCATGATTTTCAGATGTTCACTGTTGAAGATCATCGGATCTTTTAGAGAAGCATGGGCGAAATATTTCATTCTTTTTTGTGGCCAGTTCTTTGTCTGGCCTTCTTGGGAAAGAGAAGGAGATGGTATGAAATGAAGATAAAAGATGTTGTATCTTTGAAAAAACAATTCAAAGAGTAAACCATTTTTCCCATTTTTTTGGAAAAATACCTTGGATGTTAGCACTATAGAATTGAGTGATGATGGTATCAATGATGATGATGATGGAATGAAATTTAACAGTTGTTGCTGGTGTAGCCTTCTTTGACAAGTAGAGATGATTACATCGAGTAAAATAAAACTATGGTGAGAAGAATTATGTTCGAAGATCATTCATTGTTGACTCATCTAAAGAAACTCCAAAACACAATTAAAAATAAAAGATTTTTAATTTAACCTTCAAGATTTTCGTGACAAACGAAATGTAGGATCTATGACTATGATAATGATGATGATAATGACGACGATGATGATGATGAGAATAACTTAAAACCTTTAAAACTACCTTTATATCCTTGAGATGAAGATAAAATTCAAATTTATAACTGTCCAGGGTCTTTTCTTATTCATTTTCAAGTTGGAGGGACGATTTGGAGGTTTCTCCGGCGTTTTCTATCCACAAATAGGAAGGAAACCCTAAACGAGAATGCAGAACGGCATTATAATCATGAAGCTCGTGGACGTAATCAACAAGCTCGATTGGGTGGTCATGATGATCACTGACACGCTGATAGCGGTGGCGTTGACTTTTGCGCTCGTTGCTGGAGTCTTAAGTCTCCTCCGCTGCCTCCTCCGCTACCTCCTCGAGTTCTTCCGCCGGGAGGAATAGTCGACGGATCAAAGTTTCCCTCCGATTTCTGATTCCTTGCCTGGAGACGAGAAAGGAGTAGATGGTTTGAGATGACTGCTCTCTCTCTCTCTCTCTCTCTCTAAATTTATCTGACTATCTCCATCTCTCTCTATCTCTCCTCTAAATCTAAGTTCTCTATCTCTCTTTCTATCTTTAACTTTCAACTTTTATCCCTCCCTCTCCCTAAAGTTCTCTATCTCTTTGATTTTCTTTCTTTCTATCTGACTCCCATCTCTCTCACTCGCAAGTTTGATCTATATCTCTCTATCTATCTATCTATCTATCTATCTTTTCATCTATTGATATATCTATCTAGCTATCGGACTCTCATTCTCTCTCATGAGTTTTCTATATCTCTCTTTCCATCTATCTATAAATCGATTTATCCGACAATCATTTCTCTCCCCTTTCTCAAAATTCATGAATATCTCTCTCTCCTCTCTCTCTCTAATTATAAATAACATAACCGCTATCTGAATGTTGCACCCTTCCTAGTGGTAAGGTAGTTCAGATGGCGGCGTTTTGGAAGGAGCGTACGTCCATCTCTTTCTCTCGTTCAATGTGGTGCTCGTTCAAGTGAAGTAAAGATGGTGCAGATTGCGGCGTTCTTGAAAGGACAGTTCGTCTCCGTTGAAGCTATGAATCTTGTAGGTTTGGTATTTGCATGTCAGAATCTACTATCTCTCGTCACAGAGACTTGTCATCTCTATCAATCTCCCCGTTCTGTCTCTCTAAGAAACCTTGAGCCAAATAGTTTTCACTAGCGGTTCTTTTTATGCATCTATATAACTCTCATCTCTCTCTCTTGGACTAGGAATTTGTTCATCGCGCTCTCTCTCCCCCCTTCTATCTATCTAACTCTCACCTCTCTTTCAATGTATCGCTCCTTCAAGTAAGATAGCTCAAAATGTAGCGCTACTGGGAGGATTTTTCGTTCATATCTCTGTATCTATATATCTATCTGGGTGGTTGAATCAGGATCACTTCAATTGCTTGCCAGTCCTTTGTCATTGTATCATGATGGTTGAATGTGGAAGTCTCTGCAATATCTCAATTATTTCTCGACCAAAAATATTTGAGTATGGAAATGAGCGGATCTCAAGTGAACCCTTTCATATGTCAATGTGATAGGAAATATCAAGATTATCATACTTTTTATAGCGTACAAGTTAAACTTATAATAAAACACACACACACACACACATATCTATATCTATATCTATATAGATAGAGAGAGAGAGAGAGAGAGAGAGAGAGAGCTCCTTGAAAGAGATCTTTCTCTCTTATGATTGCAGCAAAAGGTTCTCTCTCTTTCTCTTAGGCTGAAGCAAACTCCCCACCCCTCTTGAGACAGCGATTCAAGCTTTCTCTCAAGTTCTTGTGAGATTGGACACTGAAAAACTCCCCATTTTTTGTGAGATTGGCTTTACTTGTTAACAATACTTATGACTCATCATTGTACAACATAATCTTATTCAAGCTTCTTCAATTTTTTTTATTAAAATTTTTATTTTTAATTATGTATCCTTTAATTTTTATTTCTGATTTACCATTTGCCATCTTTAGGGAATTTATAGTTTAAAAAATGATTACGTGCCATCATAAAAAATGCACTATCATACCTCAAGACAAAACCTTAAGTATAATTAGTTAATAAGAGACAACTACAGTTGATTTTCGGAAAAAAGAATTCGATGACAAAATGGAGATAAAGTTGGGAATTAAACTTAGATAGATAACTCAAAAGTCTTTCAATGAATTCAAAATCATACAAATGAGAGTGGAATCAACAAAGAAAACAAAGAGAGAAATCGTGATCTTGGAGAGAGAAAGTGACAAAAATAAATGTAAATTCCACTTATTCGATTGATACATAATGCTAAATAATGATAGACTAGGGAAAATAGGACCCAACTCTAAACCACAAAGAAATCAATCCAATTAATCACAAGATCAACATTTTCATGCTGCAATTTGAAAGTGGGAATTCAAAGTTCAAGTGGCAAAGTCTTATAAATTCTCATTTAAATCTTGATTATTGATGTTCAATGGAAGCCAATGAGTCTAGAACATTATTCAATCAAGTGATTCAATACAAAAAAGTCCAAATAGTCTAATTAATAAGAAATCTCCAAGAATGTCTTATTTTTTTAGGAGAGATTATAAAGAAAGATGAATTTAGGCCAGGCTGTCCAATCATCTTCTTAGATGCAGCTAACACGGATTAAAACATAAATATCACTAATTCACAGCCATTGGATTTGAGATGAAGGCTCTAGATTGCTCCATGTAGCCACCTTTACAAGTCTACGGGGTCCATTCAATCTTGGCTATTATATTCTTGAAATCAACAACCAATAATCATAGGTAAAATAAGACCAACTGATACTTCCATGTACCCCCACTCCATTAATGTGAAGATGGAGGGCTGAGATTAAATCTTGTCGTTGCCAAATCTGATGCTCTAGTGCATGCCATTTAATGTAGACATTATTGTGTGGCCATGCTAGCCAATAGTGCGAGCCACATAGGTGTTGTGTATGCTCCATGTGGTGCCACAATAGCAAACATCATGCAGCTATGTTGTGATGCAGCCACATCGGCTCACTTATAAATCCTTAGGAAAATGATCTTAACTTTAAACAAAATTCAAAAAAGTCTCTAAAACTTAAAAAATTCATATCCTTTAATATAACTTCTTTTACATGAAAATTTCTTTATTGGATCAGAAATTTAACCATCTATTATAAAAAGTCATTTAATTTAAATAATAAAAATATAATAAAAAATTTCTACATAAAATTTTCTCATTTCGCTCAGAAAAGTGAAACTAGAATAATTTCAAAGTTCATTTATAATGAAACCTCTGACAATTCTCTTCATTATTGAGGATTACATTCATGTCAATGTTCTAGATTCAAAATCTCAATAAAATGAGGCTAAAATTGAAAGAATTTTCATGTTTGAAATAGTAAAACTTATGAATTTTACAAACATAGTTGTAAAAAAATGTTTTTGAGTCATTGAGATAAAAGGTATAAAATTCAAGAAAATTGACTCAAAATGTGATAAGATGCATCATAAATGCATAAATTGTGCCTTCAAGTGTACTAATAATCATGCAATTTCAAGTATATATTGTATATATAAATAGTCTAGTGTGAGGTTAAACGTAGAGTTAAATAAAATTTGTGAACATAAGGACTCACCTAGATTGATGAAACCTCTTCTTTGGACATGGACCTCAACATGGACATGGTGGTAGAAATAGAAGATATCTCATTCTTTGTACCTATTTCCTCAAGGTTTTCATAAGTCAAAATGGTTAAGAAATCACTCATGAATTAGGAATTCTATGAATTTTTGATATCTTAAGTGATATTTCCTTTTGTCACTTTGAACAAGAACTTCCCAGTCCAAGTCAACATTCATCAACAAGGTTTTTTGAAACAGCAAAAAAGTCCCCCCTTTTGAAATACTGAAATATCCTAAGAAACAACAAACATCCATTCTCTCCCATTAGAAAACTATAAGACATGAGATGTGGGTTTGATTTCCTCTATGATGTGCAAAGCTTTCATCATGGAAGGTATTATATTCAGATTCGAGATGAGGGCTAGGAAAACATTGTGGAAGTGAATTGCATAATGTTAGAGTTGATCTTTAACTCTTGTAGGTCCTCCCTTGTCTTCAATTATCCCAAATTTCCCAATGATAACACCTTATGTCTTGGGGGTCAATGTCTTTTTTCTGGGAGGTGAGGCTTGACAAGCTCTCCAAATTTTTTATCAAATCAAATGCAGTGGAAGACATTGAATCAAACATTCAACAAAGTTTGTAGCACCAAGAATAGATGATCCTATCATCTAGTATAGATTAAAACCATAATTATAGGATTCATTTAAAGGAGATCTCCAAGCCATTCATCACCACGAGAGAAAGAGAAGAGAGGGGAGAGTTTCCACTACACTTGCATGGACACCTCTAATATGGTCATTCTCCCCCATTCATAAACTTTGGGAATGTGAAATTTTCATAAAAACCCTTAGTCTGATGTCTATATCCACCGACATCCATTAATTTTATATGTATGACCCTTTAGGTACATACACACACACACACACACACACACACACACACATATATATATATATATATATATATATATATATATATATATATATATATATATATATATATATACCCAAGGTGAGCAATTCCATCTTGACCACTCAATCACCTTTGAGGACTTCATATTGTATCCAATATATGACATTTTAGAGATCCTATGGCTAGGGATACGTAAGTCATAGTCAAAACACCATCAACCATTTAAAAGATGTCTTTGGTGTCTCAAATCTAAGGACCATGTACACAATTTTAACATAAATCAACCTCTTTGACAGTTTAGTATAATACCAATTAGGGATTCACATAGATTAATTTAGTGAACTCTTTCTCCAAAGAGCACTCATTATCTATCTTTGGTGTCTTTACACCATGTCCACAAGATCAACCATACTCATCTTTATGTGTCAGATTAGATAGTGATATTCTTTATAGATAATTCGATGTCCTTATTGAATATCCCATGAATAGGAATATTTAAAATATATTTTTAAATATCAATTATCATTATATTATGATCTCATCATAATTTACTTAGCCATTGGATATGCTACTGGAATTCATTTTAAACATCACACAAGAATGATAATAAATAAATTTTATTTCAATGAACATAAGCAATATACCTAGAAGTGTGATTAGCTTTTACGCCACATAATATATATCACCTAGAGGGTCACAGTCATAAGTTATATATATAAAGGTGAATATAGACATAATTATGAGGGGTTTTATAAAAAAATATACATAAGAAATATCTATAACTAGTGGGAGAACGACCACAATCAAGGATTCCTGTGCAAGCTGATAAGTGACAAGAGGAATCTGCAAGGTCATCGAATACACACAGATAAGTGTCAAAAATATATTCCAAACTCGCCAATTTTGAGAAATAATTACAAATTAGATAGCATAGTGGTGAATAAGGGTTCAATCCATAAAGAATTAAAGTATTTTCAAGGAACATCTTTAAATTTGATCAAATCAGATGAAGAATTGACGTGAGAAATTAGGAAGTGATATTTTTATAAAGATAACTCAAAGTCCACAAAAGAAAAAATCACTCAATTTAGATCAAGATTCATGGAGAAATTAATGAGCGAAAATTAGGTAGAAAATCCAAACATGAAGAGCAAGAAAACCGAAATATAATCTAAAATTAACCTAATCTACAATTCAAAATTGAAATCTAATGTTGTAGGAAAAGAGCCTAGGAGGAAAATACAAATTCTAGCCCAAGATAGCCCTTAAAATCATCTAATTGATCGTCGAATCAAAGGCTTTATATTCCACGATTTTGAAGACGATCGTCGGCATTTAGGAAGCGATTTCTCCTTATTCTCTCCACAAAATCTCACTTTGAAATACTCCTTGGACGTAGAAATTGATGTAAAAGACTGAGAAGATTCAAGGATTGAGATGTCTAAATAGTTCGATTACTTGAAACACCCCTGAATGGTTTACATCGTTGAAAAACATGTGTATTTATAGACAGATTTGGGCGTGGCCGTTGGATTTGGCTCTGCATCTTCAATCAACGGCTCATATAAAACTCTTGGATGCAAATCGTTGCCATTAAGTCGTGTTCGTTCGATCAAATATGGAGCGCTCAGATTTTTCCATGTGGCACGTGAAGAAGAGGCATCACACGGTTGCGTCCATTTGATCAAGAATCGACTCTTGAGATGTTGTCTAGCATCCATCGAAGTCCATCGAGCGTATTTACTCTCAGGCTTTATAACTTTTCAAATGAACGTCTACGATTAAATCGTTTTACAAAAAAATCATCACCCGATCAGAGTGCGTCGTGTACCCTCTCACTTAAGTGAAGATCAACAATTGAGATTTGATTCACGCGATCGCACGCTTCACATTATGCCAGGACACCTGTGCATAAAAACAAACATAGTATTCCCACATGACAAAAATTGAAGTGAATCAAGGTAAATAAGATATAAGTGATTAGTGAGTTAGTAAAAATCCTAAACAAGGTGCTTAATGTCACTAATACTTACACTCACACATAAACACACACACGTGCACATACGTGCACATACGCGCACACACGCGCACACACGTGCACACATACGCACACACATGTGCATACACGCGCACACTTGCACACATGCACGCACATACATACGTTGTGCGCCATGTGGCGTGTACATACACCACCATGTGGTGGCATATTTTTTCTTGTGCCACGTCAGTCGCCACATCAACACACAATAAAAAAATATCTTTTTAAGTCAAGAAATCTAAATAAATTTATCACTAATCATAATTTTTTAAAAATCCCTAAAAATTAGAAAATTCATATATTTCAAAATATGACTCCAAGTTTGTCTTGTTTGTTTCAAAATATATGTCACTAATCACTTACGTGCACACATTCTCACACATGTGCACATACGCGCGCGCACGCGCACACACGCACACAAACATAGACATACAGGCGTGCACACGCGCGCACATGCATGCGTTGTGCACCATGTGGCGTGTACATACGCTGCCATGTGGCATGGACATAGGCCGCCATGTGATGTGTACATAGGCGGCCATGTGGTGACATATTTTTGCCCGCGCCACATCACCTGTCACATCAACATGCAATGAAAATATTTTTTTTCTTTTTCAGTCAAAATAAATCCAAATAAATTTATCAAAAATCAGAAAAATTCCAAAAATTCCCTAAAAATTAGAAAATTCATATATTTAAAAATATAACTCCAAATTAATCCAAACTTGTCTTGTTTGATCAGAAATGAAATAATCTATCATTCTAAACAATTAAATTTAAGAAATAACAAGAGAATAAATATTTATCTAAAAAAGTACTCATTTCTCTTAGAAAATAAAAACTTAGAAAAAAATAAATGAGTGTATACAAAGTAACCTTTTCTTATTATTTAACATTAAAAACCTAATTGTAATATAAAATTTAGATGGGAATAATCTTCTCTAAAATATATTCTTTAATTATGCATAATTATCACTAAAATGATGCATTTTGATATTATAACTTAAAAATGTATGAAATGATAGATATGCACTCAAAGTATGATAACATGTATAAGGATAGAACGTTTTATCCATAAAATTGTATTAATAATCACATAATTATATATATAAATTTCATGTTATCCATAAGCGCTTTCGCGCGGTCGTAAAAAATGCACGTCCGTGTGTCAAAATAAATACCAAACTCACTTAAATTAAGATTTTATTAATATTTAATTAGAATAGAGGTAAGGGTTGAATCCACAGAGAATGAGGAGAATTTCTAGAGAACTTTAAAATTTTGATCAAATTGGACAAAGGATTGAGATGAGAAATAAGTAAAAATTATAAGTTTAGAAATAAGACTGAATGATCTAATCACGGAATCAAAAATCACTTGATTTGGAATTGTATACAGAGAAATCAAAGAATGAAGGAGTAGAAAATTATCCTTGAGGAGAGAGAAAATGACAAAATTGAGTACAATTATCTTAATCTAAGCTTTGAAATTGAAATAAAATGCAAAAATGTCAAGGACTAGGAGGAAAAATGTGTAATTTTACCCAAAATCATTCTGTGTTTAAAAAAACAAATCTTTAGAGTTTCAGAGGTGAATTCTCCCTATTCCTTTGATGAAATCTTTACTTCAAACACTGCTTGGACGCAAAAATGATTCTAAAATATGATTGAAGCAAAAGATTCAATGATTGAGATGTCGAAAAGGTATGATTAATTGAAACATCCAAGATGAGATCAATGGTCATGATGGGATCTGAAGAGGTGAATCGTAATGGTTAAATCGCGATCGCCAGATCTTTATCAAAGCGTCAGAATCACCCCATGTGTCCTTGTGAAGAAGAATCGCTGATCGATCGCATCTGCCAGATCTTGATCTGATGTCTTTGAGTGTGTCGTGTGTCACAGTGAGACCATCAATTACTTTTAATCTTGCCCATTATAACTCTAGTGATGAACGACCGAGATTTATCACGAGTTATAAGTTAAATCATCACCAAATAAGAGATGACCGCGTACCCTCGACATTAAGTGATCCAACAATTGTAATTAAATCCAAAAATGAGCATTCCATGTCGCGCTATGTCACTTGCATATAAAACAATAATCTCACATTGGATGAGTTAATGAAAAGCAACAAGTATAAATAGGGCAGCCTGATGCAGGACCGGTGTACAACACCGGTCACACACCGCACTATAAGGGATGAAACTAAGGCAGAGAGATCCTAGGGTGACCTACAATGAGATAATGTTCTAATGATGCAATCAAGCAGAATACCGTCCCGTGTATCGTCTCCGAAAATCAAGGGTGGTCGAGTAGTGTCAGTCCGGGAAGCCTTCCGGTCCACGTCCTCACGGGCGCAAGGCCGTGAGTCGTCGAGGGAAGCTCGACAGTCAACCCGACGGGTTGGACCACGATCAGAATCCTGTCAAATCGTCTAAGCACTCGCCCTAAACTAAGTGCCGACGGCGGTGGAGACAAGCGCGGGAAATACTGCAACAGATATGGATCTTCAACGTAAAAGAGAGGGGATGATTGCCTAACCTGCGGGGCGCGAGCGCGGTCGGTCGTGAGGAGGGAAGTCGTTCGAACGCGGCACGGACGGGTAGCAGTGGTAGCCCTCGGCGGCGTCGTCGTAATCTCAAGAGAGTACTCGGCCCGGTGAAGACGAGGGTCGAGCGAAGAGCGATACGTGATGAGCTCGCTAGCTTGCGGGGACACGGCGAAGGGCGGGGTCCGGCGAGAGTCGAAGCCTGGCGCGCGCCCAGCTACGAACATTGGCGGAGCGATTGGCGAGCAAGCGAGGGGGCAGGTATATCGCGTCCGCACACTCTGGGAGGGGGAGGGGTCGGGCGCCACGTAGGCGTGGTGTCCTAGTGTTGGGATGATTTTCGAGTCGTGTAGAAGGGGAGCGACCGTGAGGGTGAGATGCGGTTAATCTCGGGCTCAGGTGTGGCAGAGGTGATCCCGAGCTACTGGCCGGGGGTGTCACTTCAGTTAGAAGGCGGCAAGCGAGTCGGGGTAGGGACTCGTGCCCGGGTGGTAATCCGCGCCGTTTTTCCGGTGGGAGGACGTTGGCGACGCCCTGAGGGAGGGCGTTGGCGTGGAGGCGTCGCGAGAGCAACCGGCGAGATCACGAGAGTGTGGAAAAGGGATCTAGGACGGTGAGAACGGGAGGCAGGGCCTGGGGACGGGTTCGGAAATGTCAGCGGGGAGGAGAGAGAGAGAAGGCAGATCGATAGGCGTTCCGTGAATGTCGGGGAGATGGGAAGTTTGGCGGACGAACCAGGAATTTACGATCGAACCTGGAGGTAGTTTCTGGTGGAATCCGAATTTGGGAGGAAGAGGGGTTAAGCGTCTCCCGGTGAGTCTCGACGTTCTCCCTCCGAAATTGGTAGGGAAGATCGGGACTCGTCCTGATCGAGTCGGGAAGGGGAAAATCCGGGATTGGGGGATATCGAAGAGGAGGGTCGGGTGTGGTGAGGAGTGGCGATCAAGGGCAGAACGAGAAGAACTGTGGTTGGTGATTTCGGGATGATGTTGGAGGATGAAATGTAGGGAGAGGCGGAAGATTTCGGAAGATCGGGGGGGGGGGGAGATCTCTGGGACTTCTGCTGAGGCAGGAAATTTCCGGAGAGGTGAGGAGTTTGGCGGGAGTGCTGGCGGACGAGATGATGTCAGGTGGATAGTTTGGTCTGGTGGAAAGTTTGCGGGAAGGAGGCGGCGGTTGGTCTCCTTCCTCGATCTTCCTTGAGCAGCCACTTGAGAGGGAGTTCACTCCTTTCTTTCTTCAAATGACGGCTAGGGTTTGTGGGGGGTCCCTTCCCCTCTTATAGAGCCCATAGTGGGCCGAGAGAGGAAAGGACCCACTTGAGGCCCACAACCCACACCTAACATAATCATAGAAAAATAAAAAGGTCCACAAAGAGAAGGGCTTAACGAATGGGGTCCCGAAAAAGGGAAGGGCCCACCCGAAAGCCTAAAAGGGAGAGAAGAAGATATGCAAAGGCCCGCTTAAACACGTGCGGGCTAATAAAGTTCATAATGAAATAAAAAACTAGAAAGATAACTCCACGCGCGCGTGAGCTCTATGAAATGTGTCGTGGCGAGATGAGGTCATCACTTGGTGTAGTGAAACTCGGCATCCTTCATCTTCGCCTGTCGAGGGGGCTGGACGCGCGCGGGTGTCGGCTCCTCTGGCGCCGTAGTGTCATGCCTTGGTGGCGACGGGGGTCGTACGCCACCACAGCCACCCAAAGGAAACAATATCGACCCATTAAAGACACCTGACACTATTATCT